>VZTD01006557.1:0-13051 GCA_013397725.1 Rhagologus leucostigma | reverse complement strand
CAAGCCTCTCTCCTGCTTGTTCCCTTTTGCCAGCCTGGGAGCTTCCCTGGAAAGGAGCTGGCCCAGGGCGGGAGCTTTTGGGTCTCAGGTGGAACAGAGCAAAATTCCCTCACATGGTGTGATCCTCCCTCCCAGAAGAAACCACAGCCAGGACCAAGGCATACACACTTGCACATACCCTTTTCCATTCTTGGGGCCATTCCCAGCAAGAGGCCGGGCTATGGCACTCACCCTTGGTTCTGTGTTAGTTGCAGAGCAGACTGCGGGCTCTTGGCATGGGATTGTGATTAGTCTGGTTGTGCTGTTGGCAGTCCTCCTCGTGGCTGCAGTCATCCTGTGGCTTGTGCTCTCCAGGTGAGTAGGAAGGGGACAGGTTCCGCAGGGACATACACAATGCCAGTCTCTTACCCAGAACTCCCCTTTGCCTTTCCAGGAAAAAGAAGTATTTGCCCAACAAAACTAAGGAGGATAATTAAAAAGGTAGGAAAATGCAATTTTGCGGACAGTCATCACAGAGGGGACTATAGATCTGTCGGACAGCTGGGATGAGAGCGGCAATCTCCCAGGAGGACCTGAGCTTTAGGAGAAGCAGCAGCTCATGCACTGCACTGACACATCTCCCCATTTGCCTTAGCCAGGGATGGTCGGGATGGCTCTGCCCACTGAGCCCCACGTGGCAGTAGAATCTGGTTCCAGGCAGTGCTCCCAGCCTGCAGCAGGGGCAGGGGTGAGCAAGGACGGGCATCCCAAAGGCTCACGTCTTTGAGGCACCCATGTGTGTGCCATCCCTCCAAGGGATCTGCAGGGAGGGGTCTCAGGAGGGTCAGGCTGAGGGGCTGCTGCTGTCGCCTCGGCACTGACAGGCACGTCCGGGGCCCTGAGGCTGGGCACAGCTGGGATGAAATGGTTGGGCTGTGGCAGGCACTGCCCTGTGCTCCAGCCTGTCTTTGACACTGGGTGCCCTTTTTCTCCATAGGAAAATGGCTAGGCTGGGCATCAGTCACTTCAGCCCCAGCCAGGACCGTGGAGACATCCAGAGAAGTGAGGACGTGGAGAAAATGGGAAGGATGACCCTAGCCCAGTGCTGATGGCTGCCATGTCCCCTGGCTCTCCTGTGACTGTGACCAGCATGGGGGTCCCATGCAATTCATCCAATTCAGCAGGGCAAGAGAAAAGCAGGAGGCCAAGGAGGGTTCAGCATTTTCGATCCTCAGCCCCTTCACCTCCCAGCTTTTGCTTACTGCTTTTGTGTAAGGCCTTTGAATTTGGCCTTCTGTAGTCCTTTTCTTAAGGCTTTGCTTTCATTTTTGCTTTCCTGGAAGCAGGACTTGTATGCCAGATTTCCCAATCCCACACTCACACAGGCTCAGGTTGATGGCATTCTCCTGCTGTGCTCTGGGTTTCCAGCCCTTCTGCCCTCTCTGCTGATATTCAGCCAAGGTCTGGCTGGACTGCTTTGTGACTCTGCCGGTTCTGTCTGGACAACAAATAAAGGCTTATGGTTTGGAGGATCTGCCTGTCCCACTCAGCTCCTGCCTGGTCCCCTCATTGTCCCTGTGGGGTCACATCCCCTTGCGGGGAGCTGACTGTGCCTTAGTGAGGGGAGCCATGAGCAGGGCTGCTGTGACCCCATATTCCTCTAGTGGTGACTAGAGACAGCTTTTCTGACCTCCTGAGCTGAACTGGACAACTCTCATGTGAGTTTGGAGCAGATGTGTGGTGGGAATCCATCAAGGGTGATGTCCCTCAACACACATTTTGGCCAAGAGTGTATTCTGTTCCCATGTTGTGGCCAGAGCTGTGGGATCTCTGTGCCTTCAGCTCCTTTGTGGCCACTGTGCCGGGTCAAACCTGGAAGAAAAGCGAAGATCAGAGGTCACCACCACCACGGCCTTTATTGGTGAGACACAGGACATAGAGCCATGGGGTCAGTCCTGGTTCTGAGGCCTCCTGCCTCTGTGCTGCAAAGGCAGAACCTGTCTCTGTGCTGCTGCTTGAATCATATCCAGGATACTCAAGTTGAGCCACTACAGCCTGGGATTGCCATGGTGAAGCCAGACAGGCTGATGAGAGAGCCTCTCTGGAGATGGTAGGTCAGTGGCACTTGGAGCAGCACCAGGAAGATGGAGCCCCAGAATGAGACTGTGTGGGGTTTGAAGGATCGGTTTAGCCCTGCAGGACCATGGGTTGTCCCACTCTTGGCTCTTGTTGACTCTGGGCTTTATGCTTCTCCCAAAGTAGGACAGATACCCCGTGCTCCTGAGCACCAGGGATCTTACAGCAGTTTGATACCTCCCTGACCAAACACAATGTGGGTGTTGGTGCTACCCCATTTTCTTTGGGGCTACCTGAGGGGACAAGGGAACCTGGATGGGACAGCTGTTCTCATCATCCTTGGCAAGGAAGGATAGATCAAGTCCTGGTGCCTCTGCTCTGGTCTGCATACTCAGGCTGTCATTCCAGATAAGTTCCTGCACAAGTGCTGGGCAAAGACTCAGGTTCCCATTTCAATGCCTGGCCACAATTTGGAGAAGTGCAGCCTGTGCTCTCCAGCCACAGAGGACCCTTGGGGTGGTTTTTCAGGGGAGTGAAGCATCTTATGGTCATGCACATCCCTTTTGTTTCCTCTTGCTTCCACTGTTACTGATGAAAGGCTGTCCGGGGAGTCAAAGTCCCATCCAGAGACGGGCTGTGGTCATGCCCCTACTTGAAATTCCCGTATGTTTCAAAGGAATTCAAGTAGCTGAGGGCTAGTTCATAGCAGAGTCCATACTGTTCCTGTGGAAAAGAGGATGCACATGAGACTCTGGTGGACGAACACCTGCAGTGGCATGTCAGCACTGGTCTCCAGTGGCTTCCTGAGCGTGCCAGACACAGGTACAGTCCACCCTCCTCCTCCCAGCTGGAGTCCACTTTCCCCTGCTGAGGAATCATGGGCATGTGCTCCAGGAGCTGGAGGGCTGGACTACCCCAGCACTGGAGCCAGCTGGTTTTGGGAGGAGAGCCAGCCTCCACGGCACAAAGTGTTGAGCAGCCAGGTGGACCAGAAAGGGGCCACTCATCATGCAAGATGCTTCGGTGCCTGTTCAGTTCTGTAAAACCTGCTGCTGAGTGAGTGGGTATGTCCCAGCAGCAGATAACGGGGTTTTCAAAGATCTCATCCAGACCTGCTGGCCTCAGGATGATCTGAGCACAGAGGGGCAGGGCAGCTACTGGGGCAGTCCAGGATATGGCTCTTGTTTTGGTGTTGCCATCCCAGCTGGGTTGGAAGTCAGCACCTACCACATCTTTGATGAACTGTCTCCGCCGCCTCTTCAGCATCCTCACAGCCTGGGATACATCCACCATCCCCTCGCTCTGGATCTGCTCACACAGGAAACTAGCAGCACAGAAGATCCCACTCCGGCTGGCTCCATCCCTGTGGAGGAGAGCAAGGGAAGAGTCATTTGCTTTGGGATCAGGTGGCAGGGCTGAGCCTCAGAGGTGTCCTCCTAGACACCCACGCTCTCAGGATGATCTTGCCCACAGATCCTGCACCCAGCCAGCTTCCACAGGGAAGCCTTCTTCCCTGAACGTAGGTGAACTCATATCCATACATCCACCTGAGACAGAGCTGTGACCAAGTTCACTGACACAGCCTGAGCTGTGTCCAGCTCTGTGCCATGGCTACTCCTCCAAGAGACCTCACTTACCAGCAGGTGACGAGGATATGTCCATCTTGGCTCTGCCGATGGTGTGTCTCCACCTTCCCTAGCAAGCTGATGATGGTGTCAGGGTGCGGGGGAAGATGCTGCTGCATGGGCCAGTCTGTCAGCTGATGCAACTGGATTTCCACTGCAGATTTCTTGGGCTAGCGGGGAAGAAAGAGAGTGGGCTGGGCAGAGCAGAGACTTATTGGCTCCAGAGAGGGAAGGGGAGGGACAGTGCACGCCAGTCCTGGCTCAGCCATGCACACGGGATCAAGGGAGCAGTTCCGCAATGGGACATGCCACTCCAGACTTTGCCCTCCTCCACTGAGTGCTCTGAGACCAGCAGATGGACAGAGAATAAGAGAAGAGCTGAGCACCAGGTGCAGCTCAGACTGACACCAGTCCGGTGTCCAGCTACCTGCAATAGTTGTCCCATTCCGTGAACCACTGAGATGCACCAACTCCATCCACAGCTGCGTCCTCCAGTTGGAAAGGCACACAAGGATACCTCTGAGTTGTCCCTCTGCCTGCAGCCTCACTTTCTTGGGATTAACCTCTCTCCCCAGGAAAAAGACTCTGCTCTGGCCAGTGCCCTTCCAGGACCCCACTAGATCCCTCTGCCATCTCTAGCTGTGACTTTGACCCCAAATTAAAGCCTGTTGATAGCTGCTCCTCCCACCTCTTGCAAAGGTTCTTCTCAAAGGAGTTTGCCATCTCTGAGCAAAGGGCCCACCTGCTGCCTGTTGCTGAGGACAAGTGTCCAGGTTGTGAAGCCAGCCCCAGGCTCCTCTGAGATCAGCTGGACGTGGAAACGGCCATAGTCATCTTCGCCCTGGGTGGGCCAGAACTGCACATATGTCTGGGGAGGGGGAGAGGTGCATGATCACTCAGCCTCAGCCTGCACAGAGAGCAGAGCTCGGCACCTCGCATGGGTGGGCTCACATCAGCCTCTCGCCCATAAGCCGTGTACACATGGCTCTGCCAGACACTTGCTGGGCACCAACCCAGTGCTGCAGCCAGAAAGTAACACTCCAGCAGAGAGGACACCTGGGCAGGGGTAAACAAAGCCTGAGGGATGCTCACTTGCAGTGAGACTGAGGACAGCCCACTGCTGTGATGCCGTGGTGCTGGGACTGTTCTCAGAGCTCTCCCGGGTGGAGCCCCACAAGCCTGCACTAGGTCCTCGTGCAAGCAGGGCTCTCATGGTGGGAGCCATGCAGGCTCAAAGGCAGAAATCACACTGCTCGGCCCCACAGGGAAGCAGGAGAGGGGAGAGCTGTGCTTGGGCTGCTGACCTTGTCCAGCTCCTTCAGTTGATTCAGCACAACCACCGATGTGCAGGTGTAATCCCAGACCAGAGCCCAGAAATCCACCAGCGTGGTGGGGAAAGGCAGCTGGGTGATGATGATTCTCTCCTCCTCGGTGTACGTCTGCAAAACACACCGCGATGCCTGTGGGGGCAGAGTCCCACAATCCACTCCCCGAGAGCCCTTCCCACAGCTGGAACAGATCCCTGCCTCCCTGCCGAGATGGAGAAGACACAGGCCACCCCAGCCCCGCTCAGAGCAGCTCTGGTTTGCGCCCCGCTGCCCCTCAGCTCATCACACCCGGGCTCAGCTCTCCGCAGGCTACGGCCGGCACACGCTGCTGCGCTGCCTGCACAGGTAGGGAGGGCTCCGCCGATCGCGATCGCGGGGGCCATCTCCTGGCAGCAGGGCCAGCAGGCACTGCGCAGGAGCCCGAGGGCTTGGACAGCTCAGGCGTGGGCGGGATGCTCTCCCCTGGCCTTGAGCAGGGGTGCGCAGGAGGGTCCCCGCTGCCCTGAGCATCTCCCACTCTGGCGGGGCCCGGAGCCTTACGCTGGCAAACACGGCGTTGATGTAAGCTGGCGAGCCGTCTGCGTTCACCGAAGACATCAGGATGGGCCGGCAGGAATCTGCTGCAGAGGCAAGGAGCAGAGAGAGGGACGTAATGGGTCATTCTCTCCTTACAGAGAGGCAGTGAACTTTCCATGCAACAGGTATGGTCAACATAGCTCCCTGCAGCATGGGCTGGAGAGGCTTGAATGGACTGGCGTCACCACACCCACGGCTGCGACAGCTCAGGGCACCCTGATGTGGGATGTCCAAAACCCCATGGGTAGAGCACAGGAGATTCACCCTCCTCATTGCTCCCTGATGTGCCTCATCTGAGCTTCTCCACCGGGAAAGTTTAGACCAGGGACGTGTTTATCCCACGCGTACCCCATGTACCTCCAACAGGCTCAGAAGGAATCAGGAACCAGCCTAATCTGTATTTATTGTCTACTAACCAGAAAACAGTGACTGGACCTTAAGCAGAACCTGTCAGTGTCATGTACGGAGGAGGGAAGCAGCAGGAAAGTATTGTTCTCCCCGTGCTGCTGTCAGGCACTGGGTTTTAGAGCGAGGGGCTGCCCAGCCCCACCTGTGTTACCTGGCAGGATCCCTGGCTTGCGGTTCTTGGGTTGGTTTCTGGGTTTCTCTGCTTCTCTGCATGGCAGGAGCTGGAACAACTCTGAAAATCTCTGCAGGGCCTGTAGAGGTGATTCACCGAAGTCAGTCCTGCCTGTCAGTCCTGCCTGCACCTTATTGAGCCACCCCAGAGAAATGATCCCCCATGTCCATCCCACTGCTGAGGAGGGGAGCAGTGAGGGGGTTGGCATCACAGATGAGCCCTCACAGCACCAGTGCACTGTGTTCTGGTGGTACCTTGAACTCCTTCTCTAGGACACTGTTGTGGCCTGAGGTCCATTCTTCTCGAAGGGAGTGGACAAGTGTGGCGATGTTCTCCACTGGGAGCCCGGTGTTGCCACAGAGCAAACCTTCAAGCAGCGCCTCGTACAGGAAGCTGTACTGCTCCTGCGTGAGGACACGGGTCAGCTGCGCAGTCTGGAGCCAGTCCAGGAGGAACCCTGGAACTCCAGACCACCAGCTGTCATCAAACTGTGCCAGAAGTGAGCCAGGTTCATCCTTCACCTTCCTGCTGCAGGTCCCTGAGCCCAGACACTTCTCATTGCAGGCAGCCCTGCTTTGGGACACAGCCAGAAACTCCAGCAACCCAGACAAGATCATCTTCCTGAGGTTTGATGCCCCTTCTCAGACCAGACACCTGCTCTGGGGAAGGCATCCCAGAAAACCTGTGGACTAATTAGACCTCCTACAAGCAGCTGGTTGGTCCAGCCCAACCTAGTTCTCTCCAAAGGAACCCAGGACGAAGCAGATCATGGGGACATAGTCCCTAGGCCAGGATGCTGCTGCCCAGGAGATGCCAGGAGGGCAGACATCCTAAAAGCCTGAGGAACAGGTGGACTCTCATTCACGATCCTACAAGACAGCCCTTCTATATCAGGATGACCAATGCATACAAATTCTGCTGATACCTCAGAGAGTCTCAGGAAAACACAGATCCCAACTAGGTTTGGACACAGCACTGAAAAAGGATCCTGCAGTCTCCATCACCTGGCACCCCTAGTCCCTGTGGCTAGATCATGAACAGCACGGCTTATGTGGCTTTGCATGCCACATCCCTGGGAAGGGTGGTGTTGAGAGCAAAGAGTTAAAAGCAGAATAATGGCAAGGAGCATGGTGGATTTGCTCAAGTGGCCGTACAGCTGGCAATGCCAAGGTCTGGAAAACGACAGTGTGAGAAATCCTACATGTACAGCCTACTGCTCTTTATCCTCTGTCTGCTTTAAGGAGTAGAATCTGTGTAGAGAGAACATAGGTGTTTACAGAGACTTGAAGGTCGTTCTCTCTGACATGCTTGAGCTCCCTGTTTTGGGAGAGAGATCGAAGACAGAGATCATAAAAACACAGAGGAGGTCACAGCACAGCTGGTAAACTACACGTGGACAAGCACTTGAAAAATGGATGCAAACATCAGCCCCACCATCCCCCAGGATGGACTGAGCCTGATGGTGCTGGTGTTCCCACTCGTGTGTCACCTCCTGGGTGTTGCTTCGGGATCCTCCAGCTAGCAAGGTAATGAAATAAATCTACTCTTGGCATTCCAGCCATGGTTTTGTGGTTGTTCTGGCCGCCCGCCTGTGTCGACTCTCACAGGTGGGAACTGGATCTGCAGCCCGAGGTGTGCAGGGAGCAAGTACCTCTCCTCACCTTGGTCTGCACCATGCTGACCCGCTGCTCCCGCAGCTGCTGCACGCAGTGAAACACATCCACCTTCCCCTCAGCCTTCCCCATCTTCAAGAGGAAGTCCAGGGCGATGAAGGTACCTGTGCGCCCGATCCCTGCACTGAGGACACAGAAAATTGTGGGTCAGTGCTGCACCTGCTGGCAATGCCCCAGCACCCAACATGTGCAGCCCGGTACCTGCAGTGCACCAACACGGGTCCAGCAGGCGCTTCCAGCACCCTCTTGTTCACCACCTCCACCAAGCACAGGAGCTGGGAAGGGTTTCTGGGCACTCCGTGGTCTGGCCACAGCAGGTAATGAAACTGCTCCACCGCTCTTGGGAGAGCACAGCCTGCCTGCAAAGAGGGAGATGGGGCTGGCAACAGGGAGCTGGAAGCGAACAGGGAACTTGCATGAAGTGATTGCATGCCAACAAGGAGGGAGCAGTGGAGAAAACCACTTCAGAGGGGCACCGCCACAGAGTGCTCCCTCCAGCACCCACACCGTAAGGACTGCTCCACTATAGCTCCTCAGACAGTAAAGGGCAGATTCATCCATCACACAGCCACACAATTAATTTTGTCCTCTGCTTCACCATGCTGTGAACAGTGAATGCAAAGCAGGAAAAGCAGCTTGTGCCCCGGAGGAAAATTATAAAAATCACAGCTTAGAGTATTTCCACAGTCATCAAAAAGCCCTGACTTGCCCAGGGAAGATATACCCTAAGGCTGTTACTACACTTATGTGGATGTAGTCACTTTTGTTACCAGCCCATTATGTGTTTTTTCCTAAACATCACATTCACTTAGCATGAACTAATGCTACGTCTTACCATCAGGTGCTCTTGGAGCTTTACATTTCAGCGATATCTTGCTCTGGGCAAGACAAGAAAGGACAGGAATATGCACAACTGCAATTTCTTTATATTGCACCTGTTTTCCCTCCTTGCAGCTCCTTCAGTTTCTGCTCTTTATCTGAGGTGTAACTTCAGCAGGAGCACTAATCTTGAGAAATGACCTTATGTAGGTTATCTTAAACCATAAACTGCCTGTCCAGGTTTAGGACTATAAGTGACCAAGGAGTTTCAGTGTGAACCTTCTGCAGACTGATTCAGGTGACAGGCAGGCACCTGTCCCATCATCCTGGATGTGCAGAGATTCCATTTTATACCCGTTAACTGCTTTTATACACTGTACAATCACCTCACCCAAGCCCTCAACAATCCGCAGTATTCCCATGTGCATCATCAGTCCAGACTCATCTGGGGTGACCACTGGAGCTGACTGACTACCTATGCCTGGCACAGAAACCTGGAACTGATGCCCTGGCATGGATTCCAGTGACAGCAACATGCTAACACCAGACCTTCTTGTGCTGGAGACCAGGCAGGGCTCTCCACAGGGTCTGTGGCTGACAGCTCCCACAAGCTGCTGGAACCCAAGCGCATCCTGCATTCCCACCTCAGCTCCATGCCAGGCTTACCTTCTGCAGGCAGAAGATGCGTTTTACAAGGCCTGTGGTGGTCCAGGTGTTGTTGAGTGTCACGGTGAAGTCGCCGTAGACCTGCTCCTGCTCTGGCCAATACTGCTCGCACTTGATCTGTCAACAGCAGCGAGACCTCTGGGCATAGGCAAACTCACAAGGGGAGCATTGCAGGGGTGCAGAGCTGCTCCCTGCCCTCACTGACAGCTGCACTGGGAGCACAGCAGGCATGGAAGCCTGGGCTCTGGCGATGCCCAGGCTCAGCATGGGCTGAGAGGTTTTCTCTACCTTGTTCTGCTCCACTAAGCCCGTCAGCATCACAATGACTGAGGTCTTCTCCTGCCAGACCATTTGCCAGAAATCCACCACTGTCCCAGCCAAGGGGCCTTGGGAAGGAAGAGGAGAGCCCTGTGCCAGTGTCCAAGCTGTGGGGGTGTGTTCCCAGGCGCAATTTGGACATTCCCAGGCTTTCCTCTGCCTGGGGACAGAGGTGCAGCCAGCAGACATCAGCACCTGACAGGGCTGCTGGCCATATCAGCTTCATCACCATGTTAGAAATTAGGACAAGGAGAAGGGAGAGAAGATGAGCCCAGGACAAGTCAGGGGTTCACCACATGCAGGCCCTTGAGATAGATGACTGTGAACTGGTCCCACATTTAGGGTCCTATTTCCCAAAGAGCATTTCTACAGCTCTGCAGGGAATCCAAGACCCCCTCATTGCATGCTGCATGGAGCAGACAAGCCCATCCAGGCTTTGCGCTGTTGGGAAGAGATTGTATCCGAGTGCACTGGGTGCAGATATGCCAGGCATTTGCAGGATTGTCCCTGTCATGCCAGCTGCTGAAGGGAACAAACTAGGCTTATGGGTGGAAGGACCACGTCCTCAGACCGGGCAGTGCAGACAAGAGCTCCAGCTGCTGCCAAGCTACCACTGAAACCTACCACGCCCTGCAGCAGCTGTAACCACTGTTCAGGACAGAGACCCTGGAGATACAGGGACTTGGAGTGAGCCATTCACAGCTCCTTGGCTGCTATCCCAGTTCCCCGTTCCCCAGGATGCTCAGGGCAGTGACTGGCATCTCCTCAGGATTGTGGTTTGGTAGGACCTACCTTGAGCTGCAATGAAGAAGCGTGGACTTCGGTAGCTCTGCAGGGGAGAGATTCAAACATCTCAGATCACATGGGTTAAATGTTTAACAGGGAATGAAATAAAGGATCCATCCCCACAGGCACCAAAGCCCGTAACCCTCAGCACAGCGTGTCCCACAGCACCTCTCCTGGCCAGCACAGACTGTGGGTACCCAGGGGCTGTGGCTCAGCTCCTGTCCCCTCATACATGTCCCTTTTTGTTAGAGATGAGAACTGCATACAAACCCAGAGTACTCCAGGCAGCTCAGAGGGGATTCAGGGGAAGCAACATCCCAAGACCTGCTAGTACTGGAGTGTAAAAAGTGTCAGACCTCAGGTTCCCCCCGTGTGAGCAGGACTGTCCTCATCCAGCACAGCCAGGCACCTTTCCTACCCTTCCCAGGGTGACAATTCCTTGCTACCTACATCCACGTAGCTGGCATTGATGTAGCCATTCCCGGTGTCAGAGGGCTGCAGCACCACACGGCAGTGATCATCTGAAAGAGAAGGGAGGTGGGCTGATGCTTTAAGGCAGCAACAAAGAGACTGATTAAGGCAGAAGGCGTAATTTATTAAAGTCTGTGACTGTCTGTTGTCTCCTCAGCAGCACCCCAGGCCTCAGGACATGTTCAGGGTTAAAGAACAGCTGATGAGGCAAAGGGTGACATGGCACAGCAGGAAGTGCAATGGGGTTTTAGGCAAGATTGTGAAACGGCCAGATGTACACACCATGTGGGGCCCAGAGGAGCTTTAAAGTTGAAAGAAATTGGGTCACTCCTTCCACTTTCCCACAAATACCTGCCTCTAGGTGGAACATGGCAGTATTCAGCAATGACTAGCGTCAGAAACAGGAATATAGCGATGTTTGATTAAGTTTGCAGGAGGATTTGAAGGGCAGAACAAGGATTCTCCAATGGGATATAAAAGAGTAGGGCCAGAAATGCCTCTGAGTTTCAGTGGCCATGGGGGATGAGATGAGTAGCTCAGTATTTCTGAAGTGCTGGAGGGGCACCTACACCAGCCCAGCATCCTGTGCTACCCCAACCAGCTCTAGGTGCTCGAGCCAACCCCTGGAGAGCTCTGCTTACACGGGATGATGCTCTTGTAGCGGTTCTTGTTTTGATTACATAGCTCCTTCCCAGCGTTGCAGGGGTGCAGCAAAGTGGAGGACAGTTGCTGCAGAGGAAGAAAACAAGCTCACTCAGCACTGGGATGTATTCTGGGGCTGGCCAAGGCCAACTGCATCACACATCCAGGGAAGGGGTGAGGAGTGGGCAGTGCAGTCAGGTGTGAAAGCAAAGCTAAACCAGACCTGATATTCTCTAAGAAGCCCAGCACCATGCCTGTTGACTGATTCATCATCTGTCTGCTCTGCCTCTATTTCTTCCCTCTTAAACATCTTCAGAGCCTCCAGCAGTTCCTCCACCGGGATCTGTGTGTTTGGCTTGCATTCATCTGCAGAGACCACAAGGACAGGACTTCAGCACCCAGCTGAAGCTAAACTGGCCAGCCCTGGAACTCTGCAGCTGGGACTGAGATGGCATTGCAGCGACCAGGACTTCTCCAAACCTTAGACTGCCCCTCCCCACACAGGTCCCTTCTCCTAGGAGGTGTTCCTTTCCCTGTGCCAGCCAGCCCTGATCACCTTGTTCCTGCAAGGACCTCATGGAGCATGCAATCATCCTGCCCACGCTTTTAACAGACAGCCTGTCTAGACAAGGCACACAGGGCCCTTGCTCGTACTTCACCTTTCTGACATCCTCTCAGGGGTATAGTGCTGTTGTTCTCCGAGGCTTTTGATCTGTTGTGCTTTAGCCTGCAAAACAGCAAGTAGGGTCCACAGACCAGCAGAGCAGAGAGACAGAGGAAAGGCTGTTGCCCATCTAACCACCCTGCCTCCCACCCTGCCTCATCTCAGGATCCGCTTGGACACTCCCTGCCACTGCAAGCTGCTGAATGCCTGACAGAGGGCAGGAGAGGTGAGGCACATACTGACCTGAAGAGCACAAAGAGCAGCAAAATCCCCAGTGCCAGGAATGCAACAGTCAGTGCTACTGCCATAACCATCGGCTTCCTGTCCAGCAGAGATGACGGCTCCTGCCCTGCAAGCAGCACAGCCCAGGCTCAGGCTCCTGCACAGCCTGGACCAAGCACTGGGAGATCCCATAGGGACATGGAGAGAAAAGCAACTTCCCTTGTCTTCCACCCCAGGCTTTGCATTAGAGGAAAGCTAAGTTGGAGCAGGAGCAGGTGCTTGCTTGGTATGATACTGTCTGTTGTGGATCCTGTGCCCCTGGCGGCCCAGGCACTGCCACAGTCTGGTGAGCTATCTGCATTTAGGGGTTGCACATACACCGGGGGACCACTAGGACTAGGACTAAATATGCTGAGATGGCAGGGATGATGTGCAATGTCCAGCAGCCACTGGGGCCAGACCTGCCCAGGTGTCCTGAGGATGTCCAAAGCCTATCTAGATAGATAGCCTCGAGATCTAGAGAACTTCTATGAAGACCAAAGTACGGCAGTACCCCACCACATCTGTCCTGGGCCAGCTCATTTCGAGGGAAGCTGCCAGGCAGGAACAAGCAGGAGAGAGGCTTG
>VZTD01006437.1:0-18653 GCA_013397725.1 Rhagologus leucostigma | reverse complement strand
GCCCATCTGGGCACCCCTGGGCTCATTGTCCAGCCACTGTCACCAGCATCCCCAAGGCCTTTTCCAGCCCCTCTGCCACCTAGAGTGCTCCACGAGGTTGCTGCAGTTCAAGTGCAGGACTCGGCTCCTGGCCTTGTTGACCCTCAACTCGGTGGTCTCAGCCCATCAATCCAGCCTGCCCAGACCCCTCTGCAGAACTTTCTGCCCTCCACCAGACTGACACTTCCACAGAATTTTGTGTCATTTGCAAACTTACTAAGGGTGCACTTGATCCGCTCATCCAGATCATCAATAAAGTGTTAAACAGGACTGGGCCAATACTGAGCTAATACCTGTTGGTATCAGCTCAGCTAACCCTAACCCGACCCTCTAAAGCAAGCACGACAAGCAGCATTTAGACATTTGCCATCAACTCCATCACAAATTACTTTTTTTTTTCTGTTTCCCCCTCTCCTAAATAACTGTCTGGTATTTCAGAGACAGAAAAGGCAAGAACTGATAAATATGGAATGCTCATTTTTAAGATCTGGACCATTAATTTTGAAGTTTAACTCAAGTCACCATTTTCTATGTGCGGGCAACAGCTTTAAGGCTGAATCCAAAAGTGTTTCATGGACAGCAAACACAGAAAAACCTTAGAAGCTTACAGGGCTTAGAGCCAAAGACAATTATAAACTCACCCACAGGACCTTTCACAACACCCCTTTTAACATCAGAGGGAAACAGGAGAGTCTTGCACAGTCCATACTAAATTTGCTGCTGCTTTGGAACCCAAATAAATTTAGTTACTATTTGCATGACACACTTGCTATCTCAGTGAGACACAGGATTTCATGGTGTTAATGCTGGTTCCACAATGATCAATAAGTAATTCCCTCATGGACAAAAGCCGTGGCTGATGCATTTATTGGGAGTTTGGGCCAAGCTGTCTCTTGCCTGTGATCCTCACTGCTCCATACTGAACCAAAAAGCAGACATTTTCCCAGGGCTCTTCATCCTCTTTTCTCTGGAGACAAAATTATTTCTACATGAGCAGCGCTGTGACTTGTCAATAAGCACAGGCTGCTCTGCCAGACGAGCCTGGAGACTCCCAGACCTCATCTAGCCACCAATTTGCTGCAGAGCACTTTGCATCCTGCCCATCCCAGTCACATTCCCACAATTCCCTAAAACAGGGACATTGGCAAGAGGAGGATTTTATGAAAGACTCAGTGTAGTGAAGCATTACATAAAAATTACGTGTTAATGCAAAACTTTTGCAAGGTTACTAACAATATCACTTGAGAACTGCATTAAAACAATCATTTTTTAACCCCAAAACCAAATCAAAAATCATTTATGTAAATAAATATGGTGGAGGGAAAGATTAATTTGCAAACACGCCTTACTGAAATTTTACACAAAAACTTTAACATCACTTTCGCACAGGTTCCATCATTCCACACCAAAAATACAACTTCCCACATGAAGTTTTATCTGAATTTTCAAAATCATTGAAAGATACAATGGTTGAAATTTGTGTTTCAATCCTCTAAGCACATAAACTTTATCACATGAACAGTGAATACACATCACACAAGCCACCAAAACTGGGAAAACATAATTTCCAGCAGAAAGCTGGAAACATAAAACCTTGTGCTTCAAAAGCAAACAAACAAACAAAACAAAAAAAACTCAAACAAAACCAAAAACCCCACAAAAAACAAAAAAAAAACCAAAACAACAACAACAAAACAAATAAAAAAAACCCAAAAAAAAACCCAAACAAAACAATAAAAAACCCCAAAACCCAAAAAACCACCAAGCATCACAACACTGTAAGGAATGAAAAAAAACTGACTTCCTGCAAGTTAATTTTATATATAGAAGAACACCTGAGAAGCCTTGCGAGGCTCCCAAAGGGTCATGATTGTCAGGATTCCTCAACCAGTGGGTTTGGGGTGAACTTCAGCTCCGGACGGAAAGCAGAGGGAGACCCCCCCAGCCTGCTCTGCTGTCAGCAGCTCTCCACGAAAAGTGATAACACACACCCATTATTTTGCTCTAATTGATTCCATTTGAGACTGCTGTTCTGTATTGAGTGTGACAAGCCTTTATATATCTAGTTAAATTTTAATATAAGAGTAGTTTTTCCATTTGAGAAAAAGCTAACATGGTGACAATTAAGAAATAAAGTATCCACCTGCTCCCAATGAGCTGGAGAACAATGTGTAAGGAAAAATAATAACAAAAAAAATATTTCTAGAACAACTTAATAGGTTTTCAAAGGGAAGATGGCATGAAAAAACGTTCTACAATTACTGACTTCCAGTTTCTAATCTGAGTAGATGTCACTGGGTTGTAGAGGGAGAGATGCAGTGGATCGTGGAATGACTGGTGGCGTGAATCACCAATGTCTCTGGATTAAACATGAGGACTTGTTCCATTTCAAAAATTACCTTCAGTAATTGAAATAGTAATTTCAGTTTAGCACCCATGAAGCACTGTGAAACGAACAGCACCAGGTTCTTAGACTGGTAAGAAACAGCTGCAGGCCAAGAGCATTTGCTGATCAACAGACATAAAAAACTTAAAGAGAAATGACAGCCAGAGCCCCTAAAAACAAAACCAGAAAAATCCTCTTTGCAAACACATGATTAAAAAGAAACCAACTGCTCAGAGAGTGATGATATTACCCAGGAGATGCTCCTGCCAGTGCTTTGAACCACAGTGTCATCTTTCCTCCTCGTCCTCTCTGCCTTTTTCCTTTGTCTTCCCAAATGCATCGGGCTGACAAATAACTATTCAAAGAACCAATTACTGTTTCTGGGTCTTTCTTTTTCATATAATTTAATTTTAACAGGCTTTTTCTGTAAGTCCTCATGAGTGCAATGCCACCTCAGCCCCATTCTGTCACTTCGTTCCCCCTGCTCTGCCTGGATGACGGTGTGATCCTCTGCACCCCAGCTCCACAATGACATCATCGGTGATGTGAGCAGTGCACATCTCTTCACTCTACCCAGGTCATAAATGAAAATACTAAATCAGGTTCCAGCTCCAACTTCCTACCCTCTCCCTTTCTTTCACAGTGTGAGAAATACTCACTGATAAAGTTGAAAGAGGACAAAGTCATTGAAGCAAAACTATTTATTAATATAAACACATCAGCTGACTCAGGTGCATCTCACTAAGGAGGCACACCTCCCCATAAAATGCGCAAACTTTTATACCCTTCCCTGGACAGCGGGGGTCCCTGTCCCCTTTCCCACTGGCTGAGTACTCAGGAACTTACATTCTTTCCGACCACCTACCGCACTCAAACCAACACCTCCTTTGCTCTCCCCTTCCTCTCCCTCCTAACAAGCACTGGTTAACTCCCCTTTTCCTCCCCGCCACGCTCCCTCCTGAGGCCTAGCCTCGTGCTAGCTACAACTTTGCTTACATGACATTAAGTATACATTCTTATGGCTGAAACAAAACATTATTTTATCTCTCACAATAGAATCATGAAATGATTTGGGTTGGAAAGGCCCTTAAAGCCCATCCAATTCCAACCCCTCACCATGGGCAGGGACACCTTCCACTAGACCAGGTTGCTCCAAGCTCCATCCAACCTGACCTTGGACACTTCAGGGATGAGGCAGCCACAGCTTCTCTGGGCAACCTGTGCTACCTCATCACCCTCATCATAAAAAGCTTCTTCCTTATAGCTAATCTAAATCAACACTCTCTGTGTTTGAAGCCATTCCCCCTTGTCCTGTCTCTCCAAGTCCTTGTCCCAAGTCTCTTCAAATCTTTCTTGTCAGCTCCCTTCAGTTACTAGAAGGCCAAAATTAGGTCACCTCAGAACCTTGTCTTCTCTAGACTAAACAATCCAAATTCTCTCAGCCTTTCCGCATAGCAGAGCTGCTCCATCCCTTTGACCATCTTGGTGCCTCCTCTGGACTCACTCTAACAGCTCCATGTCCTTCCTGTGCTGGGGGCCCAGAGCTGGAGGCAGCTCTGCAGGTGAGGTCTCACCTGAGCGGGGCAGAGGGGCAGAATCCCCTCCCTTGACCCTTCTTTTAACCCTTATCCTCCTGTTTAACACCTCACCAACTGCTCCCCTTCCATATCCATAATATGAGAAAGAGCCTGATTAATTCTATATCCATAGAAATGACAGAATGGAAGATAAACCCTCCAGATTTCGTGACTACCACAGCTGAGGTGAGAAGTTCTTCACAGGTCATGCAGTGCAGTCCAGCTTTGGGCGGTGCCATTGAATCAAAGAGGCTTCCAAAGCCCAGATTGCAGTTATTTATCTCTTACAGGTGCCTTCATCCTAAATGATGCTTATAAAACATCCAACATACATATATATTGTATTTTAAACAGTATCACTTACAAATGGCAAATCTATCTGGCAATTTTGTCTGTGTACTTTTATTCTTTTCTTTAATGCATTCTTAAAATTTGATCTCAAGGTCAGACTGATGGCTCTGAAGATAGCAGATCATCTTTCCCTCAGTTTTTTAAATCACTATTCCACAAACTGGAGACTCAACTAATGTTACTTTCTATGACTAGCTCTTCACCTTCTTCACCCTATTTCTAAAACTGCTCTTAAAAGATTATCGTACACCTGCTCAAGGGCAAAATTTGATTCTAACTAGATGAAGAAAAGGTTTTAAAAGGGAATTAAGGATCTAGAGGATACAATAAAACTTCTGAAAATCTAATCAAAGCATTAAGATTAAAAGAGTAGCAATGAAAAAGGCAGAAAATCTCATTTGAACCAGTGAAGCTGAATGCCATCAGAATATAAATAATGAGGATAACGTACAACATGGACTATTTTAGGGGCAACACAATCCAAATGTTATGCCTAGGAGTCCTACATACTCCCTCTGTGCATGTAAGTAACACGATATATAAACATGTGTCCCATGTTCTCACCTCCAGTGCTTGGGATGAGCTCTGCAGTTTAACAGTCAGCTTGGGAAAGGACTCACCATTCTCCAAAAGCTTCTGAGGAAACAGTTCTCTAAAAGCATGTTCAGATCGGCAGGTAAGACTCTGATGGCATCAGTCTGATGGTGCCCAGCCTCTGTCTGCAGGGGCTGCAAAGCACCTCCTTGTACCCAATCAATTCAGCATCACAGCTGTTATCACTTCATAAATCAGCCCTGTAATTCTATCCTGTATTAATTCACTTGGAGAGGGAAGTGTGCTACACCCTTCTGAACTGAAACGTCAACAAAAACACAGCAAACAAGTCAAGGTACAAACCATGACTGTGGAAAGCAAAAAAAAACCCCAAAAAACCCAAAAAAACCCCCAAACCAGACCAAGTGATGCACAGCAATTTCCCTTCCCCATTTGCAATCCTGTTGCAATTTGCTGCCACTAGTTTGCTATGGGTATCACCGGGAACCAAGGGCAGCGGGGAAGATTGCTGTACTGGTTTCGGCTTTATTTCCACACGGAATCACACAATATCCTGAGCTGGAAGGGACCAACAAGGATCACTGAGTCCAACTCCTGGCTCTGCACAGGACACCCCAACAATCCCACCCTGTGCTTGAGCGCATTGCCCAAATGCTCCTGGAGCTCTGGCAGCCTTGGGACCACAACCATTCCCTGAGGAGCCTGTTCAGAGTTTGACCACTCTCTGGGGGAAGAACCGTTTCCTAATATCTACCTAACCCTCCCCTGACACAGCTCCAGCCTTTCCCTTGGGTCCTAACACTCATCACAGAGAGCAGAGATCAGAGCTGCCCCTCAGGAGGAGCTGCAGTTCACAGTGAGCTCTGACCTCAGTCTCCCCTTCTCTCCTGCAGGAATATTTCTGAAGATGACCTGGAATAAGACTGCAGGTGGCATATTGCCACCATTTACGTTTAGTTCAGTGCCCATTTAGAACAGGCATGTCCTGTGCAGTCTGTGGATAGGGTTCCTCAAAAGGCAGCTCATAACATTTTATTTACATTTTTAGATACTAAGTGGGATTTAATTTCAAAATCCCACACCTGAAAAGTTTGGGTTCAGTTTACTTTACCTGTCAGGGAATATCTGAAACAGTATCAGCGCCAGCAGTGTTTTAAGATATTTTACTGTATAATCAGTAAGACCTTTGCTACCAAGATCAGGATGAGAGGATACATAATATACTTCATATTACATATATCAAAACTACTTTGTACAACTATTTCACACTGCTGACCTGTCCTCTTTTCCCCTTAGATCCATTACTTAAATAGAATACTATATATTAAGGAACATAAGTGACATGCACAGTAATTACTCTGACTCCACATCTCAGTAATCGTAGAGCTTTACCTACACTACAAATGTTTTACACATACTAGGTACAGAAGTAAGCTGCCAAAAGAAAAACAATCCAAAAAGAAAATTTAGAAACTTACCATTCCTACTATTTTCACTCCTCGCAGAAGTTACAGCAACACACAACTCACTGGGACCAAACTTTTTCCAGAGTTTGTTTTTAAAGACCTAATAATGAACATGTACAACTCACAAAAAAAAGCTTATAAAAAGACTCAAAGTAATTAGAGGAGAACCTCTGTTGAAAGGCGAGTCAGTCATGGTACAGAGAGAGAAAAATATGTGCATGTGTATATATTTTACCCCATTAAAATCATAGCTATCTGGCTTTTGTTTTTTGTTTTTGGGGGGAGGGGGTTTGTTTTTTATTTAATTGGATATTAAAGGGAAAGCATCTTGCACCAAGTCACAGTCCTGACCTGCCGTTAATCTTCAGCCGATCAACAGCCCAGCCTGTCAAAGGGCTTCCAATGCTCAGTTTAACCATCAGGCACAGCACCTTTTAACTGCTCTTATCACATGTTTAAGTTAGGAGAACTTAAAAACTTTCCACAATGCTTTCTGACCTCAAAATGGGTGGTTTTTCTTCTTCAGATATGACAGTCACCACAGAGATCATCCACAGTGGTTTATCTCCTCCAGCATCGATGGCAGTGGCCTTCATCCACCTACTTTCATATTTTCAGTGTGAATTTGCTCCTTCTGGTCACATCAGTCAAAAAATCGTTATGTTACAAGACACTAAGGAAACATCAATTTCAGTTGTGTCTATAGAATCCTATCTCCCTAAACCTGAACATAAAGATTTCCTTCAGTGAATGACAGAAGTTGATTTATTATTTATTTACTACACAAAAGCAAGACAGCCTTAATGCCCAGAGAGCCCCATAAAGCCTAGCCATGAAGGGCTCAGGCTTCTGCAAAATTGTAACTTTAAATCAATACAAAATGTATGAAAAATTCAAGTGCAAACAAAAATCAATAGACACACGCAGTTGTCTCCCACAGAATTTCTTCTTCAAATCCACAGGTAAAAGCAAGAAATCCTGTGGAGACAGGCTGAGAGAGTTGGGGTTGGTTCAGCCTGGAGAAAGCTCCAAGAAGAAATTCCAGCACCTTCCAGTACCTAAAACGGCTCCAAGAGAGCTAGAGAGAGACTTTGTACAAGGACACGGAATGACAGGACAAGGGGGAATGGTGTCCCACTGCCAGAGGGCACGGTTAGATGGGATATTGGGAAGAAATTGTTCCCTGTGAGGGTGGGGAGGCCCTGGCACAGGTTGTCCAGAGAAGCTGTGGCTGCCCCATCCCTGGAAGTGTCCAAGGCCAGGTTGAATGGGGCTTGGAGCAACCTGGTCTAGTGGAAGGTGTCCCCACCCTTGGCAAAGGGTAGAACAAGATGGGCTTTAAGGTTCCTTCCAACCCAAACCAGTGTGTGTTTCCATGAACTAGACGTATGAAGTTACATCAGCCTACAAGAAAACGGGAAAGACCTCCCTCCACATTCCCTGGGAGAATTTCCAGCCCAGCCAGAGCGCCTGATCTCACTGGCACTGGTGAACCTCATGTAAAACCTGTCTTACCACGGGTCACTGCTTGAGGAGCCCAGGCCTACAATTACATAGGGTGAGTCACCATACCTTCACGTCTGCACTCATGTTTCAATCCTACCTGCCTTGGGATACTGGAAAATCAGTGGGATTTAGACAGTGGGAATATAGCAAAAGATGTCTCCTCCAGCACCATGTCCATGTCTAATGCACACACATCTTGCACTGCAAGCAAGCGAAGCTCAGGCACAGAAGCCACTCTGATGCCTCAACCAGCTTTGATCTGATAACCAATTTTCACATTGTGATTTTTTGTCTTTTAGTACCACATGACAAATTCCCATAAGTGCTGAATAGAGAAATTAGGATCACATTTAAACTCCATCACTTTTAACACACAATATCCTTTTTCATCAGCTTCAGTGAAGATGATTTAGGCATATTTATAGCAATATTAACTACATTTCTTCTGTAGGGCAGTATTATTCTCAGAATAGACAACTGAATACCAGTTGCCATGCAAAACTGCCATTAAAATATGCTTCCAAACCCCCAAATTCCTACGTAAATAGAGTCATCATCAGAACATCTTTAAAACATATCAATAATTTGTCCTAATTAATTGATAGGGAAACTGAACCAAGGGGATTAGATTATGAACTGTACTTCCATTTGATTCCTGAAGTCTGTGGTCATCTATTCTCAAGGGAACAGTAAAGTTAGAGGCTCTAAATTAATTTCAGCTTTTCCAGCTGGATCACTCATTCCTGTTTCTACCAGAAATCCAAATCCCCATCCTCTCACATTCAAACATCAAACTTGCGTAGAAATCGTTACTGTACCATTCCCATAAGGGAATTCTGCTGGTACTGACATTTGCTTGCTGTCCCAGAAATTCTCATCAGCTCAGGTACTGAGAAAAGCTGGAAATGATGCAGGAATTACTGGTTTAACATGCTTTCAGTGGCTTGGAGTTTTCCTTGGGCTCACCATATAAATTCAGATAAAACAAGTTAAGAGACTATCAGCAGTATCCACAAGAAAATTAAAAATTCCAGCAATATTAGTATGGATATTTCAGAAAAAAGTGTGCATAGGCGGGAAGTCAAGTCCTGGTTTTGACTTTGAACCACATCAACACCTCCTTAAAATGATTCATCCTCCAGAAGTTGAACGAGGGCATACTTAAACACCCATTACTATTCCCAAAATGAAATACAGTGACTTTAAAGAGTCACTGTGCTTGTGAGAAAGACACCGACTGACCCAAATTTACAGAGCTGCCTGTTATGTGTTGCAATGTAATAAATCAATCCCTTAACAGAAGTGCACTAACACACCGTCAAACGAGCAGGCAGCAAGTATAAATAAATGCAGATGGAAATGGAGTGTATCTTGAACACCAATAAATTTCAACTTTTTCAACAAAACTAAAAGCAACTCACCCTACAATTCTGCCTGCTCCTGATGTCCCCTTGAAAAAAATTAAAATTAAAATCACCAGTGACCTCAAAACTAATTATTTCCCACTATATTATTTGGAATTCAATACTTTGCTTCCAGCAAGCCAACAACTTTGATGTATGCTCACAATTTGGATACAGTAGTACACTTTTTTCTAGCAGCACAAAAATCCTGAATAGGAAATAAAGCTGGAGTTTTCCCTGGTGTTTTTTTTTCCCTTGTTGCACTGGCCTGTCCAGTCAGCACTTCAGTTCCACACTACTCTGCAACTCAGGTCTTGCAAACGCTGGAAATCTTTGGGGCATCACCTTTGCTGATTTCACACAAGACCAAAGCATGTAGCAGGCAGACACTAGAGATCTAAGCTCTGAAATCACTTTAAAATTCAAGTGACACTCTCCACTCTGGATTAATGGGAGATTGACTGTGTAAATTAATCATTAAACAGCCAGGTGCACAACTCTGGCAGGAAACATGCTGCACATTGCTGCAAAAAACCTTCACAAAACCACCTTGAAAAGTTTATTTTGAAGGAACTCAAACACATTCTTGATTGTAACAAGCAATGAAATCTAAAAGCTGTGCTCAGGGTAAACCTGAATCATAGATTTTTCCCTAGATAGGGCAATTACATTCAAAATATCTGGGAGAAGCGCCATGACACCAACATGTGGAAAATGACCAAACTGTGGAAGGAAAGTGATTATGACACAAGCACAAAGAAACTGAGGGAAAAAAACCACTAAACCCACTCAACACACAGCTAATCCACTGCAGGAGTAATTTTTTTCATTGCAATGACTGAAAACCAGCAGGGATGAAAACTAAACAGCTTTTAATCACAAAGTAATTGAAGACATGGTTATTCCTTCCCTTTACCATGAGAGAATAATAAACCCAACCTAAATTTTCTGAATGTAAAAATAGCTCTCACTTTCTGTATTTGAGTTTATAAAAGGAGTTTACAAAAAATGCTAATTCATCTGTGCCAAGCTTCTTATCCTTTGAGTAGACAAGCACCACCTTGGAGACGGATATTAAATTCTCAAGCAATACAAACACTAATAAGAAAGTCTTCCAATAAGTGTTTTCCTAGCACAGCTTTCCTTATTTTGTTTCCTTTCAGCTTACAGAAACTAGCAAAGAAAAAAAGAGAAGGTTTCTGAACATCAGGAAACAGAGGGCAAAGGCAAATAATAGAAAATCTGGGATTTTCACAGCTGTATTTGTACATCCTGCATAAGTCTCTACGTAAAGCTGAGCAGCACTGTCTAATGGTAAAGGTCATTATGGTAAGTTTCACTCCAAAGAGGATGTGTAACACCCTGTACCTACACGAAGCAACAACCCCCTATTTAAATTTAAATATTTGCGACACGCACTGAGCACACCCAAGATGAGTTTCTGTACAGCAATGCTTTTATTTCTGCAGCTATGAGCCCAGCAGGCATGGCAGGGAATAAAAGGTAGTTTACACACTGGAAAACCCTTGGTTGGAATGCCCAGACCACCTCTGTCAGCATGGTGTCCCCTAAACCAGCTTAATTCCACTTCTGCATTTTCAGGGAACTGAAAGCTCTGAATCTGGTGATAATGCAGGAAATTTGTTTTACCAAATGAAGCCACAACCAGGACCAGGAATGTTATCCAGATACTGGGGTGTCCAAGAAGTAGTTCTCACAATCTGCTCTGGAGATAAGCTGCCCCTATTTAGCAGGAATACTGCTCAGTTTGTCAGTAAACATTTAAATTCTTCTTCATCATGCAAGATGCACTAAGATGCTTGTTATCAGCCCAAAACACAGAGTCCATTTTCTTTAAATTATTCTTCAAATCCCCCACTATGCCAATGTCCCAAATTTAGGTTATCAGATTGCTACATGAAGCTTGTTCTGTGTGCAATTAAGGGTTTTTAACAATCCTAATCATGTCACAACTCTGCAATAAGGACCGAGCCCATACATTCTGAATATCCCAAGCATTTCACATTCCTCAAGTCTAAACTGTGCCCGGAATCATCTGTATGCAGCACACATCCACCAAAATCTTGGCAAGCAACCTGCCTCTCCATCAAATAAATATTTATTTTAAGCAAAGGGAGGAAAAGTGACAGTCTCAAGTAGATCTAAAGGAACTTCTGCGAGGATCAGCCATAAACAAAGCAAGGGAACAAAAGCAGGAAACAAAAAGCAAACATTACTGTTCCAGTGTTTCAGTGACTAAATGAGTATTTCATTCAAAGCCACGCACAAAAGCAAATTATCATCTCTGTTCACTGCTGTAAAATTGATTGCCAAGTATTCCAGCCCTACTTTCAAGATCCTGCAGTGGTTTAACGGGCAGATGTGAGCACGTGGCTGTGCAAGAACAAAGCACTGGCATAAAACTGCTGTGGTCCTTCTGACGGTGAATTCCAGTCTGGAGCAGCTCACTCTTCCCCCAAAACTACTTCACTTACAAAATCACATCATTCTCAACCCCATCTTCTGCCTGTTTTACTCTGGTTTTTCCCTATGCTTTAGAAGATGTGATTTAAAAGCTCTTACTTGCTTGGAATATTTTGAGTGCAGGAAAAAAAGCAAAGCTCTACCTGATCAAGAAGGTAATTCTAAGTGCTGTGCTTAGAACTTAAAATTGGAAAAAAATTCTTCAAGGAAACTGTTCAAGAAAAGAGCACCCAAGGGTATCCTAAATTAATACAGTAAGACAACAGCTTGGTCAGCAGCAGCATAATCTAAATATAGGATTTTCAGCACGGATTTCATAGACATGTTAGGCACAGGAAGCTCAGGGTTTGAAATTTGATTGCTCACAAAAGCTTCAGAGGAACAAGCCAGGAAAGTCAAATCCATTACATGCATTCCAAATATTATTTAAATTTATCAAGACACAGGATAAAAGGATTGCTGGTCCTAGATTTTTTTTTTTAAATTAAAGAAAGCAAGTCTTTTCTGTGAAAACAGTGCTAGTATCTCAGTAATTTTTTGGTATTTCAATGTAAGTTATTTACATTAAATGTAAGATGTTAACAAACATCTGGTTGGACCCAAGCTTATTTTATTAGTTGCCAGGAGAGGCTGTGGCTGCCCCATTCCTGGAAGTGTCCAAGATCAGGTTGGACAGGGTTTGGAGCAACCTGGTCTAGCGGAAGGTGTCCCTCCCTGCCCATGGCAGGGGGTTAGAAAGAGAAGAGCTTTAAGGTTCCTTCCAACCCAAACCATTCTGTGATTATTTTGCATCCATAACAAAAGGAACAAGCGAGACTGAAATACTGGAAAAATCTAGAGCAGTGTCAGACAACTGCTAAGGGACTCAGGTATTCCCTGATACTTACAGAAATAGAGGAATGAGACAGAAATGGTGACGGCTGCAGATAAGGAGGTGTTTGTAAGTCTAAGTCAGTGATATGTCCCCGGATTTGGCAGGCAGAGGAATGTTATCCTTTATCTGCTCTGTTCCAGGAGGTCTCAATGCTCAGACATGCTCCACAGGAAGACAGGAACAGGACAGGACTTACTCCTCTCTCTCACAGGTTAAAACCATGAAGCGTTCAATAATTCCAACAACTAAAGCTCCAACAGGGAAGGCACTGGATGTGTGTGAAGCAGAGATGATGGGGAGGATCCAGCATGAGCTGTTTTGTCTGACTGCTCTGAATTTTCCACTACTGCCTCCTTACTATAAAGCAGACTGAAAATAAGCAGCGAGCTTATTTAAAGCAAACATTAACAAAACCTCCCGCAAGTCAAATATTTATGCTAGTCATTTAGTGCACAGCAAAACCTGCAGAACAACTCAGATATTTCAAAAATACTGAATTATTTCACAGGTTAAGTTTTGTTCTTAAAACAGCCCTAGCAAAATACCAGATCGTCCAATAAAACAGTGAGAGGAGCAATAACACAGAATTCAGATTAAATATTAGCCATGAGTTTCTCAATGAACAGATCATTTAAATAGAATCACGGAATGGTTTGGGTGGGAAAGGACCTTAAAGACCATCTAGTTCCACGGCCCTGCTATGGGCAGGGACACTTTCCACTAGAACCAGGTTGCTCCAAGCCACAAAACATATAATATTTATATATTATATACATGTATGGATAGACAGAAATATAGATATGCATGCATAAAAACATCCACACATACCTCCAAGAACTAAATAAAAGCCTATAATTGTTCTTTTTTCTCAGCGTATTCATTAAAATTGATGATGTTTAAGTATTTCCTACTTGAATAGCTTATTCTTTTTTATCAGTACACAGTGTTTGAGCAAGCCTTTCATTAAGCAGCGTGGAAGAGTACATCATTTTAAAGCACAACAATATCCTAATGAAAAGGGAGAAACAGAATGGGTATCAGACACAAATGCAGCCCCCAGATCTAATTTGAGCACTTAAACTGATTTGATTCAAATTGCCAACATCCTTGGATCTATTAAGCAGCTTCCTGACCTTCCTAAATCTTTAAACTGCCTTATGTAGCTTTTTAAAGACAATAGCTTGTACATAAGCTTTTGACCAAAAGTTCTTATTTATTTAACAAAGAGAATTGTGATAGCTCTTTTCCAGCTCACAACTCTCTCAGGTTGTGATTTACACAAATCTAGAGATAAAATTCCTCTTCAGTGTAATATTCTCTGACCAAGGACGCTCCATAACCACCAAGCTCTTCATAACATTTAATCAGCAACACATAACTGTTCCCATTATATTAATGAAAAGGGAGTTTAAAGGATACACTCTAATCTTTTTTTTACTCTCCAACTGTCAGGTTGCATGGTTAAGTCCTGCTTAGCATTTGCCATCTCCCACCACAAAAAAAATATTACCATGAAAGGAGCGCCAGTGCCGTTACACACAAAATCCATATTCCTGGAACCATTTGGTATTTCATTATATAGTCAAAATATTATTCTGAGCTACAGTCATATATCAAACTGCCCATCAGTGAGCCTACACACAATTCACATACACTGACTGTTCAAGAAGTCAACCATTATCCTGAATTTGTTAATCTAACCCTTTACAATCTCAGGAGAATAAAACTGTGAACCAGAAGTCCTTTCTTACCCTGTGCTTTACCTGCCTTGTCTGGTGAGGAGCGACTGAGGAAGCTGGTGGGGCTCAGCCTGGAAAAACAGAGGCTCAGAGGGTTAGAATGCAAAGAGCTCATTCTCATTCCCTCACTCTCTAAAACTCCCTGACAGGAGGGTGCAGCCAGGGGGAGTCGGGCTCTACTCTGAGGGAACAAGGGACAGGACCAAGAGGAAACGGCCTCAAGTTGCACCTGTGGTGGGGGATTAGACTGGATATTGGGGAAAATTTCTTCTTGGAAAGGTTGGTCAGGCACTGGAACAGACCGCCCAGGAAAGTGGCTGAGTTCCCATCCCTGGAAGTGTTCAAGACACATGTGGATGTGGTTAGTGGTGTTGGCAGTGCTGGGGGAGCGGTTGGACTCGATGATCTTAGAGGGCTTTTCCAACCTTAATTCCATCTGCTAATTAGGCAGCTGGCTGACACAACTCAGTTTAGGCAGGACAAGAGGTTGTGTCACTTAGCTGCAGATAGCACTTTGAAGAGTCTGTTAACCAAGTGTGCAGCATCTTTTTGATTGTACAGTACTCAAGGCTGCCAATTTCATGCTCAAGTTTGGAGCTCCCAAACTCCCACTGCTCCAAACGTTATCTCAGAATGCTGCTGCAGCTCTGTGACTGAGGAATTTCTCATCCCTCCCAGCAGTAGCTCCTCTCCTGCCCATATCATGGCAGCTCAAAGCCCACAGCAGCCTCCAGCCAGCCAAGAGCCCACTGAAGGTTTGTACTGAAATAGGAGACAAGCACACCAGGCACATTCTGTGTTTTCTATTTCAGCTTCCGTTAATACCGAGACATTTATCTTTGAACAACTTAAGTGGCTGGTTCCATATCTTAAAAAAAAGTTACCTGAAGTCATTCTTAAATCAGCCTTCTATCTCTAAAGAGCACCACTGATCTGGGGTATGTTACTTAAACATTTAACTGCAGTCTAAATAAACAGATTTCCCAGGGAAAAAAGGAAACAGAATATTAGCAGACTGCAACTCGATGCTACAATGTTCATCCTTCACTGTGAACACAAGATGTGAGAGATTAGTGGGTTAGTGAAGCACAAGGTGTATCTTTACAATGTAAATGAAAATAGTCAAGGCCACAAATATAGTCATCATATACATCTAGATAAGATAGGACGATTAACATGCCAAATTTAATTACATCTCTCAGTCCAGCAGATAAGCACATGGAATACGCCGCACTTAGAAAATAATTTTCACCTGCCCTTCTGTTTCCCGTTTGTACCTACAGCATCTAATAACACATCAAGTCCTTTAAAGCCAAACCCTTGACAATCATGAACCCAAAAAAAACCTCCTGCAGAGCCATTTCTGACAGGAGACAGAGCAAACTCAAGGCATGTGAAAGGAGACACATGACTGCAAAACTCTAAACATTGCTTGTCTGCGCTTCTCAGAGTTCCAAGTTTAAAACCATTACTAGAAACTTCAACTCCTTAATAAACTAAGACACAGACAAATCATCTATAAAGAAAAACATATACTATATTTTCAGGCAAAATTTTAGACTAGAATTATATGCAAGAAAGAAACAAGAAGTTTTATCAAAACAGGTAAGAGGATAAAAAATTGAGGTTCTATTAGCAGTGAATATATAGCAATTCTTTTTTTCACTTGGCATCGCCATTTGGAGAAGAAGCCTCTCAAATCCAGTCCCCTTAAAATGACAAAAAACCTAAGTTTCTCCAAGAAAGTAACAGGTATGAGGCTACTCCGTAAAGCTCTCTCTCAGCTAAAAGAAAATTCTTATCATGACAGTGGCACAAAGACATGAAAAAGGCAGGTTTGGACTTTCAAGGCTTGCCTAGCCTGGAATCGTTTCCATACAAAACCCCTTTAAAACTGTCTGCAACACACACTCATCTACAGACTGTCAATAAATGGAAATTTAAAAAATGAAAGTATTTTTCTTCCATGATTTCAGGTTATACAGACAGTTACCCTTCTCCCAAATCCAGAGGGAATGTCATAGAAGGGTCCTTGGTACTTTCAGTAGCTCCCCAAGAAAGCAGTCACTGCCTAGGATAATCATCCTTTTCTCACTTCCTTCTTTTCCAGGAATCAGCCCTGCCCAGGGAATTCACCTAATGCATGCAGACACACACACTGGCTCTCTCACAGCCACAGCTGACGAATCCAAGGCAGGTAACCATCTTACAGAAACCCTTGCCGTAACAGATAAGCCAGAGAGCATTCCCAGCCTATTCCCATGAAGATTTCCATTTTCTCATCCTGTGGGATAGACTTCAGACACATAACCCAACCAAGGAACCCAACACGAAAAGAACTGGCCCCAGCACTGCAGAAATGCATTTTCCATCATCATATAGCCCAAAAATCACTGTCCTGTGCAGACACCCCTCATTCCCACATAAGCACATTAGCACATGGCCTGGACCAGCACAGAGCCAGGGGGGTTCCATCCCTCTGCCCAGAGTCCCCCTTTAGCCTTTTTTTTCTCGAAAAAAAATTACTCTGAAGCAGCAGGACTCTCCCAATACCCTCTGTCCCATTCAATCCCCTCCCACTGCCCAGTCTTGTCTCCCTGCAAGCCCAGGAGCTTCTTTCCACCAAGCTGCTATTCCCACTGTCCCTCACCAAGAGACAGCAGCATTACAGCTCCAAAAGATGAGCCTCCCAAATACCAGCTACTCTCATAAGGATACTGCTTCTCTCCCCTGCACATACCTCTCCTAAAATAACCTTTAACCAAAACCAGCACCTGCTGATCTGCCAAGAGGAACTTCCTTAACCCCCCCAAACACCTCTAGAGTCTCCACCCAGCCCTAACACCCACTTGCACACCCTTCCCCTCCAACCTGTTCTCAGCCTGATCTACTCCCATCTCCACATTAGTCCTTCTCCCCACCCAGGAACTGGCCCCAAACCCACGCTGTCCTCCTCTGTCCACCTGCTCCTCACTGCTCCCATCTGCTTCCAGCTCCAGCCACATCCACACACAGCTCCCATTCACCCACCATCCTTAGACTTCCATCTATACAGCCCCCAAACCTAACCCTGCTGCCAAAAAAATATCCCCCTACCCACTCCCCTCCAGCCTTACTTTCTGTCCAGACATACTAAAACTTAAACCCAACATGTTCCTGGCTTAATAATCCATCACATCCAGACCCCCACTGATCCAGTGACCTACAACCACATCCCTGCTCCTACACAGCCCCTTAGAGCCACAGCTGATTGCCAGTGACCCCTCTGCAACCCCAGCCAACCAACAGCAAATTTCAGCCCCATCAGAGGTGCCTCTCTGCATTACAAATATCCTGTACTCACCAACTAGGGCACTCAACACGCACATCCCATTGCTCCCAGGCCTCCCCCAGGAAGCCCCAACCACTCATCTCCTCTGTGGACCTCCAGACCTGGCCTTCCACATTGTCACCCCATCACCCCATACTGCTATCACCCCTCAAGCCTGTCTCTGCACATCCACCTCTCCCTCTGCATCCAAATGCCTTTTGTCTCTCTGCATGGCTACTGCCCACCCCTTTACATCCACATCCCCCTGAATCAGCCCCTCACACCCTCACTGCTCTCAGACTCAGCCAGGGCCCCAGCCCCTACTGTCGCCTCAACACACTCTTATCCTACTCTAACACCTGCATCCTTATCGTCACTTGGACCTGTCCCTCGCCTTTATCATCACCTGGATCTGCCTCTCATCTTTATCATCACCTGAGCGTCACTCACCATCCCCTTGACCTGCCACTCACCTTTACTGTCACCTCTATCTGCCACTCACCTTTAACCTCACCTGGTCCCGCCCCTCACCTTTACTGCCACCCAGCCCTTCCCCTCGCACCACGACCCTACTGCCCTCACTCATCCCTGGACCCCCCTCAGCCTCCCACCCCGTTTGAGTGCCCAAACCTGCTTCTCGTATCCACCTCCCTATTTCCCTCAAGTCCTCCTTTGGGCAACCTGTCCAGGGCCACCGAGCCACTGCTGTGTCCCCTCCTTTCTCCCTTGCCCCGTCCGTCACCCCCACCCCTGATGTGGTTGCCACACACTCCCCTCCGTACCCCAAACCAGCCCGATCCCCATACTGCGAACCAACTCCTCACTCCAAACCAGCCCCTCACCCTTGAACCAGCCTTTCATCCCCGTATCCCAAACGTAACCACTCATTCCTGAACCAGCCTCGAACCCCTAAACCAGTCCCGAACCCCGAACCAACCCCTCACCCCAAACCAGCCCCTCAAC
>VZTD01006247.1:16961-125412 GCA_013397725.1 Rhagologus leucostigma | reverse complement strand
ATATATATATAATTTATATATATGTAAGAACAAATTCTGCAAGATACTTCCGTTCATGCCTGTTTTCAAGAATAGTTTTGTTTTAGTTGATGTGGATGTTGCTGAATCAGGATCTAGACCATCAGTTTTTCTTCCCCTAGAAAAAAGCCCTACAGTTACAATGATCACTATCTCCCCAACTGTCTTATTTTAGAAGAGTTTGTTAGCCTACAGTGTGACATACTGCATTGCATTTGGGAGTAGGGAGGGACTCAAAACAGCAAAACTTGACTCTGGAATGAGATTCCAAACACTTTCTTTATGAGGATTGTTTGGATTCATGCATTAGAAATGTGAAATTGAGAGTGCATGCGTTGTTACTCCTTCTTGTAGGATATGGTATGCACAGGTAGAAGTGGAGTGAAAAGGTGTTGTTATTTAGTTTAGGGGAGTGTGGAGATAGTTGATATAATTTGTTTCCAAAGCCAGTAGAATTAAAGTTCAGGCATTATCTGAGATGGATGAAGCTTCCTCCAAGATACATGCTCTGCAAAAAGCCAGCGACGCAGGCTCCAGCTGACATTGTGAAACCCTTTGTATTTGTGACATAGCATCTGTTTTACACCTGGACTTATAAAATTTTTATAAAAATCTGTTATTAAGCCTCCATATGTCATTTTGATAGGCTGATAGGACAGTTAATAGACAATGTTGAGCATCTGCTCATTTCCTGCACATTGAGAGCTGGATTCATCAGTGAAGCAAGATTTTAAAACATTGTAAAACAAAAAATGCTTAACCACACGTTCTGAACACATACCAAAGGTATTTATTTTATTCATGAATATAATACACTTGCTCTCAAAAGATAGTTTAGACCTTAATTTTTAAAAGGATGTTTGGATTTCTTAGATGAGTAAATGTTTTTGCTTGTGTCTCTGCCTGATCTGCTTTGTGCCTGTGTAACCCAGCTGGGAGAGCACAGCACTTTTTGATATTCTCAGACAGGGTGAATGTACCTTGCTTTGAAGATGAGGGAGGCACAGTAGTGGTTCATGTGCCGTGTGCAGGTTCTCCACAGAGGTTACACTTTACCCCACAAGAACTTAAAATGTCACAACTGCCACAAAGTGCAGCGAGTCCAGAAACTCAGTGCAAAATGTACAAAATTAAGAGGAGAGGGAACAATGTAGCTGCTGCTTTTCTTGATGTCTTTTGAAATATGAGCATAGGTCATATCTACGCATTAGAGATGACCTATGATAGACCCATATAGATATATGTGATGTTTCACTTAGCACGAAATAGCTGGAATTTGAATTGTTTTCTTATTATAAAGCATCTTAGTAGGTACCTCTGATGGCAGAGTCATCGCAGTGGTGTGTAACAAGTAAGAATGTGCCCTGGCTTTCCCTTACAGGCAGGACAGTCCTTCCCTTTCTAGGAATATTAGATTCATTTATCTTGGAATCCAGCAGCACCCAGGCTGAGACATCTGGTAGCAACAGCTCTGTGGCAACTCAGTGTTTTGGTGTCTGTAATATTCCTATGTGAGTGCAAAGTAGGTTCAGATGTTTGTAAAATTGCAAGAGGGATGAAAAAAGTATATTTTTGTGAGGAATTCAGTAGGCAAGCGGGTCATCCTTTACTATACTTCTGTTTCCAAGTAACGTAGTAAAGGCTGGTGAGCAGGAATCTGGACCTCTGAAGGATGAAGCATCGTGACAGTCTTTGTGGAAAGTCTTGTTTCTGTTACTAGGCACAGCTCATAACCAAATAGAGGACTCTGAAGTGATTGATTAATCTCTTCTTCAAATGCTTGTTAATAAAGTTGGAGACTTTTTATGAACATGGCAGTTAAACAAATGTATAATCACATCTATGCACAGGCTCCTGTCAGTCTGCTCGCTCAAGAATGTGGCAAAGAAAGTGTATTGAGTGGTATTTCACTGTTTACCCAAGGTTTTAGCTAAGCGTGTTAGAAAGGCCTCAGTTAGCCAACAATCTGACTATCCCTAGATTACATGGCTGAGGTAAGATTTGTAAGAGGAAGTTTTTAGTTTATTAAATCTACAGCTAGAGTTGAGAAAAAAAATACACATCATTCTGGGCATATGAACCATCCTTCGGGCACTTGAGAGGGATTGATGGCAGCATTTGCTATGTTGAAAGCTCAGTGGATGTGAACTTATGTCTGTTTGGCTCAATTACTGTGCTCTGAGCAGTGTAATTTAAATATTGTGTGTTTCCGGAAGGTTAACGTTGCTGGTACACTTCATGCTCTTCACTGTAAAAAGCAAGCACTTTAAAAACAAGTGACAATCTCCCATTTGCCACTATGCAATCAGTGAAACTGTTCTGTTAAGATCGAAATTTTCAAGGCTAAAGTCAATTAGAGGGGGGAGGTTCTTAAATTGGTTAGTCCACATGAAACAAATGCGGAAATGACACTGTAAGGCAGGTGATAAGGGGCAGGCAGCACTCCAGCCAAGTTGGGGGCTAAATTTATTTAACAATACTTTCAGGGAAAAGGCTGTGGCTTGGGGGCAGAATTGCCCACCCTTGCATGGTTTAGAAACTTGTCAAAGATCTACTATCACTGAGGCAGACACTTGCTGAGTGGTGTCACACAGACACAAATTCTGCAGCTTCCCTGGGAGCTTAGTGCTGCCATTTTCCTGGTAGCAATATCCTGTGTTCAACCTAGAGCAAGGCATGGTTTTACTGGCAAGGAGCAGCTCCGTGTAAGTGCCCTGAGGTCAATGTCTGTTGATGTGATCATGAGGATAATCCCTTCTCCAGGCACCCTTTCACATTGCTGTGCAGCAGGGAAAGGTATGGAGTTAGTATACCTTCATCTATACATTTATGTGTATTTATAGAGCAGCACTAGCACAGTTTCAGTGAGGGAGAGCAGAGCACAGACAGGTTGCTGTGCAGCTGGTCTTCGCACAGTGAATTCACCTAAGCTATTGCAATAATTTGTTCCCGTAGCTGTGTTCTAGGATACAATCCCGGCCTTAAATGTCATCAGGATTTAAAGTAAAGCTCATCTTGTGCTTTTTAATTTTAGATATTATTACCAGTTTCCTAGCAAATTTTTGGAAACCCAGCTGCAAATAGCAGACTTCACAGAATGGCTATATATATATATATTTAGATTATCTTCTTGACTTCCAATCACTTCAATTAAGTGGCCCATGATTTTTATGTTACAGGACATAGGAAAAGATGCACCTGCCAGTTTTATTTCTGTTCTTATATTGTTGGAAGAGGTTTGGAAGTTTGATCTGAGTATATTCACAAAAGTTGAGATGCTCCTCTGAATCTTTCCAATTTGCTGGAGGAATACTGTGATGGGGTTTTTTTGCTGGAGGGCAGCCCAGGGTCTTAAAGGTCTGTTTGAGACTTACAACCTCTGATTCTTGGAATCGAAACGTAGAGCCCAAATTATGCACACCTATATGGGGGTTTCTAGTGATCTCAATGAAAATCTTGTATGAAATATGTGCTGTCACATGCTGTGTTGTCTTCTGGGCAGATCAAAAATATCAACATTTCTCATGGAATAATTCTATTTTTGACTCAGTAGCAAATGAGCAGAAGCTGGACATGACATAGAACAGAAAAGAAAGTGAAATATGAGCAAGAAGAAGTCTTTCTTTAGCCATTTACAGAGTAGCCATTTGTCAGCATCTGGTAAGTACATATCTATTTTAAGGAGTAGAAGAACATTTGAAATGTGCCACTCATATGTGATTTGAGTCCTAAATGTAGCTTGTGGTCATGAGTCTGTCTTTAGCATATTGCAGTGTGCTGTCCCAAAGCCTTTTGGTCGCATAAACTTATCTCAGATTTAATTTTCTTTCGGTTGTAGTATTAATTCGAGGGTTGTTACTGTTTATTTGCATTTAAAAAATCTGTGTGATTTTTCTCTGCATTTTGCAAACCTCATCATTTTGGAATCCTAAATGAACTGTTAAAAGAACTATTTATTATAACCCTATTATATGGATATATTTTGACAAAGAATGTGCATGAGCTTGATGGGGCATCAAAGCAAAAAACCAAAAATGGGCTTTGACTTTAAGGAAAAGACTTGAACCACTGTCAAGATCAAAGTATATTTCATGTACTGGAGTCCTGATTCAGCAAAGCATGTAAGAAAGAATTTCAGACACAGTGAGCTTTGGTGGCAGCCAGTGAACATGATTGCATTTACTGTTGGGATTCTTGCTTCTCAAAAATCCCAAACAAAACAGTTGCCAACAGTGAAGCCATCAAAAATGTTGTAATATTTCTTCATTTTCACATCCTTGCACAGCATTCCTTACACAGTTTGCATTATTCATAATGAATTGCTTTCATCAGAAAGACTTAAAGTTTTGAAAGTTCCTGCATTTGCAGGTCTGTTTCTCTTGGTGAATGTGCTTAGGTGACAGGAAATAGCTTGTGTGCTTTTCTATGTCCTAGTAATCTTTTAATCAGATAGTAATGCTTCGTGCAATAGACTTACAGCTCTTCCTCCTTCTCCATCACCAAGAGCCTTAGAATATGTATGCTGACACCAAATAAAAGAAAGCAGTACTTTTTTCTTAATGAAAAATGCCTGGTAAGACACTCTGATTCCCCACATCCCTCTTTGTTTTTCAAGCGGACCAGTGAGGGCTTTCAGCCAGACAAATGTTTTATGGCAATAGTGCTTTATGTTTTCGTAACACCCTTCTTCTAAGGGTCTAAAATGCTTTACAGCACTAATAAATTAAGTCCCACCACATCCTATGTGGTAGGTAACTATTATGCCCCTTTTATGGGGGCCAGACTTTGTGGAATAAGCTGCATTCTACACGCCAGCACACCGTGAACAGCCATTCGGGGTTCTATCCCAGAATGATCATGTGAATGCTGTCTACAATGGAGTCTATAAAAGAGGTGTCTACAAGGCAAAGCACTAGGACTTTTAGAAGCAGTGTTTGTCTTTGGACCTTGTGCAGAGAGCTTTAAAAAAATTGTGAGGAAAGCTGTGTTTAGACACCAAGAAAAGTCTCGGAAATAATTCAAGATGAAAAACCCTAATAAACGATGAAATGAAGGTTCATCAGTCTGGAAAGAATGGTAGTTTGGAAGATGGTCTGGGAAATCAAACGAGGGATTTTAGAGTGGAGGAACCATGACTAGATTTTCTTGGCTGCAATTCAAATTTTACGGGAGCATCTGGTCACCCCATAATACTTCAGCTGAGATTAAAAAAGTCATGACATTATTAACCATGCTCATTCCCAACCTGAAACCTAAATAACTCTAGGCAGCTGCACTACCTCAGCTTTTAAATCACCACAACTGAGCTGCAGCTCCAGGTGGTTAAATGAATAAAAGACTTCAGCAATGTATTTGTGTCTGAAATCTGACTGGTGACACCCCACAAGCCTGTGCAGGTGTGCTAAACATCTCACCATGTTGCTTATGTCTCTTTGGAGTCTGCAGGGACAATGACCACTTAGGTTTGAGGAAACACCAAACCATGGAAGAAACTGTGGCACCAAACATGTAAATCCTCAGGAACAGAAAAATCTAAATTACTTTCAAAATTAAGCTCAGTCATTGTATGGACAGGCATGTGGGGTATGATGGTCTGGATTAGGTGGGCTCAAGACACTGATCAGGGAGGGACCCTTCCCAGGATAAATTAATGTTGTGTGATAAACTCAGTGCTTCATGGCATGCTTTTTGTTAAGTTGTTAAAAAAATCATATCATACAGGGATAACCTCATTATTCTGTTAAGATGAAGCACAGGGTACAGGCACCAAGGAATATCTTCTGTTCTGAAATATTCATAAGTTTTTTTGTTTGCTGTTTTTACTGACACAAACAGTCAAAAAGCAGCCTGGAGGAAATGTCCTTCGCTTTTGGAAAATGAGTTGGTAATTTATTCACATAAGGCCATGTAGTCATTTTGAATTAGCACATTGTGGAATCTAGTAATAAAATGAAGTCAGTTTACATTTTAAACAACCTTTAATATTTGTAAAAGTAAATATCCCTTAATTTCTCAGCAATTTAGATGTAATGGAAATTGTCAGAAATTTTAATTTCTCCCCGTTTAGCTCACTCACAATGGCTGTCAAACAGTCAAGTGATATGACGTAAAGTACTGCTAATCGTTTCAGCACAAGACAGTACTTCAAAGGTAAGGCAAAGGATGTGCAGACACTAATGAAATTTTATTATCAGAACATAGAATTAGAATTGTGACAAGAGACAATGGTTGCAGTGACATGCAGCTAGAATGTTAAGCTTCTGAAATCTCCAGGCTGAGTCTCGCAGACAAAAATAGCTAAAGCTACAGACTTCTTAATAGTCTTAAATGGAAATTGAATGGGCTCAATTAATCAAACGAGCAAACCGTAGGAGATTACAAAAAGGGCTCATTCTATATTTTCAGGCTATTAACCTGCATAGCCACTATGACCTGTTTATAATGGTGTGGTTTGAAATCCATGTGTTGCTCCTCTGAGAGTACATGTTTTTGTAATTCATAGGAAAACATGGAAAGCTCATAAGACAGCAGGGCATGATGATTTTTGTAAGCACCTGCTTTGGCAGACCCCACCAAAAGGGAGTCTTATTTCACATGATCAAGCTGTCTCTGAAACAGGACTGCATATTTCTGAATATGTGAGCATGAGGAATTTGCTTCAGAGCAGATCACTGGTGCCCCCCAGCTTATCCAAGGTAAAATGATGAATTTAAATGACCTATGGGCATCCCTTGCTATTTTGGTGTTCACTAAAAGAGTATCTACTTTACAGAAACCTGTGAGAATCTCTCAGGTGTTAAAGAAGAGAAAGGTTTGAGTTTAGTGGGTTCACTTGAATTGAGTCCTAAAGTATTTGTAAAGTAACTGTTATTGTCCTCTCCTCTCCTCATTCTTCTAATTCTCTGAACTGTGCTGTGAGTCCTGTGGCCTTGTGAACCTCAGCAGCTGCAAGAGGAAATAAAAAGTGCCACATGGAATTTATTACGTTTGCTTCCTTTTGAACGTGAGTTAAACTTGGGTAAGAGGGATCGAAGCCTGGAAAATGCCCTGTCCTTTGGAGGGGACCTGTCCACTGATGTTAGGAATTTGGTCTCTGATTCTCAGATTAGTCCCATCTACAATGCCATCAGAGAAAAAAAAGTATTTGAGAAGGGTTGGAAACAAAATATACCCATAATTATGTTCTGTGAGCATGTTTTGGGTCCTTTTAGAGAATGTCAGTTTCCTTGGAGTTCTGTGCAAATATAAGGGCTTTATGAAAACTCACACCCAGCATGGATGTGGTAGTAAGGAGCTCTGATGCAACTTGCACAGGACACAACTCAGCAGTGTCAGGCACTGGCTTTCCTTCCTCCACCTGCAGAGTGGCCATTGGCATTGGGGAAGGACCAGAAGTGTTCTGAGTGTAGAACTGAGACTGGAAAATTGTTAGTAAACTCCCCTAGTTACACTGGTGTCCTTATAGTACAATTTCTAGTTTCATTTTAAACTGGGGTGGAAGGTGTATTGTTCTGTTTAGGAGATAGTCCTGCGCTCTGACGGATCTCTTGGCAAGAAGGGAGACTTTCCTCTGCAAAAGGAAAAGGTCACCAAAATCATGTAATTTATTAGCCCTACCGTAGAATTCCATGAAACTGGCAATAACACTGCTTTCTAAGTAAACAGGCAGAGCTACAGTGTGTATCTCTAAGATGTTGGTTTGGCCTGGCAGGAAAATCCAGATTTTGAGTCCTAGTCAAGGCTGCCTGGTGCCTGGTTCTTGCTGCTCAGAGCTGCTGCATTTTTGTTCCAGGGAATGTGGCTGTATCGCACTGTCCCTTTCCCTGTTCTTTTCCCACAGTGGCTGCATTTTATTTTTCCCATTTTCTCTTAAAATCGTCCAGTTTTTCTCTCTCTCTCTCTTCGGTTTTCTATTCCTGTAGTTTTTATTCTAGCGAAGGCCAACTCCAGAGTCCGAAAATAGATAATTCATGTTCCCTTGTGCTATTTCCTGTGCCACACTGCCACTCCCCTGCCAGTGTGGAGTGTAAACATGTAAGGATTCAAGCTATGCTAGTACAGATGCTTGCCAAGGGCAAACTGTAACCCGGAGTGCTTGATCATTAGCTGAAAGCAAACTGCACATCGTACATGCACATATGTTGTCTGTTTACAGTTTTGATTCTATTGCTAAGTTATGCAAGTCTACCAGTCAGGGAACAAAACTAATACCACATATGTTTGGTGACTAACCAAAAACATGACTTGTCCTCACAATAAAAAAAGGTGGGGGGGAAAGAGTCAAAAGCTTAGGAATGCAATTTGGAACAGAGGTGACACGTGGTTTGAAAATATTTTGGTTGTTGTGTTAATAGTAAAAGCAGAGTGAATTCTGAATGGGCAATACTCAGCTGTGTTGCTGCAGGGAGAGCAAACATTGCCACATGGCTTTTGCAATGCAGCCAGCGCTGTGCCTACCATGAATATCTGCACCAAACTGCTCCACAGAATCTGCCTACTAAGGAACAGCTCCCACTCTGAGTCTCACGATTAGTTCATATGCAGCTGAGTGCTTTGGAAAATTGGGCAGAGAAGGAATCCTTATGACTTGTTTTTTCAGGAAGGAAGCTCTCTGTTCTCCTGGCCCTAATCTAGAGCTGAAGGTTCTGGACCATAGTGATGTGGCGTCTATCCCTCAGCTCCAGTGTCCTGGGGTAGCAGCTCTCTCCTCACTAATGCGGGTGTTGAAGGATTAGTGAACTGGAGAATATAATATGCTTGTGGGGTCACAAAGATGTTTAAAATGGATGGATCTGTAGTGCTGCCTGTCGTATCCACTGCCAGCTCCTCTGATATCTTAAAGCCCCCATCAGTGATGGCAGGGAAGCTTTATGGGAATGTAGAGCCTCACCACAAGGGCAAAGGAGTGTGTGACTGCCTGGTAGAAAGCTTCTTATCTTCCTATGGTATTCTTGAACAATAAGCTTCCCTTGAGCTGCAAAACCTCTTTCATGTAAAATTCACATATATCTTGGAAGGACTATTAATTAGACAAAAGGGGATGCAAAGAAAATTCAGATTAAAAATGTGTTCTTACTGGGAGCAAGAAATTGTTGTCCTGGCAACAACAAGCATCTCTGTTTTTCTCTCGCTCTTCTTTTTTTTGATCTTTTTTTTCTCCTGTTTTTCCCGTTTTCCTCTTTTTTCTCTTTTTTGGTCTATTTTTCTCTTTTTTTCTCTTCCTTTTTCTTTTTTTCCCCCTCTTTTTCTTCCCTCTCTTTTTTCTGTCTTTTTTCTTTTTTTGGGAGAGGGACCTTGCCTTGTATTTGCAGTACCCTGCAAGAGGACTTTCAGGCTTTAGGTGTTCCTGTGAGTTGTACTGGTCCTTCAAGTAGAATTTCATGCAGCACTCTGCAGGGGAGGTCTTGATGCTGATTTTTTTTCTCATGGGCCTCAGATTGGTATAAAAGTGGCCTCGCAGAATCAAGTTCATTCTTGGATGAGAAGGTCTGTCTTAGACAAAGAGCCGCTACTCAAATTTTAGTTAAAATGCACTTACACACTTCATGGAAACAACAGTTCTTGGAAATGAAAAGCTTTATATGCAGAAGAAAATTATATGGATCTTGTTTATCTTCAAATTAAGGTGGCTCTTGGCAGATGAATAGAAAACTGCAGAGCTAACAGGCTTATCTTAGTGCATTGGTATTAGTATTGTGTATTGGATTGGGATAAACTATTAATTATTAATGCAAACCTTTCCTAACAGAGTTGAAAAGGCACAGACAATATTTTGGTAAGGGGAAAAACCTTCAAATTGTCATAAACCTCCTCTCTTCACCTTTAATACAACCTCTTGGTTTTTAATTACTCCTGTAAAGTGGAGCAATCACAGGATCCTTCTGTGACATTTTCAAGTTTTCTGTCTGCTCCACTTACGAGAAACAAATGGGTCTGCTCAGCTCCATCTAGATTGAGTTTTTCATGAAGTCATTACTTCTGTCACAGGGACTATTTTCAAATTGAAAAATCTGAAACAATAAATGATGGTGAAGCAGTTAATAACTGTTAAGAAATCACATTTGGAAAATTGCATTTAAGCAATAACCTTTCTCCCTGTAATTAAATGACAGAAAGGTCCTGGTTTTAATTAAGTCAGCAATTTATAGTTATGAAGCTATACTTCACTATGCAGATTAGAAGATGATAGGTCACAGAACACCCTGAGTGCATTTTTAGCGGAGCTGATCTGGTAATTACTCCACTGTTCAGTGGTGACCACAGTGAACCGTATCTCTAGATTAAACAATTTTCTTTTCCCTGCTCCATGATGTATAACCAGGATGAGTAAATGTACCACTAGGACTGCATCGAACATCTTTAAATTAAAATGGATTTTAAATGAGGGGGCATGAGCGAAGAAAGTAATGTTTGAAGAACAGCGGTAAAAATGAATGGGCCACTAGGCAAGTCTTGCAAGCAGAGAATATATCATTGTTTTACAGGGCTTTCTATCTTGCGCCTGAATGTTTGGTGCAGATTTATGAGGAAGTAAAATGCTAATGTTAGTGTATTTATAAACATATGATGGGGGTTTCATCTATAATTTATTCCCAAGCCCTGCATTATGCAGCCTATGAAAGAAAATGAAATGCTGTGTTGGACAGCGAAAGGGTTCATTAATACAGCTTTCACATTTTATTTAACTAACCCCTAGCTCATATTACACATTGATTATTACATTGTGAGATGGTTTTGAACGCTTATTGTGTTCTGCTCCTCAGGCCTTTTGCTAGCTACTTCAGTAAGATTTCAGCAGCATTCAACTGTCTTATTTCAAGTAGCACTAAGTATATTCACTTGGCCTTCAGGCATATCAACAATGTATGTATATTTATGGATTTTATATTTTTTCTTAAAGATTTGGGGGAAAAGAGGTAGAGTACAGTGCTACAGTTTATTAGTAAAATGTTTTATTTTAGTTAGATACTCACAAATAACCTGTACTCAAGTTGCACCACAGAATCAGTTCCAATCAAATGTAACCAGTGTAAGCTTTGCTGAACCAGAGTTTGTAAATAAGGAATATTCAAATAGCACTTTAGTTCACAGTTACTGCTTCCTTTTACTTGTAAACAAACTAATTCATTGACCAGAATAACTTCTTTAATTATCAAATTAGCTATCAGTGCAAATTGCTAGCACTGTGTGAAAATCTCTTAAGATTGGCCAATACAGTCTGGAATTTACTTACCAAGCTCAATTTTCCCATATATTACAACTGAGTGCTTGTTGAGGGGGAAGGGTGGCATGTGTGGAAAGGGATGAAAAGCCAGTTACAAGATGATATTTATGAAAGTGGACATGAGTAACTGTTGACATTAAGTGAAGACAGCAGATGATGGTTTTCAAGTTTACTGATACAAATACTTGCTTGCAATTCCTTTTTACTCTGTTTACTGGATGATTTTTTATTTTTATTACCGGGTTTTTTTCCAACCTTATTCTGATTCTCTTTGACTTTAACAAAAGAGGCTTCAGCCGGCAGTGGCAGGATTATATCAAGATTGAATTTGTCTAAAGAGGGCAAGGAAAAAAAAGGCAAAAGTAGCATCTCTCAAGCCCAGTTACTTTCTTCCAGGTTCTGAGAGGGATTTTTGGGGGGGTGGTGGGGTGGTGGGTTTTTTTCCATACAGTCATAACTTTATATTTGCAAGAGCAACAAGGAATGATATACAGCACTGAATGCCAGGTTTCTAAAATATGCAGTTGTTTAACTAAATGAGAAATTGTTTGAATAATGATAAGCCTGAAAAAGTCTCATAGAATCAGATATCTTAGGAAGTTTCCTCTTTTAAAAGAGGGTAAATCTCCACTATAGAAATTCTAGAATGCTGAGAGAATGTGAAAAAGAATGGAAAAAACTTCTTATTTCTTTTTCCTTTTCCTTTCCTTTTATTCTGTTGATGGGATTGACATTTAATTTAATTGATGGCAAAGCTTTGTAGTTTCCCCGCCACCACACACACATGCACATACTCCTCTCCACCATGTTTATCATGTATGGAAAGAAACAAGCTTAGCACCTCCTTTGTGCATCTACCTGTACATAACTTTATTCTGAGGCACCCATATGTTTATGATGAAGTTTAGAGATGATGGCTGTTGGTTTGGTTTATATGTGGGCTCAAAGCAAGGGGACAGCTCTTCGGCTGCTCAGTGAGCAATGGGAATTTGGCCCACTGATCATCCAGTGCACAGGACGCATTTTGTACTCTACACGGTCCTGGGGAAGCTGGGCAAACAAAGTAAGCAATAGTTATTTAGCTGAGGCATGCCTTGGGTTCAACCACCTTGACGCATTTGCACACCACTGAGTTGTGAACTCCTATCAGAAGCCCCCAGTATATCAGGTTAAGAACATCTTTCCTCGTTATAGTTGGCTTGTCTTACTTCCCTTTACATCCTTCTCTCTTTTTTGTTCAATATTTTTATGGCACTTCTTTTCTTTTTTTGTCCTTATCTCTACTGCTGTTTACAATCTTCAGTGGGTACACAGCATACCAGGGTGAAGATATTTCAGAAAGCTGCTGTCTAGAAGGAATCCAGTGATCCAGACCGAATTTTAGGTATTTTTAAAGATTTTTCTTAGCAATGTGTGACATTTGGAGTTAAAAGGGTAGGGATGCAGAGCTACAGAGTCCTAATCCCTGAAGATGTAGCACAAATAATGCTTTCTGCATAACATTGGGGAGAGTCAGAATAACCAAAAACTCACACACATCCAAACTCCAGGGTCTACAGTCTGTTAGAGCTCTATGAAACTTGAAGCACAGAGATGAACATCTACTCTTTTCTAGCAATTACTGTCTGTCACACCAACTTCTTGTTATCAATAGAGCTTCTTATCAGTTCACTAGAAGTTGTTAAAGGCAAGTGGAAATATGTGAGACTTTAACTGGCTTTCACAGAAACGTGCAGTTGTTCTCAACTCCCATGTTAAGACAATTAGCTAAATCGGGATTTGTTTTATTGCTTCTGAAGAGCATGAATTTACCATTTTGCTTTCTCCTGAAACAGCTGGAATTACTTACACTTGGAGGTATAGATTTCCTGTCACTCCTTGCAGAGTCTGAGGAAGTTCATGGCAATATTCCCTGTAGACAAGGCCTTTAAAATGGCTGTCATGAGGCATGGAGATGTAAAGTAAATTGATGACGGAAGAACTATGTGTAGGACTTAACCTTCAGTGATCATGTACACCTGCCTTATAAGGACATCCAGGGGAAGTCTCCCTTCGAGACAGCCCATTCTTCCTATGTTACATCCAGAAAAGAGACATGCAATTAGGGTGGGCAGGAAAGCTTTTGAATTATGGAGGGGTACATACTTCCTGATACATTTGACAGCAGAAATCAGATAGGGAAAGCTGATGAATTCTTATGCTTCTCAGGGGGAAAAGTGAATTTGAATCAATGTGACAAAAAATTGTCAAGTGGTGCTAACATGCTTTGGAAAAAAAACACCAGTAAAATCCTTCCCCCTTCACTTTTACTATGGAGTTTTTGAAGAACACCTTTTCAAGTTCACTTTAGGCATGGCAGCTTTGCAGAGAAGCCTACTGGAAAATGCTAAGAGTACTTTTACTACGCCATGAATCAGAATATTATCTTCTTTCTCAGCACTTTACCTACAGGCAAGGATGGTGATACTTACACTGACTTTCCAGCAATCTCTGCAGCTGCTCAGTTTCTGATCTGAAATTCTGCATCTAATGTTGAAACAATTACACCGATCAGTTTTAATTATCCCTTTGGCTCACTGTGGTGTTAAGAAGAAGCGGAGTGCACAGATTAGCATGATGGGTATTAGCACTTACTCATTCCCTCCTTCGGCCAGTGACTCTCTTTAATGATGTGGAGGTAACATATTTACTATTTCAGTTAGGAAAGGTCTTGTGGGAGTGGCTGTACAAGCAGAACAAAAAGCTGTCCCTGCTGCACCTGCCCCAAAGTGCAGGAATATCAAACATGAAAGTTGCAGCCACCACAATTGTTCATAAGGGGTAGAGTCCTGAGTTGGAATGGGGAATGAAAGCAGTTACTAGCTAATAAATTTTCCCTGTGTGTGTCATGGGCTCATACATACTCGTTTCTATATGTAAAGGCTGTTGGGAGCTCTGAAGCCTTATGGCATTTTATTTCCAGGACTGCAGTCGCCACCACGGACATTTTGTTACAGTCAGTATTGACAAATTTTGGAATTTGAAAGTAAAGTGTGAAACATTTAGAGTCTACATAAACTAGATTATGCATTTTGGCAAGATTCTGCCTAAAACATGAAGCTCAACTTTGAAAAGCAGGTATTCAATCAACTCTTTTCAGGAGGTCAGTCAGGACGTGAACTTGTAGATCTCTAGAGCAATCTGAGCCTTGGTTCCTACAGTCTGTTTGGGTCAGTGTATTTTGGGGAGTAAATTAGAACAACTTTGCAGAAACTTCAACAGATGCTGAGGATCAAAGTGGAAAGCCACAAACATCAGGTCCCTGTGCACTGCATTCTGTCCTGTAGTGCACACAGTGCTGTCAGCCCGGACTGCTAAGTTTGCACAGCGAAGTATTGGATTTCTTCCCCTTAATTCTGATGGGAAAAACATGAGCTTTTTAAGCTGAATCCCATCAAAATTTTAATTTTTTCTTCTGTCAAAGAGAGTCAGTTTTCCTTGTGACTACAGAAGTGTTCAGCCTTCTGTTCAGCCTCCTCACAGGAGGATTCTCAGACTCATATTTTTTGGTTTCTGCTTGTAAGTTGGAGAGCTGACAGTCAGTATTAAAATATTGTTTGCTGAGCAGTCTGACAGTGCCACCAATAGATCCCTTAAATCCTCTCAGATTTTTGAAATCTCTCTTGGAGTATTTTACTGAATTTTCTGCTATTGCACTTGAAGAAAAAGTGCTTAAAGAAACCATGACACAATGCACTTTTCTTAGGTACTGTTGAAAATTGCCAAAACAGGTCACTTATACATCAAAATCCATCTGTTCTTCTATTTTTAACTGTATTCATTTGAACAAACAGCAGATAGCAGTATCATACTGATATTATAAGTAATAATAAGAAAATGTGTAAAATTTTAGAAACAATCCATTAATGAGAAATTGTTGCTCCTTGTTCATCCAGAGGGGTCTCTGCCAACCTTGTTCCAAGGGCAGTCAGGAGTCTCATGTTGTGTAAGTGTCTCTGTTACATTGTGCTCCCAGTATGTGCTGCAGACCTCACAGCAGGATGCTTTATCTTTGATTGCATCACTCATGTCTGGCGAGAACAGGACATCTCAAATGCTGTTTTTACACTTTGCAACACCCAAATGGGAACTGCAGATTATGTTTGCTGTGTCTCACCTCAGGTGTGGTACTAGAGTGCAGTTGTCTTTGTGCAGAGTCCCATCTCAGCTGCAGTTTTTCCTGGCTTAGGGTGGAAGTTACGTGGCCTTTTTTATCTGCCCATGCATTTAAAATCTCATCTAAAATGGCAGCATGTATTAACTGAGCTTTTTAAATTTTATGTTTTCTGTCTGTACTGTGAATGTATAAAAAAGCTATTTAAATCATTTCTTCTGCGAAATGCCCCATGTGGGTAAAGACTGAGTGTTAAATACATTATGTGAGGGATGATATTCACCTTTGTTTGTCCCAGCACCTTGCTGTGTCTCCCCATTGACTCCCTGGGACCTGGTGAAGGTCACAATCTGTGCCTGAGTCACCTATTGAAAAGTAAGCACAGCAGCACTCTGGGGGCATAGCAAGGCTGGTTGGCACTGGGGTGTTAAAGGGGATTTAGATGTTAAGGGAAGGGGTGCCATGGCAGTAGCTAAGGAAGTGACTCGGGAACAGTATTTTTGTATGGTATCTTCAGGAATGGGTTGCTTGAAGTCTACAGGGTGAAAAATGTTCTCTGCAACGGGGCTGGCAGCAATTTGCAGTCATTTCTGGTACAAATGGACACAGCTCTGTTCTATTTTTGGAAGGTTCCTGCAATGTGCTCAGGCCTCCCACTGACTTCAGTGAAGCTGTGCCCACTTACAAGGCTGGTGAACCTGGCCCGTGAACTCTGCCAGTCACTCATCAGGTCTGAGACACAAAGCCAGCCTGAGAGCTGACAATATTTATGTAATTCTGCCTGAAGATTGCTATCTTGGGGTGAACCCAGCAAGGAAGGGAAATTTTGAGTGCTTGGACCAAAACTGGTAGCATTTAAGTGCTTAATTTTTTTCCTGGAAGATTTGTCCATTAACTTTAATGAAGCTTTTTCTAGGCTTACAAGTCGGAAGAGAGCTATTAAACAAAAGGGAGAGAGTTTGCTTACCAGGCATTTTGTCTGCTCCCTCAGTTCTGTTTCTTTATAGCCAGAGAAACACTTTCAGCCGTATATCTTTAGAGCAATGCTAACACTTAGTGACCAGTTAAGTAAATCCCACTTGTTAAATTCTTGTGGCTGCATTATGCTGGGAGCCTTACTCTAAGGTCCCTGTTCTGTCACTGCTTGTTTTTTTCCACTTTAAATGAAGTGACTTGGATGGGATATACAGATTGGTGATGCAGGAGAAATTGTCTTCTGCAACTGAAAGGTGGCACGGTGCAGCATTAGAACTGATATTTGCCCTTTCTGTAAAAGGTAAGCCAAGAAACTTGTTTGATTTTCTGGACCTCAGGCTAACAGGGCAAAGCCTGGATGCAAGCCAGGCTGTAGATGGGCTTCTTTAATTCTGACTCCTACTCCTGAATTAGGAGTCAAAGGATTTGTGTGGGATTTGCTATCTTAGGTCTCTTCAGTTTGTCCTTGGACAAGTGGAAGTAGAAAACTAAGTGGCAGTGAGCCATTTTAGAAGCAGTGTCTCACCTCTGTGACACCTGCAGTGCCCTCTTCCCTTCACAGTGGTGGACATAAATGTCCTGCAAAATCTTAAACATTCGCATTTGGAATTCCAGAGCTTCCGTGGGACAAAACCCGCGCCTGCCGGTGTCTTTCTCCCAGACCGAAGAGACAAATGACGCCTCCGACCATTCGCCTGCCTTCTCTGCAGGGAGTGTGTCCCTCCCAGAGCCCTTGCACTTACCAGCCCCTGACTCCCTTCACAAGCACTGAGGTACCACATTTATCTTTCTCTCTTTGGTGGGACTGGGGCCCGTGGATTCCGGATGTGCTCCAGTTTAAGGTGAGCACCTTATCTGTACAGGTATCATCACTGTTACAGTCTTGCAAAAAAAATGTCCACAGTTTCTTGATGTACTAGATCTCTTATTTCAATTACAAAATAATATTTAGAAGTCATAGCTCAGGAGTTCTGGCCTAATTTCTCTTACAAATTGCTTATATGGATTTCTCTTGCTAGAAAATTAATTGACCATACAATAAACTATTTTCCCTTGAGCAGGGACTATTCTGTTTCCTATGACGTTACAGTGAGCTGTCTTTGGGCCAAATATTTAAAGGTATTTAGGTGCTTAAAGATGCAGGTAATGTGAATTTTCCGAAATACCTAGCTGCCTAATACACAGTGATTTCAGTGGGAGTTGCCATCAAAGAGCTTCTAAAAATCCCACTGTGCACCCATCTGCTCCTTTAAGCACCTGAATTCCTTTAAAAAACAGGTCCTTCCCTCCATCAGTGGAGGCAAATTTTATTTTTCCTAATGTAGAAGGAGCTTCTTAATACATTTTCTCAGATATTGCCTGCCACCTTTAGCTTATTTTCATTGTTTTGATTATGATGTCAAATCTAGTTGATGATCATGTTTATGCAGTTCCAAGCAGAGCGTGGGCACACAGCATCTATCCTTCATGACACGAACTTGGCACAGCAGCTCATGTTAATAAATCAGGGCTAAGAGGTTTGTAGGCAAGCAAACTGTCAGGAAGTTACTGCAACTTTTGCAGTATATTAAATGATCTGTGTTTTGTTCTAACTTTTTAAACCCTCTTTGAAAACCAGTGTTCTGTTTCTCATTAGTGGGTCTTTGATCCAGTGAAAATATCAGTCCCTTGAGTTAATATTTCATCTGACTATAGGGCCATGTAATTTGCAACGACACTAAGTCAATAGGTCTCTGCTGGCTTACCCCAGCAGGACTTGTATGTGTAGGCAAAAACTTCTCTGCAAAACATGAATAATGTGGGTCTAATCAAGAATTTATTTCTCTGGTTAACCAAAGGAAAAAAGTGGAGTGTGAACATCCGTCCGTCTAGGCACAAAAGACGCTTGAGGGAAAGAAAACATTTCACTTTGTATCAATTCACATTCTCAATTTAATACGTAAACAGGAGTGTCAGGACATATACGTCTTGCAGAGCCACAGAAATAGCAGTAGATTGATCTATCATTATTTACTGGCTTGGCCATCCTATTTATGTGCTTTCTATTATAATGTACTTGGAAACCTCAGACGGTCCTTCTGCATTAACCTCCACCTTCTGTCCTCATCTCTCCCTCTGGCTGCCCTGTGCTACATCCTGAAATTTTAATTTCATTGCACAAGGTGCTATAGAATGAAAATAAACATTTGTCTGTGGAGAGTTTGCTGAGTCTAGAATATTCAGTGTGGCTTAAGCTAATTTAAAAACAAGTGACTAAAATTGTGCTTTTACTTTTTAAGGCTTTTCCAGCAATATTTCATTCTGTGGTCTCCAAAGGAGTGAAGCATTTACGAATATGCATTAATCTTCACTGGGAATTGATCCAGAGCTTGTTTTAAGCATATGCTTAAGTGGTTTGTTGAACTGGGGCCATGGCTGCCCAGACCCATCTCTGGATGAGATTTAATTGAGCAATGAGAACATTTGAATTCATTCACTTGTACTTGCAGGATTTGAGATAGATGGATAGATAGAGAGATTAATTGATTTTTAAATAGTTATTGATGAGATTTATAAGGATTTGTGCACATCTGATATTTGGATTCACTGTGCGAGAAAGGGTCAGATCCCTGCCATGACTCTGCAAAAAAAATATCTTTAGTGCAATACATGCCTGATACTGTGTCTAAAGAACAAGCAAATATTTTGTTATATTTTCACTATGCTGAAAGTAGATCTTTGTTGTGTGGGTTTTGGTCCTTTCTTGGTTTTGGTTTGAGATTTTTTAAATTTGTTTTATTGTATGGCTTTCATTTCTGTTTTGGGTGTGTGAGGAGGAAGGGCCCTGTTGCAGAGGAGCCTCCTGCTCTGGTTGGTGTGTTAGCTTCTCACTGACCCACTGCAGCTCATTCATGAGTTTTCAGCTCTGACAGGTTGAATGCCCAGAGTGGTCACTGATTAGACTGCCACTCCTAATATTCTCATCCCTGCAGTTATCAAGCAAGAAAATAGTGACAAGCAAATCTAAGCAGCGTGGGAAATGCAGAGTCTGAGAAACCACTGACTTTGGCATCTTATGGCATTTACTGAGCCTGCAGTGGCATTCAGTGTGATAGCACAATAGTCTGGAGCACAAAAAGGAACCCAGAACTTGGCAAATAGAAGGCAAATCTCACATGGTATTTGCGAGTTGTACATTGCTGCACGATGCCTTGGGGGTAGGAGAAGAATTTCAGAGTCCTGGGTGATTCCTTTGAGCTTGGTTGTTTTGTGTTCAGTTGTGGTGCTGAAGAGATCTGACCCTGAAATTTCAGGGCCACCTCCTAAGCTCCAAAATCTCTATGCATCAAGACAAAATTCTCAATAAAGTCACTGGGAGTTTTCCTCAGACTTGAGGATATCAGAATTTAATGGTCCTCACATTTTTTTTCATGAGGATGGTTTAAAGCTTATTTAGCACCATAAGTGGGGATTTCAGACCTCATGGAAGACATTCTATTTGACCAGGTTTTATAGTAGAGGAACTCAGCTTTTTACTGTTTTAGAGCATTCCCTGACTGACGTGGTAAAATGAGATCTTTTTCGTTTCATTTGGGCAAATTTTGTTTTGCACCTGTTTTTCTTTCCCATTATTTGTGCAGATTTGGGTCCGGCTCCTGCCATTGTCCTGACTTCTTGATGAGCTTCCAAGGAACATTTTTAATTCCTTGCCTCTCTGAATTCCCTGGGCCAATACCAAAGGCTGAAGTGTATGCAGTTGGTCATGACATTCACTTGGGATTTGCTGAGGCCGAAATTAAATCAGGTAAAGCTCTAAGTTGAATCTGGGTCTCCTGTGTCTCAGGTGAATACAGTAATGTCTTTATTCTCTATAGCTTTTTCCTTACAAAAAGTTAGAGTTCTGAAAAATATTTCTTTGACCTTCTTCCTACCAAAAAAAAAAAAGAAAAGGGTAGGGTTCCATGAATCAGTATTTTCCAGTGAATTTTTTTTTTATCAGAATACTCCTGATTGATTATAGTAGTTTTCTTAAGAGCACCTTTGCTTAGGCTCATGTCTAAAAACATAAATTCTCCTTAGAATATGGGAAGTGTCATGTACCTTTAATGAACAAGGGACGTGCCTCTGAAGTTACATACATCTGAACAAGGTGATCCAATAAATGTGTTATGAAGCAGAATTAGGAAAATAAACTGCATTAGTAACCCAGATGGGTAAATGTAAGTCCCCTGACTATGGTGAGCACTTCCCTGTAGCTCTTTCCTGTCTTTTTCCCCTCCTCAGTGCAGTGTTTTTAAGCTCTGTGGCACAGTTCTGGAGTGTGGCTCTAGCTGGAGTGAGTGTGCTCTCTGTCCTCTGGGCACAGGTTTATCCACAGCCTTGGGCAGGGCTGTGCACAGCTGTCTGTGGCTGGGGAAGGAGCTGTAGCCGTGCTCACTCCTGTGCTCACTCCTGTGCTTCCCCATCATGTCACAGGGAGTTTGAGAGCTACACTGGACCATGCTAATGGCAGACAGAGAGCAATTCTGTGTGTTTTACTACACACAGGGCAATGAGCTCCCTCCATATTCCTTTGAAAGCAGCAATACCTTAAGCTCCAAATGGAGTTGGTCAAATCTTTATCTATTTTTTTTCTTGGAAGTTGAGGACCAGTGTCCAGGCATCCATGTTTGATTCCAGATACAGATGAACAGCTGGATGTGTGGCTCTTGCATGTGTGCACGTGAACCCCATCTATAGCACCAGCTAGAACCCAGGCTTGGTGGAAGGAGAAAGCAAATTAAAAGCTAATAATTGGTCTTAAGACATTCTGATATGAGTTAAACCTTAACAAAAACTTTCCTCTGTTATAACCAGATGGAAATCCTCAACTTGAATAGTAAAAAAAAAATAAGACAGGGTAATTGATAAAGTGTAGCAGGTCACACATGTAGTGCTTGTAATAACCATTTTTAAATTACTTAGCTGTGTAGACAGACTTGGGGATAAAATATGTATGGCTTCTGTTGATTTTGTGACCGTACATAAAGTGTTATGCTATCCTTAGAAGGGAGACTGCATAGTAGAAGTTTGGGGGGGGGTTAGTGCAAGAATCAAATTAGAAGTGAGGAAAATAATGGTGTAGAATGTGATGATGGTTTGTCTTCTACTTCCAGCTGTTGCACTGAGAAGGGGGGGAGTCCCCATCTGCACATGCCTCTTGCCCTGAATGTCAGGGACTTTGGACCCAGGTGGCTGAATTCTCCCACAAAAGCTGTGCTGTGCAGGAGGAACATTTCAGGATACTGTTGCAAGCGTGAGTGCATCCATAATTCTGTTTTTAAAGACAAATCATTTCAAGTAGAGTGCGTAGAGCTCATGACACAAACACATCTGGATTTCAGTTGTTGATCTGAAATATTCACAGTCCAATATGGTAAGAGCAGATGTTGGATTGACACTCATCGTAAATGTGAATGATCACATCACAAATCCCATATGTAGCTTAGTTGAGAGCAGCAAAGCCTACCTGCCCTCCTTTGGTTGTGCTCTGGGGTTAAAAACATTTGCTTGCACAATTAATGTTAGTCACTCTTTTTTTAGGTGTAGGAGATTATTATAAACCTCACAGAGGTTTAGATGTAAACTGTGGTAGGAATTGAACTGACTGCCTTAATCAGAAGTACTTGCTTTGAAATGAAACATAAAAAAACCTCTTTAAAATGTTTAATATTATCATATTTTGTGCTTAGTAAGCACTGCTGCGGAGGTCAGTGGTATCAGACTTAATAGGTTGATCATTAAAAAACATCAAGTATCCGTGCCTTCTGCTGAGGTACATAGAGGCTGAAGAACTTCTGATGCCTTTGAGGAAAAGTAGCTGAGGCAAGAAAAGTGTAGCTAAATAGGTGAGTCAAGGGGTCCATGGAAAGGTCACCTGATTTTTCAGAAGCTTTTCAATTCCACAGCATTTTGAATCTGAGTTCTATGAGTGTGAATACTGCATACATGGCCTTCTTTTTGTATTTACTTGTGAGGGTATCCACAAACCAGAGGATGTTGAAAATTATTTTAGATTTTTAAAATGTGACCATCTTCCACAGCAAAATGCTCCCAGACACAACAGCTGGGGCCAGAACTTTCACAGAAGAAAAGCCCAGGTCATGTCCCCTTTCCCCCTGTCAAAGCCTTGTTGGTTCACCGAACATTCAGATCTAGAGGACCATGTTCTGTTCTTGGTGCAAGTTACAGTTCTCCAGCAGACTGAAGGCTCCAAACCAGGGTAAGTTTAGGCACTGTGGGATTTCAGTGTGTGACCAAGGATGAGTGAAAGGTGTCAGATAAGAGATTAAACAACCAAGAAGATAATTAGGCACAAGCTGAAGGTAGAACATTCATCCCAAAGTGAGGGAGAAAGAATCATAGAGATTCAAGAGAGAGTCAAAGACAGGGTTAAGCCCATGAAAATTGTATTGGCCACAGTGTTTTAATTAAAGAAAAGGAAAGAGAAGTCAGGGCAGAAATGAGAAAGTTTTGAGGAGGAGCTGGAGTGAGGGGTAGGAACAATCTGAGTGCATTAGGAAAAATGCACTGGGGAACACGGGTAGCAGGGAATGTGTATATTTTTATGTTACAAAGAGCACATCCTAAATTGAGCCATGTCAGAGCTTAAAATGATTCAGGCTTCAGCTTAACTTCCTTTCCTAAGAGAGGATTTTATTTCTGAATAGGCAAGCATTTAAAATCGTAAAGAAGGAAAAGCAAGTACTTTCCTCGGAAGGATGGATGATACATAAATCTTAAGCAGAACTATAAACTGTTGAGACAAGGCATTTTTGTTGGATTATGTAGCTCATATCAGATAGCAATAAATCAATCCTTCAAAGACAAAAGACTATAGAAAGAAGAATAAACCAAAGACTCTCCAAATAACAAAGGCCAGATACACAAAAGTAACTAAGGAGCTGAAGAGGCAAATAGATGCCTGGCAGGATTTTAAATGGGATCATTCAACACAGACAATCATCACCTGCTAGTGATTATTGGTGTCTTTAGCCTCCTTCAAGCCTAGACACTTCCTTGACTGAGGTTAAAATTCCCATCAGCATCAGGGAAACTTAACTCATAGTCTGTAAATCTGCATGGTTGGTGTATCATCCCCAAGGTAAATGAAAAATTTACCTAGTGGATGGGTTTGACCTCTTGTGAGCTTTGACAGCACACATGTCTTAATACAGTTCTGTCTTTACTCACTTGGGTCATCCCACTGAGACAGGAAGTTCTGCACGTATTTATTTACCTTGCTTCCTGATCCAGGGCTACATAGAATAACAGATTTCTGAGCAAAACTCAAAATCTTATTGGTTATGATGACAAAATTCTAATAGCGGGTGCAAGTCACTAATGCTAGTTAATGCTCACTAGCTCTCACACTTTGAGATCTTTTTCATTTCATTTTGGCAAATCTGTTTTTCATTTGGAAATTAATTTTCTGTACTGTGAATTCCTACATTTTGGATGTAGTGGAAATAGCAAAATCCATGTCACACCCTATGCCTGCACCCTGTAGTCCTAGTGCCTTATTGTTCAGATCCAGACCTTTTACAGCATGCTCTGGCATGTTCCTAACCTGTACACACCTTGGCCTTCTCCCAGGGAATATCAAAGAATAAGAGGAGATTAAGACTTGGGACTCATCCTGACTCACAGGCAGAACAGCCATAGAAGCTGGGAAGTATTTCCAGGTGCCCTGGCTGGAAGTACTGGGGACAGCCCTTTTAGCTGAGCTCTGCTATGCTGATAGCTACATTTTCATCCAGTATCAAATTTGGCTGGTTTGTTTGTTGTTATTAAATAAAAAGATGACTCAAGTCTTAAACTGTTCGGGGTGTGTGCAGGAAAAGGCTTCCTGTCCTTCCTAAATCAGAAGAAGTAAATGTAACATAGATAATAAGAGGGGGAAGAAAAGAAGAAAACTTGCTGTACATCTGTTTTAAAAAGCCACGCAAACAAATATTGAGGGCACAAGATCTAAGCATGACAGAGAATTACTAGAACATGCCAGACATGGTGAATAAAAGGCAAGCAGGCAATGTTACTGCTGGAACAAGCAGACATGAAAAATGCAGGAAAATTTGCAAGTCTTTATTTGCCACTAGCCTGACAACAGATGATGATGACATATCTGTGAACATATGTTATGAAAAAAAGGCTACTATCACAAGCTATGCAGTGATTGGGTCATTGATTATTTTTAGCTCCAATTCTGGTTCTGGTTGGCCTCTATATCATCTTGAGTTTGAAGGTGCAGATTAGTTCAGTCTCCCCATGGAATACTGCTCTACAGAATACTTTAAATGTGTTTTTTGAGAAAAGAGCCCTGGCATTTGAATACAATATAATTATGATTGCAATCCAAGCCTATGCAATTTTAGGTTTGCTTCATCAGATTGATATTCTGTTTCTTGGACTCTGCACACTTACAGAGTTCAGCTGGAAAAAATATCAGAGTGCGCCTCTTACAAGTGAAATGGTACTTTTGTGTTCTTTAAGTCCCTCTCCCCTTTGGCACCAGAAAAGTGCTTTTTTCATTCCACATCTTATGACATGCAGTGCTTAAAACAGGGCAGCGTGGAACACCGTGAGAATAAGTCTTCCTGCCTTAGTTCAAAATACACTTACCTGTTTAAAACAGAAAAATATGTTTTTCCAAAAGCTTGTCTATACATTAGTCCTGCCCAAGGGCACTTCTGGTGTGTGCTTCCACTACTGACCTGGCTTTTATACACAACTGCTTGCTTTGGTATTCCCTAAAAAGTGAATTTTTTTTACTAATTAAGCAAAGACTGGACAGTGCAGCAGGAGACTGTCCACCCGCTATTACTGATAATTTTTTCTTAAAGGAAACACCTTACTGATGCATCCTTTCCACACATCTCCCCCAGCATGGTCATGTATTTTTGGTCTCGCTGTTTACTCTTTGCTCTCACTGCTATGATCCCATTTTTCCCCTCTTCCTTAATTACACCCCCTCAGTAGAGGAAGGGAAAAAAAAGGTAGTGTTTGCAAATGGCAAATCAGTCCATGGGGACTGCTTGGATTTTAAGGGCAGCTGCTGTTCAATGTATCTGGTGTGTCACTTTCTGTTTTGTGCTACTGTTTTATTGCTGCTGTGGGAATGGAGCAAAAATAGCGGCTACTGCAGTTCTGTTGAATAACCATCAGCGTGATCCTAGCTGATGTGTCAGTCCCTCACTGGGCACAAAAATGTCCATATTTGATATCCACTACCCACCCTGACCTGTAAATGAAAGTAGCAACATGCTAAATAGCTACAGAAAAGCATCATTAGCTAGAAGACTCAGCTGATAAACATAGATGTGTTAGTGCTGCTATGCGTGTGTGGCTGTGAGAACACCCCTGCATCTCCAGAAAGGCTGATGTAAGTAAATAATTCATAAGGTGCATGCAGTGTATTTAAATGTTAAATATGTTGGCTTTCAAATTCAGTGCAACTATTGAAACCTGCGTTTGTCTACAACCGTTCGGCTGCTGCATATTTAAAGTGAAATCACAAGAAGCGTGGAAATGCTGAGTAAAAACCACCCAAGCCCCGATTCTTGACAGATCACCTAACCTTGCCAGCTTAGCCCTTTGTGGAGCTCACATTCTCCTCCTCCCATGCAGGACTGCTGCGTGTTTCAATTTGAGTGCAAAGTCTTGACATCAGGAGTGCTGACTCATGGGACGGCGAGGAAGGAACATTTCTGTGGCTGCTGCAGTGGCCAAAAGTGGCGTGGATTTGCCCTGCCTGACCTCTCTTGCCCTGCTCGCTCCATCGCCCTGTGCCCCACGTCCTGTCCCCGCGCATCTGAAACTGCTGCTGAGAAGGAGCACGAAGGTGTTAAATACATCTCACAGCTGCTGGTTGACACAGTCCTCTGTTGAATCCACTTAGATTGTTTCACCTCTCCTTTCTGTTCACCAGCAAAAGTTTATCCCGCATCACACCAGGCTTGTCCCTGAGCCCGGCCGGGCTTTTGTTCTCCCCAAGGCGCAGCAGCGCCGAGCCCGCGCGGTCCCTGAACCGGCAGCGTTTCCCCGACAGATGGCACTGCCTTTCTCTCGTACTTCGCCAAAAGTTTAAAAACATTTCGTTAAAAATAGCTGCCCCACATTCTTAATTGGCAATCCTTTTTCTATTTATTGTTAGGCACAAATCAAATGCTGTTTAGCTCTTCGGCGAGCTCAATGCACAATACATAAAACCACAATGTGAAACACACAGATTTTCTTATTCTGTTCTGTATCTGCTTGTTATAGCAGAAAATACTGAGCAATTTGTGGTTTGTCACTAACATTTTCAGAAACTTATGATTTCAGAAACTTAGTTATGATAAAATGTTATTTTTTCCATTATGAAGATAGAACCATTTTGTTTAGTCTTAAATCTTGCTGTGTAGTCAGCCTGCACGACACCCTTGTTTTCACATAAATGAAGGCAGTGTTATTCCAGCGTCTCTGGAGTTCACCTACAGTAATGGAGTGCTTAAGGCGTTTGGCCCTTACCTGAAACAGGCTGCAAACTCTCCTGTGCTGGCAGGTCTTTCTCACGTGAGGGGGTGGAGACCCCACACTGGGGTCCTGGGGTAGTGAGGGCTTGCAGTCTCCCTGGGACAAGCCTTCTCCACAGGGGCTGGGAGCACTGCAGGAAAACGTGACTCTAGCACGTCCCTTCTCCGACCGTCCCCTGGTCCCCGGGGTAATTCCCCAGGGTGATTCGCTACAGCTCCTTACCAGGGTCTCCTGATCCCAGCTCTGCTCCTGCAGGGAGCGGACGGATGCCTCGCTGGAGGTGAGCCTCCCTCTGCTCTCTCCTCAGCGAGCTAATCATTTCTGTGGCCTCTTCTGGGACCCGTTTCATTTCTGCAATTCCTTGGGCTATGCTGAGCAGAAAGGCCATATCACTCTTTTACAAAATGAAATTGTAATGGCCTCGCTATTTCCTAGTTTGGTCTGTACCTAGTCTTTCTTTTCGTGGTCAAGTTGTTTATGGGGAAGCAGAAGGAACATGTTTTGTTTTGCTGTATTTTTTCGCCTGCTCTTGCACATGGACAGATTGTCGGCCAGCTGCCCACGGTTTTACTCCCTTCCACCTCCCCCCACAACGGTCACAAATTCAGTGGAGGTCCTGATCCACACAAGTGCTCCGCTTCCTACCAGAGCTCTTCCAGCACTGTCAGTGGCACTACCCCCAAACACGGTTTTGTGTGTTCTCGAAGGTGGTGTCAGTGCTGGCCTTTTAGCGCAGATGCATGGGAGAAATTCTTTCTAATGTGCATTCACATGTCCCTCTCTCCAGTGACCTTTATTTGCCATCTCCTTGCCTATTTAGTTAGTTTATTAGGCCCTTCTGAAGTGGTTCATAATATTCTCATAATATTGGACAAGTCTCAATAATTGTATCAAATTCCAGTGTTATTGGCTGAATTTTTAAGCCCCTTCTCCTGTTTGCTAACATATTAAACAGTGCTGTACCTAACACAGTTCTTTGAGTCACCTCATTGTCAAAGCAGTTGAAAGCCTATTCTTCTTCTTCTTCTTTGGTGATTTTTACTTCCCAAGTTGGTTTTGTTCCCTTTGTCACTTTTTGTGATGAAGGCTATCAGCTGTTTTTAGAAAGAGCAGTAGATTAATCAGATGTGCTTGTACTTGATGCAGTTTGTTACATTCTGAGCCTTATTTTCTTTTTAAAAACCCTACACTATTCTCTCCCTTTCATATAATGACAGTCTGGTTCTTTTCATACTTTATTTTTGTTTTAAGAGTTTTGTTTGCCTGATGGTAAAGTTTGGTAAGCTGCAAATTTCAAGGCTGGCCCAACATGTTTTTCAGAGCTAATACTCACATAGCAGCTTCCAGCAGCTGATGATAATGAGCAAGAGTGTAGGAGTTTTTAATTAGTTACTCCGACTCTTCCTTGAAAATATTTGCATGCACACAAGCCAGTTCTGGAGATCTGTTGCTCCTAAATGCAAATGTTGCAGCACTTACTGCCTTGATAAGCCTTTAATATTGATTTTTTTTTTTTTAAGTGGGAGAATAGATGTGCTGAAATGGCAGCTTAAAATCTACTTTTAAATACAGGTGTAAATAAAATATTTGGGATCTTTGAACACATCATCTTTAAATGCTCATTTGTCTCTCCTTCAGTCCTCCTGCATCTTGGCTCTGTGTCTCTGTATGCATGTAAAAAAGTGTTGCTTCTTTTCAGAAGCAGTCAAATTTTTTTTTCACAGACCGAATTTCTATCCTGCATTTTTTAAGACGGCAGCATGTGTATTTTTGTTTCAGTTTCGCCTGACAGGGGTTCTTCTGCTTTGAAGATAACTGGTAAACAGCTGACCGTGTAAACACAAACATTTATTTTTCCTTGACTTCTGTTTCCTCTTTGTGTCAAAATATTCATAGTCTAGTGAATGTATTATGATTTTGAAGCTTTATGGTTATTAGGAACCTCTGGTGTTATTTCTTGCATCATGCCAGCCATGTGATTTCAGCCTCAGGTCCCAGACAAGCTGCAGTGTATCTGTTGTAAAGGCACTCATTCTTACTGGAAAGACATCAGCTTATTACATTGCTGCTCTCAAACACTTAATTTTAACCTAATACTTACTTTATTTTTTAAAAGACCAGACTTTTTTTTTCCAATCTGCATTTGGCTACCTTCTCTTTCTTAATTACTTACTGTTGAGGCTTTGCTCGCTAATTGCAAAGTCCCCTGGTGTCAGGACTGTCCCTTCCCAGCACTTCACTGGCACTGTGGTGAGTTATCCATGCCCTTTCCTTGGGGGTGGCTGGTGCAGTATGTTATGCACAGGTGAGGATTCCACAATTTCCAGTAATTTAGTGACTCATTCTTGATTCCCTTGCAATATTCCAGGATCATCATTATTTGCAAATTGGATGCCAGAACTGGACATAGCAGTGCTGGTCCCATCAGTGATACATACCTGTAATATCATGGCCTCCTGCATAATCATGCAAGTATTGCATTAACCTTAGCCCATAGATTGCATAGGGAATTCATGGTAAATTGATTTTCTGAAGTCCTTTTCAGTGTCACTGCATTTCAGGATACGGTATTCTGTGTTGTTAGTGTGACCTACATTCTCTCTTCTGACATATCTGACTTGGTGTCAGCCTGTATTAAAACCTTTTTAAAAATATTACTTCATTTTACAAGCTGATTCAAATAGCACACTATAACTGACCAAACCAATCTCTCCAATCATTATTTGACCTTTTTTTTTTAAAATACCTTTAAAGTAGCCAGTTTAAAATATTTGAAGTATTTTCTTTCCTGAATATTTTTATAAATTCCTGTTCTGAATGTAGTTAAAAGGCGTTTTAAAAAATAATAGAAACACTGGAAATGCTACTAGATGCACCCATATTCAGATATGATGACCAATAAAAGTGCTTTTTCAGGTTTTAATGCATTTTACTGTTGTACATTTTTTGTAGTGTTGTTCTTTAACAGAATGTAATGCAAAAATTTTCAAAAAATATGAATTCAAAATGCAAATGCAATTATTTTTTGCAACCAAATTTTTTGAGCAATGAAAAAATTATGTTAGCCTTGTTAAAAAAAAATTATATGCTTCCCATGTACTGACTAGGCATTATGATCTCATTTGTCAACTTCTTTTTTTATCACAACTTGTGGTACCTTCTCCAAAGGGTTGTCTTAGCCACAGTTCCTGATCCCAATGGTTCTGTGAATTTCTTTGTGTCTGCAGCTTCTTCATTTTATGTGGGTGGAAAGCTGATTTGGCCACCTTTTCACACTGTCTGCTCCGGAGGTTGTGTTTAAGCCCTTTCCCTGACCACCCAAATCCAGATGGCTACCAAAATCTTTTTCTTCTCCTTCCCTGCACCACTGTAAGTCCCATGCCACGAGCCAGCACCATGACTGCTTTACATAGTCTTTTTTTTGCCTTCTCCCATGACCACGCTCTGTGAAAGAATTCCATAAAAGTCTCTTTAAAATTCCCGCCAGAGAAGAGACTTTATCATCTGTCCTGCGGAGGGGTGGGTGTTCACTGGGGCTAGGCACAGCTTCTTTCCTGAGAAGGAATTTGAAACCCTGATTCAGTTACTGATAAGTAGTAGCACACTCCACTTTTCCATCTCTATTTGGAAGCGTGGGGAAAGACGTTATATTCACACACATATTCATGCGTTTTGTGATAACTACCTGTCAATTGACAGATGAACTTTTAGATTAGTAAAGCCCGCAGAAGGAGAGGCACCTGCTTAACCTGTTTACTGTTTTCTTAATGATAACAGAAGAGCCTTGGCATATTAGAGTTTCCTCGAAGAATATCCAACTATCCACTGACTCAAAAGATCAAAGAAAAGAGCGGGACTTTCAGTTATGCTGGGCAGGTTATGTGGGACTATGTTCTTGCATAATTATTGGCAGCTTGTCTGGATCTCTGTCACCTGCACAGGCTCTGTGCACCAGACAAGGACCTGGTTGCTTAACTCTGCAGGTCATTAAGGGTACTAATTCTTACTTAGAAGGTAATTCCAGATCCCGGTGAAGTCACCTCAATTAGTGGCTGCTAAATTGATTACTGGCTGCTGTATGAAAACCCTTTTTTAAATTTTTTAATGAGGAAGTTTTGTTTTACCAGGGAAAAAGTAAGAAAAACCATATGAGAAGAAGGCAGTTTACAATGATCATATAGGCTGTGTGAGACTCAGGCTGTGCAGGGACTGAGGTGGCCACAGACTGTGGCATCCTTGCTAGGATTTTGCCTCCTGTCAGCTAGCTGTGACTGCACACGTGTGTCATCTTGGTGAAGAGATGCCTCGGTCCACTGTGAGTTGGGGAAGAATGGCAGAGTTTGCCAGCACAAAGAAAAGGCTGAGGAGCCCAACTCCTGATACAGGTGCTTTGAAACTGTCCAGAGGTGCAGCTGCCTCTAGAAGTGTTTTATGAAAATATTGGTCTGTTCAGCCTAAATATATCTTTTTTTATTTTCTTGCAGAAGAGAAAAAGTGTTGTGCTGACCATGCATAAGAAAGCCCATCTTGTTGCTAACGGATACATGATAATGTGCCAGGTGATATTTGTTCAGCTGAGTCACTTGCAGCCAGAGGTAAGTGACAGTTCTAGGAAGTAATAAGCTGTCATGCAGTGTTTCTTAAATGCATGGATTTTCTGAAACCCTGTTCAAGGGGTCAATAGCGGAGCAGATGCAATTGTCTGCCGTATCACAGAGACCTCGAGAGTCAACTCTGCATTTCCCTTTATTTTCATTCCCCTGAAGTGGTAAACTTCGAGAATTTTCTCCCAGAGCAAAGGAGCTTTCACTAGATGTTGCGGATAAGAACTACCTGTTTAGTTTTGCAAATTATCCTGGGATTATGTTTTATTCCACCTGTTTATTTTACTGTTTTGTTACACATTATTCCTTGAGAAACCAGTCTGTTTATTACTACTACCATTTGTTAGTGCTATTTTAATTTTTATTCGGATTTTGTCCTAGTGGTGTACTTGCTAAGTACAATTTAGTCACAATCAAGGCTGGTCAAATCAAACTGTTAAAATCTATGCTAGGCACAATTCTAATGTGCCCTTATCTTGCATCTTGTATTTGGTTGATTTCTGTGTTTCAAGGGGATCGAACTAGGAAAGTATAAGGAAATAAAACAGAGAGACTGTAAATAATCTAGACCCTTCCGAGGATCCACTAAAGGGAAAAAGACAGAGATGTGCACAATAATGAGTGTCATAGAGAAAGTGATTAGGGAGTGACTAATGCATTGTTTCTGACAATACAGGACCTAAGGGGGTTCCAGTGTTATAATCACACAGGGAATTTAAAGCAAACTTTTGTCATGCAGGGCATAATTATTTTGTGGAACTCATTCCACAGGATGTTACAAGTTCAAAAAAATAAGATATATTACTGACGATAGGTCCATGGGGGACTATTAACATGATGGTACTGTGGCAAGTTCCCGTTCAAAGTCCTCTAAGCAGCTGATTGCTGGAAGCTGAGAGAGCGTACACAGGGATTTCTGATTTGTCCTGTTTCTTATTCTTGTCCTCTAAGAATCTCCTACCAGGACCTCAAAGACAGGACGCAGGGCAAGGATGGATTTGAGTCTGACCTACGGGGGTATGTTCATGTGCACAGCTAGCTATCCAAAAGAGATCACTGGCAGCAGAGGAGACACAGGAACTCAGGATATGCTCAGTGAATGAGTGACATTCATTCAGTGGGCTGGTGGGGGTTTTTTAATAGCCAGATAAATGCTAAATCCACTACAACTTCATGCAGTTCACCTGACCTCAGCAAAGCCAGTGTACACCACTAAGGTACTTGTCGGTGCCCTGTTGGGAAAGTATGCCTGCAGTCATGGTCCCCCGGCCATCCAGGCTGTAGCACTTCATAGAATCTGTGGAAGCATCCTCTCTACTCACAGAGCCAGAAATCAGGCTGTACAGAGGAACAGCATCCAACTGCACAGCTCAGTTGTGCCAGGAGTACTCAGAGGAGGATGAGGATGTACTGTGAAGCATAAATACATGTTTGGCAGGACAGATCCTGTTTTGAGGTGCTGAAGTAAAACAACAATACGTTAGCAAGATAGTGCAAGACCTCCTGGAGTAGGTGAGAGTTTGTGTGTGTTCTTTTCCACTGGTAAATATGAAACCTCTCCACCTGAGTCATGAACAAGGATTCAGGAAGGATTGTGTATGGAGAAGTGATCAGCATGGAAAGGAAGAAATCCAGCGGGAGAAAAGCTTAAAAACTGTTTTAAAGCTTCACTGGCTTTGTAACATTAAGAATTATTAAGAAAGAGAGGATGCTTTCAATATAAGACGTGGCATGATAACAACACCAAGACAAAAATATAGAGCAAATTCTAAGTGATGTGGTGAAATAAGGGAAGGAAGTTAGGAAAAGGAAGTGGAGGGATTCAGGAGGGATTATGTTCACATCAGGCACAGCTGTCTGTTTATAGACTGACCCAGGAAAGAGGAGTGAGAAGTTGTTGGAACGCAGGGAGTGGTGGAGGCAGCCTATATATTCATGTCTGGGACTAAAAGACGAAGGGCAAAGCTTAGAGTATCAATGAAGATGTCAAATGGCAAAGTAAAGCTTTATAAACCTTCAAGAATACTTTCAATCCCTGCCCTGGTGGTAAATAGGTGTCTGGGCAGGACTAAGAAAGAGGAACACATGGGCCTTTCTCTGCATTCTGAGGCGACGGGAATTGTGTTTTCCTTTGGGAAGGCTGCTTTGTGAGGTCAACAGTGAATAGTAAACTCAGAAATGCCCCAGAAGTGCCAGGTTTTTGAAGGATTTGCTCCAGTGTCAGTCAGAAGAGGACAATGTTTCTCATGTGTTTCTCGGTAAAGAGGGAACACATCTGTCTGCCCTGGCTCTGTCTACAGACAGAGACTTTCTCCTCAGAAAAGGAGGAGAAATGTTTTCTGCTGAGGTACTTAATACTTAACAGCATGGCATAAATTCGTCTCTCACTCACAATTTAAATTCAGCAGACATAGATAACAGGTCCCAAGTGGGCAAGTGTCAGGTGTAGGAAAGACTTTTGAAATTCTTTTGCTTTGGCAAGAATTGATGGGTGAAACTTGTTTGTCTTTTTTCTTTTGTGTTTGTCTTTGTTAAATAGAATCACAGACTCATAGAATGGTTTGGGTTTGAAGGGACCTTAAAGATCATCTACCTCCTCTCGTCAGGGACAACTCCTGCTAGACTGGGTTGCTCAAAGCTGCATCCAGCCTGGCCTTGAACACTTTCAGGGACGGGGCAGCCACAGCCTCTCTGGGCAACAGGCTTAATTGTCTCACTGCCCTCATAGTGAAGAAATAGTTCTTGCCAAATGTATTGGCCTTACAAAATACAAAAGCAAATATTAAATTGATACATTTATTTAAAATTTACTTATGAACAGCTCAGGTTAATGTATCTGTACATTTTATTTCTGTACTAATGGTCACATATTTATATTTTTTAAATCAAATTACTCTAAATATAGTATAAAATTATTGAGCTACAGGAAATTCTGAGGCTGGATTTGAGTGCTATAAAAAAACTGTGGTACACCCTTCTTCAACCATGGTTCTACCAGAAGTGTCAGATAGAATGGGATTGCAACAATTTCACTTTAAAATCTTCTAAATGAATATGAAAATCAAGACAATAACATCTGCAATATATTCCATCTTGCACAGAAACGAATACCTACATGCACTTAAATTATAGAAAAGAGCAGGACTTTAATATTAGATTTCTGCAATTGCAGTTGTAAGAGCCCTTTTGTACATCAACATAATAATAATGTCTGAGATTCCTCCCCAGAAAGCACAATTTCTCTCAAATCTTCTGTTCATTCCTATAAAAGCAGCGTCAATATGTAATAGCTGTCTGTATATGCATCTCTCAACTTAAATTAGCACTTTGTATTACTGGATTTCATTTTAGAAGGACTTTCCAACAACCTATCAGATATTTAAAGAATGTACAGTACAGTTGTAATGATACAGGTTGCTTATTTGTTTAACTGTTGAAAGCTTGGAAGCCTCTCTCAGCTCCCCGTATCTATTTCTATACGTACGAACTATGAGACCTTGAATAATGAACATGTTATTTAAATTGTGCTGTGACACTACATAATGCTGAGAAGTCATTTTATACAGTTCACTATTCTCATAGTCAATGGTGCTTGACTTGATTACCAGTGCATCATAGCTAGAGTAGATGTGGGCAATGTTTTAAATTTGTTAAAAATCGGTTAGATAAAATTGTCTTGAATGAAACAGAGTAGGCTGGAGAGCTTATTCCTTCTGGTAGTCTCCTAAATGAGTCTTAATTGTCATGCTTAAAATATCCATGATAAAGTACATTTTTTTATTTAAAGAAAAAGGAAATAAGAGGGTAAAAGAACAGCTGAATGTTCTACCTGGTCTCTGCAAAACAATAGTGGAAGAGGCAAACCCAGCTTGACATCCTGCCTTAGGTTCCTAAACTACAATTCATGGTTAAGGAAATATAGTGCCCACAATTATTCCTTCATGAATAAGGAAAAGGTGAGCAGAGATAAATTCTTTCTGTGCATCTTCACTGTACTGGGATCCAGCAAGTGCCAGGGTACCGCTGCATTTTACCTCCCCAAACTGGTTTTACCCTCCAGTATTGATTAGTTCAGCAATGCTGGTTTGACCTTCCCAGCAATCACCATGTGCACTCTCATGATGCATCCAAGTAAGAGGTGTTTCGCTAGGATAGCACATCACATCGCTGTGTGATAAAGCACTAAGAGGTTAACTTCCAACTTCTGGGAGCCTGGGAAGGGCAGGTTTTAACAGATGGGGGAAAAAAGGCTTTCTGTGAGCAGCAGAACCATGAAGGCTGGTTTGCCAGAGGTGGTGTATTCCTTGTCACCTGTGGGTGGCTATGGCCGGTGGGCATGGCATATGCTTAGCTAGCACTCTGCTCCCAAACAGCACATGCGCTGTAACACCTCACTTGTCTGCTTTTCCCCAGTGGATGTCACTAAACTGGGTTATTCTCCTCCACTAAAACCTGGACGAATTAGTAGAGGAGGGTGACTCTGCTAAGTTCCTGCCTTTAGACTATGAGATATGCTTGAAAGGCAGTTCTGAAACACAGCCTAGTTTCAGATCAAGACAGGATCACGCTGAAGTGTCACTGAAATGTGTTCATCTTTGGAGTGTGCCTGAATTTTCTGGGATGCAATAAAAATTTCCCTTGGAAACATTTTGACCCAGTGTCCATGTGGGTTACCAGTCCTCAGGTTTCACATCTATGTCTCAGGGCTCAGTGCTGTGCCATGGGTCAGGGCTGGCTGTAGCCATGTCACCACTCTTCTGCTTGCACTTACATGTCTGCTTCTTCCTTCTCAGGCACATGGAAGAGGCATTGCTCGTGGAGCAACTGGTTTTGATACCCTCCCCTTTTCCACAGATACACAGGGTTTATCCATTCTCTTTGATACATGAACCATGGATAATCCCTGCATTCCTGTCCCCACACCTTTTTGATCAATTCAACTATCTAATGAGGTCTTAACAAAATGAAAGAAAGGAATCTTTATTTCAAGATACTAGAATTCTTGTGACATGGATTTGAAGCAGTTTATGATCAAATAGTATTTTTTAATTTGTCTTGATTCATTTGAAAGTAATTTGAATCCACATTAGTATTCTATGAACTGATCATTAACACTTTTCAACTGATTTAGTAAACATATATTGCTTCCAAAATAAATAGAAACAGGAAAGGAGTACAGTTAGTGTAGCTGAGGCATGAAAACATACACATTAACATGCAAGGCAAAACTCCAGTGTTGAAATGGGGCAGCACATTAAGGTTATTTTTCTGGCCATGTTTTCACATCTCCAGAGGATGCCTAAAAACAATAGAATGACCATCCTAAGGTGCATCTTTTAATAATTTTGCTTCATACTTCACTACAAAATGGTGAACTGACTGTAATAAATGAATTTTCACAGCTCCCCTGAAAATATTGGGTAGTCAGGAAAAGATGACATGGTGAAGATAAAGAACACATCCTCAAGGGGCTGGGTCTGAGATAGCCCGTCAATATTTGCACAGCCCTTTGGGCATATAAGGCTTCTCTAGGGGCAGTCTCTTTGTGTCACAGATGAAACCCAAGCCAGCTTTGATCCACAAGCCATGGAGCCACAGTAACCCATTGCTACGTCCAAACCCATCTGCCTTCCTCAAAGCTTGAGCCTGTCAGTACTGGGCTGGTGCAGCTCTGCCATGTTCAGATCTGTGCTAGCCCATGCCCTGAGGGTGTGGCAAGCAGGTGGAGGAGCTTTGGCTGGCCTTTGCTGAGAAACGCACAGCCCCCAAGCAGACTGTAATTTATTCCTCTTCTGTCACCTGTTGCTGTGTTTCACTTTAAACAGAAGTAAGGATCCTTGGAAATGGGCTCTTCCCTCAGAAGCTGACTTTTTACCTAATAACTGTTGAGTATAAGGACGAGGAAACCCTCCACTTCTTCTTTAAAAAAAAGGTAAGGGCCCATTTTAAGAGATTTGTCCATTTAGTTCGCCTAACACATTCTTCTTTACCTGTGGACTACTTACAAGACTATCAAACTTTACAATACTCCTAGGACTGAGGCATTAAAAGAATGCTGAGTTGCCCAGCCCTGCTAACAGCATGAGGCATCTGAGTGTTTCCAAAATCACAAACACATAGAAAACTAACAGACTATAAGTACCTCTTGCTTTGCTGACTTGAGATCTGTTTCTTGCAAGCTAACTCTAGGTTCTTTTTGTAGAGCTAAGTGCAAGTGATTTGCTGAAAGCTGTCTGAACTGATACTTTGGATAATGCTGGGAATGGAGCACCTATCCCCACGACCCTGGAAAATTCAGCCTCAGGCAATTTGGTGAGTGAGGAGTGTTTATTGCTGGGAAGGAATGTGTTAAGCCTTAGCTTGTACTACTTGGACATCATCTCTCTCTGAAAGCTCCATAATAATTCCTCTGTGAAAGCTGGAGAGGTTTTTGGTGCTGTGTAGCTCTCTGACAACTCACTTTGTGTTCAATGGCCATGCAGAAGGGAGAAGGACATCAGACTTGTATTTCTAAGACTTCTGGAGTGGTCCCCATGCTGCTAAAATAGACACTGTTTCAGGATGGTTGCTGACAGCAGCTGATGAACATTTGGCACAGCTCAAGAACAGAAGTGCAAAGGTGACAGTCTCCTTCCCCAGCTGGCTGGGGCCAGTTCAGGTACACCACTTGCCAGCAGCCCCAGTGCTCCAGGACAGGCAGCCCCTCCTTGTCTTTGGATGCATCTGGACTTGAAAGGTACTGAAAAGATTTGAATTCAACCTCATACCTCATGCTGGGAGAATGATTCAGCCTAGATCTTCTTCTACTTAGACAGTTTTGCTGTAATATCTTATAAAAGATCTTGTAGGAATACGGTAAATATCTGCAGTGCCACACTTTGGTCTGTTTTCTCTATCAAATCTCTCAGGGTCAGCCTTGTCACAGTAAGCTGTATCCAAAATTTTTCCTTTCTACTCTGGTGCACTACTGCTAATAGAGTATTCCCTTGCCAGAGAAACCAAGCACCTTATTTTGAAATCTTAAATTCTGGTTCCAGGTTAAAGTAAAGATTTTTGCAAATACTGCAAACACTATTGCTGACTGGCAGCTATGTCTCAGCTGCACATATGGAAAGATGGAAATTTTTAGTGAAGAGGCACAAAGTGCTTCTTGAAGCAGAGATGTGAATTCATGTCCAATGAAATGTATGCAGGGGGTAATTTTTTTTGCACTACATTATAGAAAAAGGTTCATTTTAGATTATAAATAGTAATGATATGGAACACACTCTTATAATTCAGTTCTAATTGGAAATGCACTGAACTACCAAAAATAAGGCACCCCAGCCTGCTTCCTTAGGGCTGTGGTTATATTCTACATAAACACACCTTTAACCAACAGATATAAAAAGAGCAATGATGACATCCAGAGGACAGATAGTTTAATCATAGGTACTGTAGGTATCCTCAACAAATTTCCTGGGGATATATCCCTCACCTATTTTTTCTGTTTAGAGTCTGTTCCTATTAAATCAGTTATTGACAGCCTGCTGAGTTCCTTTAAGTCGTAGCTTTTATGAAACTGACCTTGTAAAGTTGAGTGTTTCACCCCCAGTGCAAAAATTACATGTACTTGATAAACTTTTATTAGGTTCATCATTTTTGTGTGCATTACCATTCTATGTTATCACTGAATCTGACTGAAATGTAAAGCACTTCTTTAAGCTACTGGAAAACTTGAGGTTAATAGCTGTCTGGCTTACTTCACCTGTGAGAGCTCCTACTGTGGAACCTCTCCCTATATGTAGGTTTTTATCTAATCTGTCTTAGTAACCTTCCATACTCTGGCTTGGCAGGTTTTTTTTCATTTCGATTTTGTTTGCAACTGCAAGAATACTGGCCAGGTGCACCACATGTAGAAGCCACTACACAGAAAAGCCTCGGAATTCTGCAGAAATATCTATGGATGGGTGTCTATTTTACTGGCAAATTTGAAGGAGATACATTACCAATGATAGTCTGTTAAGCACACCTCCACAATCAGAATTTAATTGAAGCATATTACCTATAATAGGTTCAGATATTTGTGTTCTTCAGCATTTTATAAATTCAGAAACAGATGGGCTATGACCAGGAAGCAGTGAAGAACAGACTGGCATAAAGCAGGTTGGCTCTCTGACAAGTGCAGGTACAGCTGTGGTATGTATTTTATTCAGCATGCCCACCTACTGTATCAGCAGCCTGCCCTACCAGCAATTCAACTACAACTGACTTAATGAAGAGTAGAAGTAAGCATGAATCCAGACTTTCCATGGATCATAATATCTGAGAACCCAGAAGAATCAACATGACGGAAATCATGCCAAGTAATTTTTTTCCTTGCAAGAAATTTAAGTGCAAGAGGTAACAAAAGCACTGGCATTTTGAAGAGGACAAAAAACCACTAAATGTAATCAGTTTACAGTATATTAAAATGTTCCCCTTTTGGTCTTCCTTTTTTTTTAAATTAAAGGAAGAAAATCTTAGGAAGTGTAGCTTCCAACTTAAATCACCACAATTGTGGTAAGGAACATGATGAAGTGCTGGCTAAGAAGGCTTCTGTTAGTAAAAGACAATTTATGTGGCTGACAGAAGGGCCAGTTCTTGAAGATTTCATGCAAGAAGTGTACAAAGGGTGGTTTTGCTCCCATTTGTGCCAAACCTTGCAAGCCCTACAGGGAAAAAACTTCTGTGGCTGAAGAGGTCGTGGAAAAGAATCCTTGATCTGAACATTCCTTAATTGGGAATGTGGTATTTGCTATTTCATGTGTTTAAAAGAGGTGCCTCTCTTTGTCTTTTGGTGTTCCTTTACATGTGGTTGAATTATCTCATATTTAGGCATATTGTACCTCTTTATCTCTGTTTCTATATCTACTTAACATCATATATTCTAACCTGCAGTCACCTAGAGTAACCTATAAAGGGAATTTGGAAAAACAACAACCCATAATTATTTTATATGGTGATTGTCTGACTTGAAATATTGAGGTAATTATCAGGTTAAATTCCTATGATCCCTGCAATTTCTATGAAACCTGGAGATGTCAGTACTTGAGTTCTGGCATATCTCTTAAACTAAAATTATACCACCTCAACCTAAGGTCATAATTAAAGATGTAACAAAGCTAAGTGAAAAAAGGCTATATGATTTGAATTAAAAGCAGAACAATCCCCATAATTGTAGAGAGTGAAAAATTAAATGAACTGGCCACAGATTCCACCCTTCAGGGGCCACATGCACTCTGTAGGTGGGCAAGACTCTGGTTGATGCAGCTGGACGAAGGCAAAGGGGAAGCCAGGGCTGTGGGTCCAGGAAAGAACCTGTAGGAGCACTTGCTTTGAAAGGGGAACGGCTTCTTCCAGAATGCAGTAAAGACTTGGGAAAAGCCTAAATGAGAAAGGGTTTTATAAATATAGCTCTGCTGTGACTTTGATCCGGCAGAATGAGAAGTACCGCTTTGGTCTCCAAAGTGAGACTGTGGAATGTGTTGGCAAAAGTTACTTTTATTTGTATCTGGATTTCTAAGAAAAACTTTAAAACACAGCTAAAAAGTATTTTTAAGAGTTCTGATGAGCAGGAGAAAATGCAACCTCATATATATGTTTATATGTACATCTGTGTGTACGCATACATGTGGACTGGTGCTTACATTTGAAAATGAAATCCTTGAAGACTGGTGTTATTTTAATGATCATTCCACAGCCTTATTTTAAGACTTCCTCCTTTGTTGTAGTACAAGTGCTGTAGCAGTGGAAGCCATCAGGGTTCAAATGACAAAGACATGCCTAGGAGTGCCGCTTCAAGACAGCAAAACAGAGAGCTGCTGTTCAGGAATTCAGTTTCCAGTGCGATTGTGCTGGCTAAGCTGTACATGCCACATATCTTGCTTACATCTTGGACTCTCGAAGGTTTCCTTTTCTCTCATTCTCTTGTCCAAGCTTCACATTTAACCTTTGAGGCAGTTTTGAATATATCCCTTCGTAAATCATAGTCCAGTAGCACTAACCTCAGGCAGCTCTTTAGTGTTTTTGACTCCCTTCTCACACTGTTCTTCCTCAGGCTTCTGCTGGTCATTCTCATTTCTCTCCTGATGATTTTGTCACTTCTCTTCAATGTAAAACTCAGGAGATCTATGAGACTGTACACTGCAACTGTGTTTGTGATGTTGGGGCCTCTGCCTGATGCTACACTTCGCTTCATTTACCTTTCTCATTTCATTGCTTTCCCCACATTCCAGTAGCGCTGCCTGCCCCCTGTTACTACTATAGGGCTGACATACTGTCCATCAGATCCTGTCCCCTCCAGCCTCCACCAAAATATGTTACCTTTCATGTTGGTGACTCCCTCAAATACGCTAAATCCTCCATGTCCTCTAGAATTTTTTCCATTTGGTTTTAAATGTCCCCTAGCTGTTCTGATGCTGAAAAAACACCTCTGGACCTACCGATCCTTCACAAGATTTTAAAACTGTTCTCTGGTATTTCTTCTGTCAGCATTTTTACAGCATTTCAAGACTAGTTGGTGTCACAAAAGTGAAGATTATTTCACAGTGAGGATAAAATACTACAGTCAGTTCCATACAGTCTTAGTTCTGAAAAGTCACTTAAGCGAAGTGTGATGTTGAATGAAGGGATAAGTGATGGCTCATGGAGATTTGTCCAGAAACAAAAATGTACAAATGTACCTAAGCTGTCAATTTTTTTTTCAGATGATTGGGAAACAATAGTCTTTAGGTAAACAAACAAACAAACAAACAAATAGCAAAAAGAAAATAGCTGTAGTCCTGTCAGCTCCTGAGGTACAGAAATGGTCCCATCCAAAACATGCCAGAAGGGACCCTTGTCTCTTTTCTGAAGCTGTGTCCTTCGGCCAGCCGGTCCCACAGCCCATCACACTGAATATCTGCAGTGCTAGAAGTATTGTTCCTGATGAGAGTTCAATAAAATGGTTCAGGAAAGCTGCTTGACTAAAGGGATCTAAGCATAAGAATAGCATTATTTCAGTCCTGCATTATTGTCATAACTACAAGAACAGGCACAAGTCTGCCTTCAGATCTCCATAGCTGTTTGCAGGGAAAGCAGGTCGTGAGCAGGGAAATTTGGCTGAGGAAAGCACTCAGGTCCTCTATTGAAGAGAACAAAATAAAATCTTAAATTAGGAGGAGATGCTCTTCAGCTTCAGAGTAGAGCAGACCAGGAGCATTTGTTAGGATCAGCATTCCGTTCTCTGGTTCTGGGTGCAATACCCCCTCATCACCCTGAGAAGGCTGTAGGGTGTGTGGTCTCCATCCCACTCCCTAAGGTGGCTGCTCTCTTGATCCTAGCTGTCCAGAACCTTTAGTGAGAGCTGGGAAAACTCAGGGAGCAAGTGCTGCATCTGAAGTTAGTCTCCTCCACCTCCCCACCCAAGTAAAAAGCTCCATGGTTACTTTAGAAGAGCGTTGAAGGGAGATTAAAAAATTAAGCTTTAAAGTAAGGCTCAATGGGTTACACAATGCACCATTTCATCAGCTGTCAGGCAGTTGTGGTTCTGAGTATGTTCCTCCTGCACAGTATCGTTCTTCCTTCTGCTGGAAAAGAGGGTGGAGTGCAGGGCTTTGCCCAGGTGAAGCTGAGGCAGGGAGCAGACATTACATATGATGGGAATTAACGTTCCAGAGCACCTGGTGTCCTATGCTGAGCACAGCAGCTGGGCTGCAGAGTGACACAGCAGGTTATTGCAATTCCTTGTGTGAGTAGTAAGTGGAAATATTTAGGGTGGCCTGTTGTCTCAAGTTCAGAGCAGAAAAAGGATGCCAGCTGCTCTTTAGGAAGATTTCGATGCATGTAAGCAGAAGGCACAGGAGCAAAGAAGACAAAAGAGAAGCCACAATGGGAGACAACGGTTTTTGTACAAACAGAGTAAAAAGGATGAGTTCAAATTAAGCAGGGAAGGGTTTTCATGAGGCAGGGTGGTTGTAGTGGGGAAGATAACGTTTTAGATGCTGTCATGGACTAAACTGAAGAAGTTCGTAAGAAAGCAGACAATAAGGAAACTGGAACAGCAATACTATTTCCTTATCCTCCTTTTGGCTTTGAGTTTTTGAATGAAGAGGTCAAAAGCAAGAGTCAGAGAAAATTCTGTAGCACTTGAAGTGCTCTGCAATGTCTCTGCTAGACAGTGCATACTCCTGCTGGAAAGGATGCAGGAGAAATAGCATCCTTTTTGATAGTGACTCAGACCTGAAAGTGAGAATAATAGCTCTGACTCAATCACAGGCTGTTGTGGAGGGAGATTAATGCCAGGATTCATGGCCAAGTCTCATTTTCTGTGTCAGTCTACTTTCAAAATAAAGCATATGCCAGTTATTTCTCTTGGAAAGGAAAGAGAGAGCTGATATGAAACAGAGATAAAATCTGGAGCATAATTAAACAGACATTTTTCATATCTTTATCATTGTCTTCTTTCTCTTCCCTCTCATGCTTCTGTGTCTTGTTCTTTCTAAAGCTGTTGCAAGAGGGACGGATGCTGAAGGAAAAGCAGCTGGGTGTGATGCCAAATAGGTACTCCATGTTTTATCTGATACATGGCAAGACTCATTCAGACAATTTTGTTGTGCATCTGATTATATAAGGCATTTTATGAGTAGTCCATCATACAGAGACATTGTGTTACTGTAATTGTCACATCTTCACATCAATTTTCAATTCCTTTTCTGCATTTTTCTCATACTTCCAACAATAAATACTTAAAATAATTGTAAGAAGACTGAGACTGCTATGGCTTTGACTCGATGGCGTTGACTTGGCTTTGCATATGGCTTTGACTTGATGTTTTATGACACTAATTTTCTTTAAGACCCAGCACTGTAGATTGGCTCAGGATGGGGATAGGTACCCTTTTGTTGTTGAACTGCTACTTCAAGTCTCTCTTCAGTTCAGAGTGTAGCATTTCTATTATCTCTTGGCTTTCTGTTGAATGGGCTGGGACGGTCCCAGTTGCATTCCTGCTGACCTCTCTGTCATAAGTGATGGTGGTTGATGCCACTTCTTTGTTCTAGGTGAGGAAAGTAGGGTTTGAAAAAGCTTTAAGCCTTTATGATGCTGATATAATCCTCAAAGGTTCTCTTGCTACCATGGGGTTGACATAGACACAGGTGTAAACCATGTTTTGGTGTAAGTGACAGTAACTTGTCCTTGTTTTTAACACTCCATGAGGCAGCTAGAAAATCTCAGGCAACAGAGGCCCATCCGTAGCCTGTGGACCTGGATAGATCTCCATGGCAAAACTCTTTTCTTGTTGCTTCAGGTGCTGACAAATCTAGCCTGAGAGCCTTGCCCTGATGCAGAGAAGAGCCTGACCTCTCCCTTAGGCTCCAGGAGTGGTAAGCCTGCTTCCATTCTCCATGAGCTCCTGTAAAAGAGCACGTATCAACTGCATTATTATATAGAACTAAGTCTGGGAATATAAAGACTTATACAAACAACTTCCAAATCTATCATTACGTGAGGCAATGGCAGCTTAACACAACTCATTAGATGCAGAATCCATTTGTCTGCTATTAGATGTGGGTACTCACCTGACTGTTCCTTCTGGCTCTTTACTTGTTTCTCTGTATCACGTAAATTCAGCCCTACCCCAGCACCCACACCTTCTGAAAGGTTATACTCCCCTGCCACTGCGGCAGCAACAGAAACATCATTGCTGGCAATGACTGGAGTGAGTGACTGGAGCATGGAATATGTAAAACAGAGCCACAAGTCTGCTCTGATGGAGAGTTTGCTTCTGAAGAGCAGCATATTTATTTGTTTAAATGCTTGTGCTCTGGGTTCGTGTACTTCCTTTTGCCTTTGTGCTTGGCTTTGCCTTTCACCTTCACTGTGCTGTGCAATGAGTCCCATGGGGCTCTTTCCAGACTGTCGCAGCCTTGGTGTCTCTTCTCATCACAGATACACAGAGCAGGAAATGCTTTTCTGCGCTCTTTCAGGTGGCCTTAGCAGTTACAGGGCTTCCTGCACAAGGCAGGGGAGACCAGAGCATGTGAAGCTGGGCTTGTCCTTTGCTGAATCTCCTCCAGGGGTTTTGGCACCCATCCTGGAGCTGACTACACTCATCCTGTGCCGCGCAAGAGCTCAGCACAAAGGTTGCAGATGTAGTCTAGATGTTGTAGATGGGGATGTCATATGATTCTTCAGCTAAACTGACTTGTATTTTGGAGGCTGTTTCTCTGGGTTACTCTGGTTCCCAGCCATCTCCAGTAGTACCAGAGATATGGTGAAGGTGAAGAATGCACCAAAAGGGAGCAGACACTGAATTCTGACACCTGCTACGATCCAAGAAAAGGGACCACAGGACCAGAGATGCAAGTAAAGCTGGAAGGAGCTTCAGCAGTGAGACATGCATGGGGGAAAGGAGCAGCAGAAGACTTGGGAGACAGAAGCAGCAGAAGGAAGTGCAGGAGAGCAGGATGGTGTGGTGGAGCAACCTCCTGAAATCTGTCTCCAGATAAATACAAAAACCTGGGAAAAAGTTAGCTTGATTATCAAAACTGCAAGGCTGCAACTGTGTAGGCAAATAAACATATACCTGATGTGATGGATGATCCTTGTGGGAAATATCATAAAGCAGGATCTGGGTGACAGCTAGTGTGGGCAGCCTTACAAACTGCAAGTACATGGTGCATCAGGAGTCGGCTGTATGTGCCCCTAAATTTTTTAAAAGTCTCACTTCCGCTATGGAAACAGTGGTGTTCAAAGTTAGAGTTAGCCTTTCCAAGGCTCAAAGGAAAGCTTATAAATAACAAGCTATGATTAATTTTCTGTTTGTTTTGTACACACACAAGAAAATGCTGGGATGTTTTGTGGTGATGAATCATCCTCTGTGTGTGCACTCATCTCTCAAATGCCTGAAATAGGCATTTTGTATTTTGAGACCCATTTCCTCATTAGCAGAGTGAATATGTTAGGTCTTAAAAACCTTCTCAGAAACTAAGCTTAATCTAAAAAAACAGTTGAATTTTTGGCCTCCAGTATTCCTGTTACTGGGCAGCCATTCCAGAGCTTTTATCCATCTTATGACAGCCAAACCCATTTTATTTCCAACCTTTGGTTACTCCTTGCCAATTTATGTCGTGTGAAGAAATTAATGAGTTATCAAATATGCCAGACTGCAGAATAAACAAAAGTGGTGTCACTAAACACCATACCCAGAATTTAGGAAGCAGACCTAAAGTAGATTGAGAAAGAAAAAAATCAGTGTGGAAGGCCATATAGCTAATTACCAAGTACAATAAATGACTACCATGAAAAATAGGCCATGTCGAGAATAATCTCTGTCAAATGTAGCTAAAGACTGTCCTCCTTAATCCGTTTAAGAATTGAGAGGGTATTAAAACCTGGAACATGTAAATCAGTTGTGAAAGTTTACAATTCACTGCACCTCTCGTATCTCCAGGTTGATATGCGTGGAGGGAATTCCAGCATGTCACTTTAGGAAAACTTAAGATAGCCAAGACGAGCTGATGTGGAAGAAAACCTCTACCAGCAAGTCTCAGGTTGCAGGCAAACCGGTGTTAAAAAGGGTGCTGTGTTTCACAATAAAGCATTCTGGTGATGGGGGTGCTGTGACATGATCTCTCCAAAAGGTGCAGGAGGTGAGATAAGCATCTGTCTCAATGCTTTACAGAACCCTTGGGTTTGACAGTAGTGAAACATATGCTGCCTGGCAGGTGAGCCCACATTTAATCTACGTAGCACTTTCTTTTAATGCCTACGGTCCTGGCAAGGGCTGCACAGCAGTGGGATGGCTTTTACTGAGGATAACAGGATTTTTGTTCCCAGACTTACGATTTTTCTACAGAACAATTAGTGTGTTTAGTATTCCAGAGATTCTGAGCACTGCTGAAAGTCTAAAGGTCTGGGTATTGAAACAATTCGAAATAGTCACAGTCCAGTGTGGCGGTCTTCAAGGGCTCTTATCCACAGTGGTCTTGTTTCACAGTAACCAGAGTTACTACAGAGGAGGTGGCAAAATTTGAAATTATATTGTTTCCTCGCTGGACTCAGTGAACACCACAGAAAACCCTTCTGACAGCACCATACCTGCACAGTTATTTGTCAGTAATGAACAGATTTGCACAACCATATTCTTGAGCAGAGGAGCATGTTAACACACCCGCTCATCCACCCCAAATAAAGACACCGAGTCTTCAAAAACAGGGAAACTTTTAAATAAATGAATGACGAAGAGTAAAACATCATCTATTTGACATGGTCGGATTCACAGATTACTTAACTTCTCTGCTACTGTGCTTCTGAGTTGTAAGGCAAAACCTCTTAATTTCTCTTCCACTACCATGAAGACATTTACTGTAACTTACTTTTGTAACTATTTGTTCATATGTTTATCTCTTACTGGTGATACCATGCTATACTCCATGGTGATACCTGTCTATACTCCACCTCTTCTTCAGGATGAAGCTTTTCTTTGCATTGTGTTATTTTAACTCCTTTAAGTTCTTAATACATTTCAGCTACATCACCTTTTCAAGTCATCAGAAATTTTAGCACAAGTAAGTATATCCAGTGCATATTAGGTCATTTGGAAACAAGGTTAGTAATTAATATATCTAGTTTGGGAAGCAATGCAAAAAATCTAAGTATTTGTTGCCGGCATAACTCAGCTCTTTGTATTTTGACTGGCTGCAAATGGACATATTCCTGCCTTTCATAGGATTCAGCATGGATATAAAGTTACGCTTGCATGGATGATACAGGAGGATCAGGGACATAAACAGCAGAACTGTGTACAGAAAAAAAATTGACTCAGTATATTACAGATACAAAGATATCAATAAACGTTAGCCTGTCATGGTGCAAGATTGGCTTAGTCTATAAAAACATCCCTTCTGTTATATTGTTTACCTGAGTCCTAGTAAATGCAAAAGATATTATCACAAACAGTACAGTGTGTGTGTGACCTACCTCTGTTGCCCTCATTAGCTAGATGCCCTTAAACTGTGTGTATAAGGAAATGATGCAGAGATTTATTCATCAAAGTATTACTTCGTTCTAATACATACACAGCCCAGCCGGGGTGCAATTAATAGCTAAAAAGGTAATGCCAAATTGGGCTTTAGACAGAGTCCTGGGCTATGAGTAACTATAATAAGGTTACACATTAAATTACCTTAGAGATCAAAACTCATAAGCCAGAACTAATAATTACCAGTCAGAAGACAACAATTTGTTATTTCAGATGAGCCAACTTCGAAGGGATTTGGAGGGAATAGAGAAAAATGAGTTCATGTGCAGTTTTAGCAGATATCACTTATCACACAGTAATAAGATAGTGGACAGCCCTGACTGCAACTGTGAAATATAGATAAAGCAAACTTGCAAATAGAAGGAAATGGAATCGTCTGCAACACTGCCAAACAAAAGCAAGAAAAAGAGCAGAAAAAGAAAATAGACATCTAATTCAGTAAAATGTAGAGCACAGATTACAGAATAAAGTAGAAACACTCCTAAATTAATACAAGAGAGGTAGGGTCCCGCAGCAAATTGAAATGCGGTTGGTTGAAAAGCACATATTAATGCTCTCCTTCCCTCCGATGCTGCTTTCTCTGCCTGGAGTAGCACTCCTCAGAGATTTTGTTTCTCACTGCCGTGATTGCTTATTTTTTCAGCAGAGATAATGAGATCGAGGCAGGAATAGCCTTCTTTCATTCTCTTATTCCATTTCATTTCTTTCCTTCAATTTGCACCACAACAATGGCAGTGAAAACATCAAGGAGACAAGTTGTGAATAGTTCATGGTCAACAGCGAAGAGAAGCTCTGCAGAGGGTCCTAGATGGTGATTCAGCTGGGGTTGGGGCACATTTCCATCCTGTCCTCCCCACTGAGCTGGGTGTCTCCATCTTCACATGGCTCTGTGTGGTCCTGCCTGGGACCTAAGAGAAACTGAGTCAGCAGAAGAAGACAGCCACGAGACTTTTTGGATGCTTGGCTGTGTTGGTTCATCCACCAGAGCATCACCTAGAAGCAGTGCTGTGAGGAAGGCTTTGTTAGTAATACCCACCCCAAATTCTCCGTGTGATTATTTTCATGATGGAGTGCTAGGACTCATCCAGGTGCTTACAGTCAGCACTCAAAATGGAGGCACTGCTCCTTTGCTGTTTCACAGGTATCACCTGGAAAGCACGGAACAGGAGGAAATGGTAAGGAAGGTGTGTGCCCTGCAGTGCACTTGTGCAACCAGAAGCCAAAATTAGCAGGGGGACCATCTAATTGTATTTGTTCTGCTTGCAAATAGATACCCCCCCTGCTAATTTCAGCTTCTGCTTACAAAAGTGCTCTGCAGTGTTCATTTCCCCACCCTTCCCCCTATTATCTCCGTGATTTTTTTTTCTTCACTCGGATATGATTTCTTTACATTTCCAGCTCTATTTTCTCAGTCTTTTCATCAATATTTAATATGTGAGTGGAACAGTGGGCAGTTACCTTCTTTTTCTTTTCCCTTTTTTTCCCTCTAAAAGTGCTGGTGCTCAGCTCTGGCTGCAGGAGCACTTGGCTCCTGGGAGCACTCACTCTGTTTGAGCACTGCCTGCATTAAGGAGCCAAAGTCTAACCTGAGGCTGCCAGAGGGGTTTTAAAAAAGGCAATAATGACTAATTGACCTCTTTAATGAGCTTAGGAGTCATAAAGTAGATAATTGCAGTGCATATGACATATTTTATCTAGGTTTTCAGAAAATCTCTGATAAGGATCTACATGACAGGCTGCTTCTGAAGATGAACCTAACAGGGGCTGAGAAGGACATGGCATAGAAATACAAGAATGAAAATGAATTTTCTGTGCTGAGGGTTCCCCCCAAAAGGGAAGAGTTAAGTGTGATTAATACTTGGATTCATAGTTTGATTTTAAATAAATTACCTAGCTAGAAAGGCCCACCATAATGCGCTGTATGTGCTGATGATACTAAATTATGATGCATACTGAGCACAAAGTGAGTGGCAAGAAACATTCATCGTGCCTTAGATCAGCTCAGTAATTGAGCTGACACATGGCAAATTAAATTTATTACTAAGAAATGTGAAATAATGCACATTGTTCTTGATACAGGGATGACAAACATAAAGACCCTCTAGAATATTTTGACAAAATAGTCTTTACTAGAAGACGGCTGTCCTGGGCGATGTACACATGGAGAGAAACACTGGAAAAGCTGAAAACAGAAGAGACTGGCTTTGGCATTTGATTTTTTTCTCTATTGCAGTGTATTGCTCCTGCACATTCATTACTTGTTTTTCCAGCTCCACCCAAAGCTCTTCAGTTTCTCAGGTTTTCTAAAATCTCCTCTCCATACCTCATGGGTTTGCTAGGATGCAAACCAAAGTGAGCTGGATGCACGAAGAAAAGACCCTCAGTCTTGGAGCTAAAAAAGTGCAGCAACTGAAGTTTTAAAATGTGCTGGAACAGCCACCCTGGTGACACCATCTATCTTACCCTTTTATTGGTGCAGTAAGTTAAAGAGAAATAAAAATAGATGTTTCATAGGACAGTGTAGCAAGACTCAAGTGAAATGGGTGATGTGGGTCTGGTTACATATCTGGCTTTTCATAATGTGCACACTCTGTGTTTTTAAAACAGTTTATGGCTAAGATTTGAGGCACACACCTGGATATGGGAAGATCTGATGAACTAATTACTTAATCCAGCTCTAATAGCCCAGGGCAGTGTCGTGTAATTTGTTCTGATCTTCCAAAGTTAACACCAGCACTTCTCATTATCCTCCTCTGTGGCTGCTGTGATTCCCAACACTTATTTTCACCTCCTTACAGTTGTGTATCTTGGAATTCACTGGCTTAAATCAAGCTGGAGTCTGCTTTTCTATTTTAGCTTCTCAGTTTCCAGCTCAGTTTTCCAGGTGTGGTGGGCAGTTTCTTGCTAAGAATTAGAAGCTGGTGCTTGGGAGAAGGCTATGGGAAGCTGTATGGAAGGAAGAGCAGGCATAAGGGCTTTCAGGCACAAACAGCCACCAGAAAAATATACAAACATCTGTAGGAGAGAGGACCACACAGGTGATTGGGGCTGCCAAGTGACAGAGTAGAAACAGAAAAATAAGATTTTTTGGTTTGGGTTTTTTTAATGGAAGGGCTAAGTTGTGACATTTGAATAGAAGTCTGGAGGGCTCAAATTCATAATAGCTGAGGGGGTGACACAGCCACAGGGGCAAGTCACAAGAGACCAGTCCCTCTGAATGGCCCTGGTGACCACAGGATACCTGTAGAGCTGTGCTGACACCTTGATTACAATTATAACACACTTACAACTCATTTAAATTAACATCATATCAGAATTAGTAATTTTAGTTGCTGCTGGTGGGTACAGGTCTATTTCTGTGGTGTGTGTTTCTCCTTCTGTTTTTTTCGCCATCAGGGTGGTTTGACTTCCAGCTTCCAGTGTTATGCTGATGACACATCTATGTGATTTTTTTCTTGACTACTCAAAGCCATTTAATCTCTTTGAATTTACTTTGGATGTCAACATTTTGAAATGTCTCTATGAAAATCTGTCACTATCCTCCTAATGTTTTACTTCTTTCTTTTGCCATCTGAGCTGTGCTTCTTGAAGGCAAGGAATTGCCCCTTTTTCAGGATCATGTTACACATTCTGTTTACCAAGTCATCTTTTTATTACTTGGAAACATCTCACAAACTAAATACACAAAGAGAAAGAAATTTAAAAGCTTACCCTTGAAGCATGTTTTACTTTCCTCTGGATTTACCCCTGACAGAATTCAATTGCAAACAAAACTGCGTTTGATTCAGCTCTTAAAATACGAATAATGGATTTCTGGCTCAACAGCATAGGCCAGATCCATTTCTTCTTTTGCAATTGTCAGTGCAATCTACTGATGATTTAATTTTAAATTGGAACTCTCCTGGACTTAGCAAGCTGCTTTAAAGTAAGAGCCTATATTTCTGAGTGTCTGAACACTCTTGGTATCTCACTATTTGAGCAGTCTCCCTGAGATTCTTGAATAATTTGGCTTCCAAAGTTCCAAGTCAGGAATTTTTGGTCATAAAATTTTAATTGGAAGTTATCATTGATCTGATAAAAATTGAAAGCCTTTTTTATAAAGAGGAAGAATTTTGTCTACTGTTCTATTAAAATTCTTAGAATAAAAGATTTTTTTAAAGTGAAAGGAACATGCAAGGATAGGAAATCGAAGTAGAGAGTGGGTAGTTGATCACTGGAAACAATATCCTAAAGTGATGAGGTATAGCATTTTTTTAAGATGGATATTATATGAACTAGATGGTGGGAATTGATGAATTTTACCTCTCACAAAGACTCTGTCACAAGTCCATTGGAGTAACTGTGGTTCTGTATTAGGCACAGGAATTTTTTGGAGGAAGAAGTCTTTAAATGAAGGTTAGGTATTGTTACCAGCTGATACTTGCTTAGATCTGTTGTGGTAATCCACCCTCAAAATTTTGCTCAAGGTACCACCTGCTGCTAAATTTCCATTTTCTAAGAACTCTAATACACCAGAAATCAGACTTTTTATCCTGTACCACTAAACTGAATTGGTCTGCTTGACTGATTGTCGGTTATGGTGTGGAAAGTGCCTTGTTATTTAGTAGATGAGATGTCCCCAGCATCTGAAAAAGAAAGAATGTTTGTATGTAATGCCCTGTGCTTCTCCATGCCATTTGATAATATTGATCACGGAAGCTTCTCTCTTGCCTCCAGGAAGCTTGAGGGGTAAACAGAAACACCCTTAAATGACTTAGATCCTTCATCTCAGATTAAAGCCAAAAATTTGACTGGGGCAAATGGTTTTCCATGTCAGCAACCATCCCTTGAGAGCCTCTTCAAGGGTTATTCCTCTTCTCCTCCTATAAAGCATCTATGCAATTCCACTGGAAATTGGTGTATAAATAGCCTGATGATTTTAAAAGAAATCATTTATAGACAAAAACTTTTTCTTGTGGGTTCAGCATTTAAAGTCCTGTTCTTTTCCTTTATCACCTGTTTTTTGGGTTAATGAGAAAATAAGCTTTCAGTATCCATTCCTGCTGCCATCATGCAGAAAAAATACTTCAGTCAAAATCACCTGAAAGGCCTATGTCTGTAATCACCTGTCCTCCTCTGCTGCATTCCTCCGCTGGATCTCCTCTGAGCCACACCAAGGTCCAGCCACCAGTGATTATGTAAGGGCAGTTGATTTGTTATGTCCACCAGTGATTATGAGTTATGAGATCCTGCTTGTATTCTCTTACCATATCTGTGCCTCTGCTCTCATCCCGTGAAATGTTCCTTCTGAACTGATAAACTGCAAGGCCACTACTTTTTTCTTGTATAAACCACCATTTTTTCTTTTTTCTTTTTATGTTGTTGTTTTTCTTTTTTTTCTTTTTTTTCTTTTTTCCTGCAATGCCTACAGGAAATCTAATTAAGTACTGGAACTCTCTTTCAGAAAGCAAACATTGGCATCAATTTCACCACAGGTCGGACTGGACTGTAAACTTGCTCACTCATTATCTACATGAATTTCAAAAATATGTGTAATTGATTAAAAGTCAGTGGGACCTGGTTTTCCAAGTTACCCCAGGTCTTTTAAAAATTCCTCTTCATGAGGGGTGAAATCAGAGGTCAAATCTGCCTCCAACAAGTAACCACTTTCTATGTCTCTCCTTGCTGTGTCCTCTTTCGTAACTTACTGGAGTCCTATTGAGTCACAACTTTCATTAACTCCTAAGGTCTGCAGGACAGTTTAAATCCCTTAATCTAATGAGAGACAATGATGTAGGCATAGGTCTAGGAAAGGTAAAGGAAGCTTCCCGTTTTGGGACTGCCAAGAAATGTGATTCTGTTGGTTGCACGTGCAGGTCAATTGGAGGAACAAAAGTATACCACAAGTAAAAGACTGGGGTGGAGAGGAAAGGTCAGGCCCTGAGCACTGGAAATTGGCCACTCCTACATCCCTATATGAGAATATAAACAGAAAGTAATCTTTTGGCCAGAGGTGCAGAGCTCTGTGACTGCCAGTCCTCATGGAAGTGGTTGGTGCCTCAAAAGTCACCTCTTCCACCAGGACAGCTCTGCCCAGCAGTGAGCATCAACCTGCTCCCACACGGAGCAAAACTCTTACCATCATTCCTGAGAGAAAAGAGGCCAGGTAGGAGCCAGCCCTGTTCATTGCTGCAGCAGCTTCCATGTCACCAGCAGGATGTCCCTGCACACATGTGACTCCTGTGTGCTCACGGTGCCCATGAGCCCGACACGGAGCTCTGAGCTGTTGAGGGGAAATGGGAAATCAATCACTTGTGCATTTGGCAGCAGCATATATGGGTTTGGAAGGAATCACTGCAATCTACCTACAATCTCTGATGGGTCTTTTGCTCCTCCTCTTCCTCCTCCTCCCCCATCCCAGTCAAAGGACAGCAGTCTCCTTGCAGTCCTCCGGATACTGTTTCCTGAGCTTTTGCTTTTGTAGAGTAAAAAATGACCCTCTCCCCATGCCTCCTGCAGACTGCTTTTTTGCATCAAAGTAAACATTTAAATGTCACCTAAACATAAAAATAGGTAGGAGGCACATTAAAGAAGCTTCATCTCCACTTCACATCAACACCACTAAACACATTGTTACAAGAGTGACTAAAACTGTCTAATAATATCATCAGTGGCAACTGGTCAGTTAAAATGTTTTTTAATTGTGACTTGAATGTGTTTATCAACCTCTTTTTGTGACATTAAAAAGACAGCAAGAGAAACACATGGAGACATTGTCCTCGAGGGAAAGGATTAATCATCAGTGAGTGAGCAGGCCTAAGCAGATGGTCAGCTATGCTTTCCTGAAGTCATTTCTTCTATCCACCATTCAGTGTCACTGCCAGAAATGAGAAGAAGTGTTATCTTGACATTGAACATCTTTATAATAAAATCACTAATTGGCCTCTAATACCAAAGGCTTTATAGCAGTAAAATTGCAGCAGAGGTAGCTAAGAGGTTGACTGGGTTTCATTTTAATAAATGCTATTTTACAAATCCTTCCTTAGTGCTGTCCACACTGTTCACTGGGAGACATCTCTGCTGTAACGGTGTGTCTGTGCTAGCTCAGCTCCAAACACAACAACTGTGAGTGTTTTAACAGCACAGCAGATAAACATGACACCGCCATTGTGCTGCTATTTTTCCTGTATTTCACATAATGCTAATATTTTACAGGAGATGTTCTTTAGGATTTAGTTCTCATATTTCTCCTGTCTTTTTGGCAACCAGAAAGAGTCTGTCATAATAAATTATCACTTTTGGCCTTGGAAATATATTTTTATGAAAGCTGAAAATGTGTCAGCATTGGACATCCGTGAAATTCTCATGGTCTGTTAAGGATTTATTTTTATTTTATGCTTCTCACTTTCGCCAGGAGCATTTAGAGAAAATATTTCTTTCCTTAATAATCATTAACTTTTTTCCAAAGGTACAATCAGTTCTGGGATGGAAAGAGTTATATATTACAGCAGTTATGTGAATATAGTTGTTGTTTTTAATATAATTTGAATGTGTGGGTCTTGTTTCCATCACCCATTTTTTCATTTAGCAAATCTTTCGTCATATGAATAGTGAGATAAAGATTCTGGCTTCACCACACCAAAGCCATTCTGGAGTAGTTCAGACACTCTGGGCTGTGTTTTGGTGTGGCTGAAGCCATGCTGAGGCTCAGCAGTTGCTCTCCTGAGAGCACCTTTAGTGATGCTTGACCCCAAGGCATCCAGTATGATGCTGCTGTGCTGGAAACTGGGCCTGATCCGAGGTTCATTTAAAGCAATAGAAAGAATCTTGTAGATAGTAACAGGCTCTCAAACCAGGTTTTTGATTCTTTCACAGTGAAATTTGAAATTTGCAGAGAGGGTTAATGCCTGGAAAATTATATAAATATGTTATGTCATAATATTATACGTCCCAAAATATTGGTAAAGGGTGTTTTTCCCAGAGATTAGAGCATTAGTGAAAAAATAATGATTAACCTTTAAAATCAGATTGGCATTTCTTTTTTCTCCAAATGTAGAATTAATACACATTTTTTAATCATTAGTGTAATTTTCAGGATGATACTTTTGTTCTTTTGGCTGTTGAACTGTTACGGCTGCTAGTAACCCTTCAAATTGTTTGCTTCATTCAAGCATTCTTTTTTGAATAATTCATTAGGCATTATTATCCAAGCGTGGAACACCTCATTTAGCACTGGTGATCTTTTCCTTATGTGTAGCTGACAGGCAATCAAAGTTTTTATCAGTGCAGAAAATTTGCAATTCAGAAATGTAGTTGCAGCAATTAGTAGCTATCAGGTAGCATAGGAAGGACAGCTTCATAAAAAGAGAGAGTTGAATGAGCTCAACTGATGTTAGCACAAAAGTAATGGATAAAACTAACCAGCTGTTTCTAAATTTACCAAATGGAACAGTCCTTTTTCTCAGAATAGAGGCTTTAATTAACTTTGTGTTATGTGTGGCTTCACGAAAGGAGACGTGAATAGGTGACAGGATATCCCTCTTTCTTTCCCTCACTCGATTTTGTAACTCTATTAAGGCATCCTGTCGATGTACAGCTCCCTCTTGTCTCACTGCAGGACAAACCTCCAGGTTTCTCACTGCTCACCTTTGGCCCACTGAAGAGCAATAAGGTTTTTTTAATGTATAGCAGATTTTTTTTCTCTCTCTCACTGGTGCACAAGTATTGATGTTTTTATGCTGCTGCAAGAAGCTTGCTGAAGTTTGGGCAGCAGAGGTGTTTCGTTGAGCACTCCTAGTGAACTCCCAGTGCAGCTCCTGCAGTGACCCTCAATCGCAGAATGCAAATAAGTGTTCTAGGAAACAAGGTGGGAGGAGAGGCGGTGGAAGCGGGAGGAAGAAATGAACTCTTAATTTCATATTTTACCAAGTGTTTTAGTTCATTCCCAGCTTGCAGATCAGGTGGTGTCTATGCTGGCTTTAGCCTAAGGACTCATTTTCTGGAAAGCTGAAAGAGAAGAAGAAAGCCTTTGTGGCCCTTACCATCTACAGTGCTCACTGGAGTCCTGGAGGAGACCTGGGCATTGGTCTTCTTCCTGGCATGACTTATCTGGTTTGCAATGGATTTTTTTCGGGATTTAACTTCAAAGACATTTGGTCTGCAAAGGGGGTCCCAGGCCCTCACATTCTGTTGAGTGCTCTACTTGGCTTGTGACTGAATAACTGGCACAGCTGCATCACCTCTTCCTATCATTTTTGGAAGTAAGATTGCTCCCTGACCTCGCTTATGGTTCTTATTCGAAGGAGAAGTCTCCCGGCACTGGATCTCAGACAAGCTTTGCCTCAAAGAGCGGAGTTGCCCAGTGGAAGTGTCAGGCAGAAGAGGAAAGCTCTTTCCCCAGGGTCTGCCTCCACACACGGGCTGTGCAGCACCCTGGCCACAGTGCAGGGAGCAGGGAAGGCTGGATCCCCTTCCGAGGTCCCTCACTCTCACCAAGCACTGGAGACAGACACTGCTGAGGGCATTTTCTGGGGCCAGATCTCCTGAAAGCAGCCACGGCAAAGCTTGTGGCTCCACTCCTGTCCTGTCTCATGGCCTTTCCTGGGTGAAGTTTCAGCCAAGCTCTTTTGCTCTTTAACACGTGTCCTTCAGTTTGCAAGTGGAAGGAGAATGCCCGAAGTGCAGAAAGCCCAGCTCATTCAGGGACAAGAAGGTACGTGGAGCAAGGCACTACATTGAATGCCTATGTGTCATGTTGATGGAGACTGCAAAAACTGGGAGGAAACACAGGGAATTCATTGCAGTGTAAATCAGAAGCACTTAACAATCCCTCTCTGTGCTTATTGTGGGTCCACAGTATTGGAATAATGCTTTTAAGCACCAATATTGAGCCACACATGGGGACTGTAACATTATTTTATCCATTGTGTTATCTGCTTCCTTTCAGTGAAATGAAACGATGCCATGTTTCACATACTGTTTCTTCCCCTGACAGCAGCCACACGGCTCAGGAAACCGCTTGGAGCAGCGTGGGCCATCTCCAGCAAACGCTCCCATCTGGGGAGGCACTTGGGAAGCTGCAGAGGAGGCAGGTGTGCAGCTGCCAACCCCCATTCCCTACAGGGAAAACTCTGCATTCCCAGCAAAAGGAACCTCCTGGCGCGCTCTCCCGTCTCGGGGGTCTGCCTGGCCTTTTGCTGACAGCATAATTTCCTTAGGAGTTTCAGAGTCTGACATCTCTGTTCATGACCCTTTTTTCTGAGCAACATTAATATCTGCTGCAGGTCTGGCAGGTGCAATGTCCGCTAATTGTGTCTGCATCGCCAGCCCTGATTCAAACACCCCTCTAACATTTGAATTTCTACCTGGGCAATGCACAGACCTCCTTTCCTCCTGGAAAGAGTGCACTGCTCACTCGTGAGCTCTTGGCCAACGATCTCCTAGCAAGAGGAAACGTATAGTTAGGAAAGTTGCCTAAGTAATCATTGTGAGAACTCATCAGCACTCCTGATGGAACTGAATAGCATTTGCCAGTCTGAATTATGGCTGGTGTCACAGGCACAACCAAAGCTCTTTTGTGAGATGAGCAAGGAGATATCTACCTCAAAAAGCCAAAAACAGTTGATATAAAGTTGACTGAAGTGGCCATCTGAGGTGGTGAAAAGCAGCACAGTGGGAATCCACAGTGACCAGACACCGTGCCAGGCAGAGGGTTAGTCTGGGCTGATGAGCTGCTGTGGCAGGGAGCTTCCCATCCCTTGCAAGCCAGTGAAGCATGGCTAACCTGGCACTGATTACTCATCCCTGGCACTCGTTACTCTGGCCCAATTCATTTCTCAGGATTAAATAAGATTTTGGGAACATGCTTTATCCATAATAAAGAAATAAACATATGATCTCCCTTTGATCTCTACCCCAACTAGCCACTTAATTAAGTTGACGTTTTAAATATAAATAGTATACTAAAATAACAATTAATCAACACTAGATTTGTGTCTCAGCTGGTTCTCTCTCTACCAGCAAATACTGAGAAGCTTCTGAAATCCTACATTTTTCTTGATGTCACATATTTGTGACATCAATACACAAATATATGTGTATTGATTTTAATGTTGGGAGAAGCTAGAGAATTTTAGGGAAGGTAAACAGAAAAAGCTCAGACTTGAAAATCCTGATTTTTTTTTTTTCCGAGACTTAAAACTCTCATCATTTCTAATTAAACAAGCCAGTATAGCTCATTTGGATTGTGAACTTACAGGTGGTTCTAAGACTGAAAGGAATCATCTTCTGCATACCCTGGCTTTCCTAGAGAGTGGAATTAGACCCAAAGTATAACTCTTAATGTTTCTTCATTTTTTGTGGATTTTTTTTTTCAAGGGGGGATTGTTTTTAATGGAACCAACTTGATGTTGTAGCAAAATTAGGCTTCAATAGTGAAACACGAGCGAATGAGAACCTTTATTTGTATAGCCCTACCATACGTAGCTTTCAACTCTGTTTCAGTTACTACTCAGGTTCCCAGGTCAGGCATAAATACTTCGATGATGTTTTTCAGAACTGTGTAGGGCTTGTTCCAGTTCTATATGGCTGATGCAACAATATGTTGGATTGAGTCATTCCTTATATTTAAGCTCAGGTTAAACAGCCTTTTGGGCAGTGGCAGTCGCACAGCCCAAGAGCCTTATGCAGTCACTACTGCTGCTCCAAATCCTGCAGGAAAGGTTACAAGGACTTTGAGGTCTGTTGCAAGGTGTGTAGTCCTAAATCTATAGCACTGAGGTGTGAAGCCCCTACTGCAAGGTGACAGTAGTAAGTGCTAATAGGTGGTTTGAGTTGCTTTTGTTTTCTGAAAATCTCCCCTTTGCTTCCTCCTTCATTGGCAGAGGAAGTGGCTGAGCATAAGCACTTATTCAACACATCTCTCGCTATTATTGTTATTGTTTTGGCAGAAGTTGGTCTGTGTTCACTCCTACCTGGGTGTGGAGATGCCAGCATGATGATTTGTCCTCTGAAACGGAACCAAACCCTCTGATAAATACCCAAGTTATGGGGAAGGATTTCCCTGGTCAGTCAAAAGTTTTAGAGTCATATGAATCTATTGGCCAAGAAGGGCAAATTCCCCTAATGAATTTCTCTCCGAAACTCTTCTGGTAATTTAGAAGAGACACTGGTCACTGAGGTCGTGATTGAACAAGCAGAGCAGGAGAGCAAAATCCCCCAGTGATTGTTTCCCAAAAACTCCTGTGCAACCATTCCCACGCCCAAGACATACCATTCCATCTGGTCTCATGGTTTTTTCTAAGGGCGGTTTCTTTCTTCTCTAATTATTTTTTCACAAATCAAATGAAGTCATTACACAGTCATAGAGCATTAATCACCTTATGTAACTTCATAGTAGTGACACAAAAAATATAAGTAATAAAAATAATAAGGGATGATGCTGCATATGTGGAAGGAACTGCAAGGCAAAGAAATTGCTCTAGATGTGTCACCACTTTCTCAGGTGTATCACAGAAGTATAAGGAAAGTGATCCCACCCTGAGGTTGTATAAAACACCTCAGATGTAATCCATCTAAAATCCAGCAGAAAAGCCATTTATGTACTGCTAGGAATTAATTACTTTGTAGGTATAGATTTGAGAGATAACTGAAGCACTAGAGACTAGAAAATATATTAAAAAAAGAAATGGACAGCTAAGCACATGTTTCATGCCAACATGAAGCCAGCACAAAGCCAAAATGGCTTTCCTGCCAACAGGACTTTTCCTGTGACTTCCCTGGAACATAACAACCATAAAAGTTCAGAGGAAGGCATATCCCAGCACCTTGTCTCCAGCAGTGGCCACAGCAAGTGCCTGGGGTAGAGTGGGAACAAGGCATGCCGCTATGATATTTACATACTCTCCTAGTCTCAGACTGGGTTTGATTCAAGAGCCTGCCTGAGTCTAATGCAATTTGTCTGTTTTAGTGCCCTCAGTAAATCTCTTTCAAGTGCTTGTCCAGTCTTCCCTTTCCAAATCCACATCATCTGCTGACAAGGAGATCACAGGTTGAGGAGCAGATTACAAGGTTCTGCATCTCACTTCCTTTCAGAAAAAAGTAAAAACACTTCTGGAGACCCTCTGTGGTCAGCTGTCTGGAGACTTTCTTTGGTAATTTCTAAATTAAAAACTCTTTTGAACTGTTTTGACAAGATGCCTCTTAGATGATAGGAAATACTGCAAAAAATCACACAAGGTTTCTATTGTTCATTTCATTTCAACATTGACATATCACCAAATATGTATCTTTAGGTTTTACCCTTGTCTTGTGTGAGAAATGTCAGTGGATACCAGACATGGCAGTAGCTCACAAAATGTTAATAGCATTATGATAAAACTCAGATTACCAGCTGGTCTAGAGTTATGTGTTTTAAATGACCTCCATCCTACCCCTTTTGGAATTGCCTGGTATTTGTATACACAGATACCACATTTTCACAAGTATAAAAAAAAAAAAAAAAGGCATTGTTTCAGTTCCGTAACCTGAATTCCTTGGGGGTTTTTAGTGTAGCCTAACAGTGTGATGTGTTGTCCCTGTAGTGAGGGACTCAGCACAAACTTCAGATTGGGAGCTAAATTTCCACCTGTCTACGATTGTTATGGTCTGTCCTGTTTTGTGTGGGTCCTTCCCCAGAGAGAGACAGGATTTCAACAGGCCACTCTTAACATGGTTAGGGATGCGTAACTGAGTAGCCCTGTGACTCCCAAGCACTTTAGACCAAAAGCTCCTTTATCTGCTTGGCCAAAGTCTTTTAGGAGATGCAAACAATTGTGTTGGTGCCTCAGAGTGATGACAGGAAATAAGATTATTGAGTTGGTTGTCTGTGAAAAAGCAATAAAGTTCAATTTGGTCCAGAAGCTAGAAGAATACTTACGTAAAACATTTTAGGTGCTGCTAGAAAATACATCTCTCTCTGTATCTATTTTTATATATGTGAAATGAACTGTAGACCTTAGTTATGTGGTTATATTTACCTGTGTTCTTTCTTATTTGAGGGGCATTCCACAATGACTAAGGAGAACAATCATGATTTATTGAGACAAGAGTAAGTGTCTTGTCAATTAACAGCATAATTACTGTCTTGATATTGTATCAGAAATATCCCATACATTCCATCCAAATTAATACTGGAGTGTAAACCTTCCTGCTGTAGCTGTATACTTGTAACACTCCCCTCTGAGTGCTATCAACAGCCCCTCCCTTGCTGTGTTACTCAGTGCCTTGATTAGAGCAGAACACATGCTCTGGTGAGGATCGAGCTCTCCTGTTTCTCTGCTCCTGTTGGCGTTCCTGTGGAATAGTTCCTGATGCTGAAGAGAGACTATAACCCTCTGAACCACAGGCATGCACAGGAAGAGCACAAGGTGTTGCCAGCTATGGGAAAGCAAGCAAGCAAGCCAGCCCCTTTTCAAATCCCTGCAAACGGGTTAATGCTGTTGCTAGGAAAAGATTTGCCCTTTTACAGATCTGAAGGGAGGAAATGTTGACAGTAAGGAGTAGAGGCCCAGCAAGGTTTTAAGTTTTTGTGTGACTTTTATTGCAGGGAAAGAAAGGGCATTGACAACAACAGCTGCCTGTAGCACAGCTTCCCCTCCTTTTTTTTTACACTTGACTTCTAATATGGATTCCAGGCATGATTCAGCAAACAGAAGGAAGAAGATTTTTACAGACATGGACTGGCAGTATTAGAAAAAAATGATGCAAAAAAACAACCCTGAAATAACATAATGGGCTTTCTTTGATACATCTAAAATTTGGATCTTAACAATTTTGCAGAAGCCTTAATTTGTAAGAGTTTTGTGGGTCTCTTGCTTTAACTGCAGAGTCATTTGCTGGCAATGCAGGCTTGGTCTAATTGGGCTCATTGCTCTGGTTCACAGAAGGTCCCAGCTCACCTCGAGCCTCAAAATGAAAAAGATAAAACCACTGAATTGCATTATCTAGAGATTCATTTTGTTCTTATTTAAGGACATGGCAAATATACAGAGAGTGATTTCGTGATCCAGAAATGCCTGAAATGGTACTGACAGCTGCGGTACTTCATCCCTCCTTCTTAAATAAGTGCTCCCTTTCCAAATCTGGGACAACATTTTTAAGCTTGAGGAATAGATTTTTAAAGACAACAGTAAACCTCAGGAGCTCTTCCAGCCTATCCTCATGCCCCAAGAGAAGAGCAACTATTTCTAAACCATATCTACTGGACTGAAACAGATATATACACAAGCTAGTCACCTTAAGTAGGCAGCTATGAGGAATAAGGGTTGGCTGCATATTAAGTTGAAATCACACTGGGCACACGTAAGTACAGGAAAAGAAGAGAAAAAGGGCTTCTGAGACAGGCAGAAACCTGATCAGTGTGGGAGTGATTGATTTTTTCTGATGCTTGTGAGAGTTGGTGGTTATCGTATTTTAGCATATGATTAGAACAGCTTACATTTGGGTATTGTTGAAATCTAATGGACAGTGGATAATCTTCAGCAATTTAAGTGTGAATTAAAATGATTAATGTCTCCTTTTGTTGAAATGGTGGCACAGTCAAGTGAGGTCTCTGGTGGCTGAAAATGGGAAACTTTGCACCCATATTTTAAAAGGGAAGGAAGGAGGACCCTGGGAACTGCTGACCTGTCAGTCTCACCTCTGTGTCTGGGAAGCTCATGGAACAGATCCTCCCAGAAGCTCTGCTAAGGCACACGGACAACAGAGAGGTGATTCAGGACAGCCAGCGTGGCAGGTCCTGCCTAACCAACCTGTGGCTTTCCGTGATGGAGTGACTACATCAGTGGGCAAGGGAAAAGCTACAAATGTCACCTATCTGGACTTCTGTAAGGCCTTTGACACAGTGCCCCAAAATCCTTCTTGCTAAATTGGAGAGAGATGGATTTGGAGAAGAGAAGGTTCTGGGGACACCTTATTGTGGCCCTTCAAGGCTTATAAGAAAGAAAGGAAAAAAGTTTTAAGCCAGGAGAATTGGGATAGGACAAGGAGGACAAGGAGTACTGGTTTAAACCAAAAAAGGATAGATTTAGCTAGCTAGCAGGAAGAAATTTTTTACAGTGAGGGTGGTGAAACACTGGTACAGATTACCCAGAGAGGTTATAGTTACCCCATCCCTGGGAACATTCAAGGGCAGGTTGGATGAGGCTCTGAGCAGCCTGATGTAGTTGAAGGTGTTCCTGCTCATGGCAGGGGGGGTTGGACTAGATAACCTTAAGTGTCCCTTCCTACCCAAACCATTCTTTGATTCTATGTCCCTGGTAGTAATTTATGCAGCTGATAAGAGCAATACTGTATTGACAGCAACATTAGAAGGAAGCCTGTAAATTATGGATGGCAGCACAGGCTGTCATAAAGCACTTTGCAACTTTGAATCCCCAGAAGCTTGTACCGATAGTGTCCATACCTCCTCCTTCTCCTCTTCAGTAACTGAACACTACTCTTTTGTTAAAAAAAAAAAATCTATTTGAACTGGCAAGGTCAGTCCCAATATTTTTCATTACCACATGTGTCCTCTAATGGTTTGGGAAATCTCAAATCCACACAGTTTGTTGGTTCTGGGACTGGCAAAGGAACAGTAGAAGAGTGGCTGGTGGAGACTGCAGGGTGCTGGTGTGTGCACAGAGCTGTGAATGTAGCTACCATTCCCACACTAAAGTTTTAATAATGCTTTCATTTTCTCTTAAGATTATCAGAAACTGAGACTCATCCCTTGCGATCCCTATGTTAATTGTGGCTGTTTATGATAATAACTTTCTTGATTATTTTGGATGATTTGAGTTCTGAGGCTTTTCTCATATATATGAGTGCATCTGCATGTTTTAAGATACGAAAATTGCTCTGGTGTATTCCTGTTAAATTGCATGGTAATAACTATAACAATATCCCCCATAAATTATGACTGTGGAGACTTACCTACTTGTCCTTGCCTCAGCTAATTATATTTCACCCCCATCCACTTTTTTCATGCTGTCACTTCAAATGTATATTTTTTGGTTCTCTAGCTCTGTGGTAGCTCTGGTGCATTCCCTGACAGCAGGGTGGGTTACAGTTACAGTGGGGAGACTTGCTGGACTAAATGAACTGAAATGAAAGATATTTTAGTCTCTTGACATACAGTCATGCAGTAACTGTATGGAAAGCACTCATACTTTTAATGAACGTGTATTTCTGACACATAATTCAAATGCCCAAAATTAGGCACATCTGGGAACAGATTGGGTGCAGAGGCAGTCCAGACAGGTCAGACACTTCTCCACCTTTTTTTTTAGGTCTGGGCTGCTGGTATGAAGCCCAGTATGAGGACCAGGCTCTCTGGATTATTCACGGGGAAGAATGGGCTGCCCAGAAGGGGAATCCTTACCATCTTACTCCTCTTGAGGCATTAAACAGCTGGGAACCTGCGGGGTGGGATTGCGCTTCAATCTCTGCCCACTGTTCTCCAGAGCTCAGCTGCACTTCCTACATGTATTGGCTTATGCTTTATGTGAAAGACCCTCGACATGAGGGCACTTGCCCCAGAAGTGACTGAAGTATTCAAATCCCTCCTCAGCCTAAAAAGATCCAAACTGTTCTCCCTCAGGAGAACAACTGAACTCAGGGAGCACCCAAACTACAGCCCCCCTCCTAGCTAAATTTCTAGTTATTTTTTAAAGCAATTTAGCCTTGAAAAGACCATTCTTCTAGAGAATATTTGGCTCCTGGGTTTGTTTAGGGTGGGTGGATGTGTTTAGAGAGCACTGATGGAGCCTGATGGAGCCTGATGGAGCAGCATTTTGTTGAAAGGGCAGGTCTAGCTGCATGTCTTCTGGGGCTCCAGAGAAGCTGAGCACACAGTGCCCCATCTCTGTGCCCTCTGCTGCATTATCCCAGAGGAGCAGCGCTGTTATTCAGAGACCCCTTTATTTAAGAGCGATGTTTTCAATGAAGGTTTTTAACACTCTAGTAAGTGCCGTAGTACCAGTGTGACGTAAGTCACACAGCGAGGGAGGGAAGGTGTGTTCCCTCGCTGTGAATGCCTCGGCTCACCCCCTGCACTTCTGCCATTTACATTTTTTCCTTTCTAAGGCCCTTATAGCTCTCTAAAACACCCCATTTTCCTTTCCACGTCCTTCTTGCAGGAAAAACCAATTAAAAAATTAAAGCTTCTCAAGGGAAGGATGATATTTTTTGGCAAAACACTTCTCTGTTTGATAAACAATGAGGTATTTTTGTCAGATTTAAACACACAATTTCCAGAAAATTTACAAGTTATTCTGGTGACATTGTTACTGTATTAGCCTTTCTGTTCTCTCTCTGGCTTCTTATACTGTCAGATACTATCAGAGTACCTAAGCATCTCACGCATAAAATCAATAGCAAAAGTAAAATCTCTACAGGAGTTCATACTCTCTGGCAGTGCTCCCTTCTCACTGGTAAAAATTTTTTCTTGAGTCAGGGCTTTTCTCTCGATTTTGAAGAGCGAAGAGGAAAATGTTTAACAATATCTGTGGTATTCGTGTCTTGTGAGCTGCACCCACAAAAAAAAGAGCCCTTAGAGGTACCAGCAGTACCTCCTGAAAGCTGCCTGGTAAGGTGGGCATCCACGCGCCCCCCCAGCCCCACCCCACTGCCTGAGGTGACATGGGCTGGGGACAAGGACATGGCTGACCACAGGTTCTGCCCCAGCACAAGTGGGATCACCGCCTGCAGCCAGGCTGGGTGGCCTTTGCACCACATGGTCCTTGGCAGCCCCGGGGCTGCTGTCCCCAAAGGAGTCAGCATAGCCTCCTGTGTGAACCTCATCTGACTTCCACACCTTCCCTGAAAAGTTACATTTCTGTTAAATTCAGCACTTTTATTTGTTTCTTAAGGCCTCTCTCACATCTGTCTGTCGAAAGCACTTCACAGGTTGATTTGCCTCCTCCACACCTTTTTGCCATGTTTGTCTCCCTCAGGGGTCTCTTTTCCAGGATAAATAGATGCTATTTAGTTTCTCCTCATATGGAAGCTCTTCCATACTTTGGAACATTCTCATGTCTCTTGTCTAAAACTTATCACTCTCCCCTTTTTTACAGTGAGCGATCAGGAGGGCAATGAATTACCTCAGGTATGGATGCACCAAGGGTTTGAGCAATGGCATAATGATGTCAGCTGTTTCTGCTGTCTCTGATTTCATCTTTTTGTGCACAGGGACACTGATGAAACCCTCTTAATAATGTTGCCAATGTCATTGTAGAGTTTTCTTTTGTATTGTCATTTGTGTTGCATTTTAGAAAGGAAGAAGTATTTTTAGTAACATATGAAGCATAAAAGCAGGTGCTGCATCTTTCAGTTTCACAATTTAACCCAAATGGCTTTCTGTGTCATTAGCTTCATGCAGCCCTGCTGAAAGGATCTATAAACTAAAATCTAGGCTAGTTTTTTTCCACATAAAATTTCCAGCAGTAGCATATGTGCTTGTCGTGTAGTTGGGGCTGGTCCAAGGCATGCAGAAGTGCATTGGATGGGATCATGCCCCAGTTCCCCCACAGTGCTGTGCTCATGAGAGCTGCCCAAAGGCTCCCAGTTTTCCCCCACCACTGCCAGCTGCCCCGGCAGGGACAGCACAGTGGAGCCCTGTGGTGTCCCGGAGGTCCCCTGCTCCCCACAGGATGTACCCAGTGTTTGGCCCAGCTCATCCTGGCGCCAAGAGAAGCTTGCAATCAGCACTAGGTCTCAGAGCATGGCTGATTGCAGCTGGTGGCACCGCACTGTTGGCAGACACAGTGGGGACAGCCCTGGCTCTACTGTGACACCCCAATGTCATTGCAAAGCAGGGACTGGCAGACCCCCATTCAGCAAATCAAACATTGGTGGGCAGATCCACACGTTCAGTGGGTCCAGGCTAGGGGAATTCGGTGCCAGAGTAATCCCACCTTCCCCCTAGAATGATGGATTTTCCTCTGAGAGGCCCATGCAGAGCTCACACTCAGGTTGTTCGTGGTGGTGGCCTCTGCAAAGAAAGATGTGAGCTGCCACCAGCACCCGTTTCACGTGCAGCTGCTCCTAACTCAGCCCTACTTCATGCCGCGCCCCCTGTGCCAGCCCACATAAAATAACACTGTAGATGCAATTTCCAGTAGTGACACTGATATGGGTTAACCCAAATTTGGGGAATCCGAGCTAAAAGACAACTGATCCTTCAGAAACTGCAGGCTATCCACCCCTGGAAAACAAGTGTTACCATGGATTTCCCTCAGTTATGCTGGGGGCAACAACCTCCTCTGGCTAGGGAAGCAGCTACTGGTTCTTTTATGCTGGTCCTGGAGCAAGCATATTTCAGACAGATTAGAAAATCTGGGACATCACTTTGTCCTGCTGATTGGCAGCTTTTGCTTCTGCAGTAAGTGCAGGATATTTCTCAGGATGCTTTGCCAGCAGTCACCTCTGAGTGCTCAGCAGAACAGACCACAGTCTCACACGCGACCCTTTCTCAACTGTGTCACTGCTGCTGTGAGCCTGAGAAGCTGTTCTCACTACAGTCCACAAAATTCGTGTGCTATCCCAACCTACAGCCCATTTCCCAGTTTATTCCAGGCTGCAGGACCGGTAGCCTGGTCTGTGTTGTGTTCCAGGAAAGGTGTGAGCAAGACTTAAGCTTTATGAGTTGCTCTTTGTCTTTGCCATGGCCGTGGTGAAACGCAAGTGGTGAATCAATTCAGTGATCTATTTCCTTGCTTTTCAACTAACTTCCACCGGAAAAGTGTAGCCTGTTGTGATGCTACAAGGTTTGAACTTGGGATCATTTACAAAAGCAATGTTCATTCACTAGTATTCTGTTGAGCAATGTAAAAAGACAAGGCTTAATTTGTGAAATGGGCCATCTGTTCCCATATAAACTGCATAATAGAATGCACAACTATTTCAATTAATACAGTAAACCATCTTTAAGTGATACAGATGATTTTTGTATAAATTTTTGACTGCAGAAGATACAATCCTCCTTCGCTCTAATTGTTCTCGAATTTACCTTCTTATCTTTTTATTTAAAGGAAAGGAAAGATAACTTGTCTCACTGGGAGAAAAGTTTGCTCATAGATGGATCAGGAATAATTAGACCAAATGGTACTGCAAACTCCAGCAGACAAGATACCTCCATTACAGAGAGTAATGTTGTCATTTCTTTGACCGTCCTCCCATCAATCCATCCATCAACAAATTAAAGCTGGCTAAAGAGCCACTTATCTTGAGTGTTTTTTACCTTGATTGCTGTCAATCTAGGTAAATAAACATTTTCCCTAGGCAGAGTTTACATACTTAACCGTGTTTCAGTAGACAATCCCCTCGCTGCTTACACATCCAGCAAACCACACGTGTTTATTGCTGTGTTTCCTGACTCACCTCACCCACATATTGCACCTTCATTGAATAGGTGCTGCTCCCTCTGCCTCCCTTTGGTTTGTCTTTGAAGATGGAATGGCTAGGATAAGGTTACAATAAAATTTGCAGACTGAAAAATGTCTAGAAATTAATTTTATTCCCTTAGGTTGGAAGAGCCTGATATCTCATGCAGGATGCACAGCAATAATGAAACAAGAGTATGGAAGAAAAATTAAAAAGCAGAGCTTTATCAGTCAGGCTGCTTTGAGGAATATGACAATGCTACTGCATCTGACTTCCATCATTTAAACCATGACACCACAGATTACTTTAGGGCTTCATGATGCACATAAACATGATATAAACAGCATTTTCTTTGCTATCTAATAAATATGTATGTGCCAGTGAACGCACTGTTAAAGATATTACTTTCTTCCTATTATTTATTTTTCACGTAATTGATACACAGTGTAGTTCACACTCTGCCTGCTGCCTATCAGGCAGAGGCAAAAGAATAGTGGTCTCAGTTATTAGTGTTAATGTATGCCTGGTGCTCTTCAAGAGACACTCGTGGACACACAAGAGCACAGGAGGATGACACTTCCCTCCAACCCAAGCCAGTAGGCTGTGCACCGCTGCTGCAGCACTGACAGCGGCTGCTCCCAGAGCCAGCGCCTGCTACATCCCCGTGTGACTGAGAACAAACACGCTGCTGAGGGCAAAGCTGGAGAGCTGCTAGGGAAGCATGAGAGGAACAACCTGCACTGTCTCTCTTGGTCATTAAGGGCAATCTGTCTTTCCCTCTCAGATACCTTGTAAATGTGACAGCTCACTGGGACTGGCCAAGGAGCGACAAGTTCAGTTTTCACTGTTGCACAGCCAGGACTGGAGCCACAAGAGCAGGGCGCCTTGTGGCCCTGGTGCTTCCCGTGCTCTGGAAGGTCTCCAGTGCAGTGCCAGTGAGCCAGGCACAGCCCTGCCTGCTCGTCTGATCCCTCCCATCCATCAGTCCTTCAGGCTGCCTCTTTGTGGCCTCGTGCCCCTTCACCTCAGTAAGAAGGGTGATCTTGTCTCCACAAAACAACCATCTCTCAGTTGTTTGATTTCCCTACAGTGAAGGCAGGACACAAGAAAATGCTTTAGCAGTGGCAACATGCATGTTGGATAATGCTGCAGTGGAAATCAATCCATGATATCAGTGGAAAGCAATGGTTTAAGGAAGATAAGGATGCCTCTTCCATCAAGTTAGAGTCACAAACAGCACTATGGCACTGCCACTAATCCCCTCTCGAAGCCAAAGCAGACTCCAAACAGGGTCTCCTCTCTTTTACCTCTGATGTAGTTGGCATTGAACACCTCACTGGTCACAGGCTTCTCTCTTTGATGCAGTTAAGGCAGAAACAAAGGAAGATTTGATTGTCCACACATGGTGTGTTCCAAGTACAGAAACATCTCCTGAGACCACGACTCTGAAACAGCCATTCCAGAGTCTGGTGCACCCCTGCTCCCTGGACTGCTCCCCCTGCTCCATGTGTGCTCTCTCACTGTGGAGTGGCCTCTCTTTGCTGGAGAGGCTGTGCAGCCCTTGACAGTTTGTCAAAGGCAGGAGATGGCACAGCTGTGCTCTGAAAGCCGTCAGGGCCCCTGCTTTGGGAGAAGAGAACTCAGTGAGGATACCTTCCTCAAGGACTGCAACAGAGTAGACATGGTAAGTAAGTGGCATAACCTTTCCTTACACTCATCTGCCTCCCTACTGCCTGTTCTCAGGAGCTCAAGGCAGGAGTTTGCTGTAACACGATGAAAAAAGATGCAAATTTTTCACCCTTTTAATAGACATTAAGCAATAGATGCCTTCCTTTCTTTTACCAAAATGACTCAATTCTTCTGTCTAGGCAAATAAAGCCAGCCAGATGATGGATTTATACTCCTAATAATTTAATCAAACCCTACCTCAGATTTTGTTCCTCAAACGCAGCCATAAAACTGGTGTGAATCTGTTCCTGCTGAGTTCAGCAGTTGAACCTCAAGGTTCCCAACCACCCCAGAGACATGCCTGTCCCCCCCAATGCCTTCACCTGCAACAGGTCCTTGCACCACGTCCCCATGAGGCTGTGCACCTGTAACATGGCATTTTTACCATAAACATGTCCATAAGCACAGGGGAGAGGGTCAAACATGCAGAAGCAAAGCAGTTGTTTACAGATTTGGGAGTGGGTGGGGATGCACAGAGCTGAAGGAGTTTGGTTTCCCCCTCTCCAGCACTCACAGGTGACAGTGACAAAGGTTCCCACTGTAGCCAGACATCCTGGGGATGTTCTCTGGCATCTGCTGCCCTCATCCTGGAGCAGTCAGTGTCTCACTTTGCCCAGAGGAAAACACTTCCCATCTCAAGTATCTTGGCAAGATACTGGAGGTGCCTCATCGCATTCCCTGTGTTTCAGTCACAATGAGATGCCGTGGTGCTCGGCTCCCACTGCCCGCCCGCTCATTAGATCTCAGCCACGTCCTCATCACTGATATTCTGATCAAGCTCTTCCATTTCCAGTGTGGATGGCTCCTTGCTTGTTGCTGAAGGGGCTCTCACAGGAGCCAAAGGTGAGTAAGATGGCGGATCCGATGAGGCAGGAGTGGCCTCCATCTTTTAGTGCTTGATTTCCGCATCTCAACTCTGCATAAACACCACTTCTTTGCATTTATTTATACTCAAGTTTAAGTGCCTGTGCAAATTATAGCACAGACAGCCAGAACAGAAATGAGGCATTTAAATGGTAAATAAACACTGCCTGTGCATGGTGGTGCTTTTATAAATAATATCCCCTTTTAAGCTTTATTCTCTTCCATAGAGGAGCGTCACTTTTCAGAACATCTGAACCCACAGACATCACACATCAATCTCTTTATATGCTTATTTAAAGAGCATATCAAACTATTTCTGCAAGCAAAAGGACTAAATTATCCATGAATTCCAGATAACCATCCTTAACCCAGAAAATGTCAACAGTTTTCCGTAATAATAGTCCCAAACATGGCAGCTGTCATGGCTGGAATGCTCCCCTTTAGGAGTGGGAAAGCCATACATTTCTGGGAACAGTCTCACCACTGAACATGTTCTGATTTATTAGCACAATATATTCTGTTCATAAATTTGGTCCTGTAGCAATTCCTGGATGGCTGTAGCTGTTGCCCACTACAATGCAAAGTAATAGAAAACCTCCCAGTTTGCTTTATTCTTTAACTCCTAGCCTTCTTTGCATGATCTCCTGATTTAAAGCCACCTTCCTGGTGGTTTTTATTGCAATGTTTACAATGCAGACCTATAAGCACCTACTAAATTCTACTTATTAGGCTTGTAGTAATTACCACCCAAGGCTACCTAGAAAGCAGACATACAGATTTGTACCCGAAATGTTTTAGTGAGGATGCAGGTGGTTCGTGTACACAGTCTTGAACTGGGTGCTGTTTCAAACAACAAATGTCCATGGTTAAATTCTGACTAATAGAAAGCACTGACCATAGAGAAATATGTTTCTGAGTCCCAGATTTTGGGAACAGGTGATAACACTGTACAATCTGTAGTGCTCCATTTGCTCTGAACTATCTGCAGATCCTTCACTGCAGGTAGCAGGGAAGGAGGTGTTTTTATGGTACATGTGCAAGTGGGAATCAAAAAATAGTCAAAATTTTCTTAACCACTGTCCAGAGGCTACCAGCTGCTAACCAGTCATGCAGCACAGTCATTCCTAGCCTTTGCTTTCAAGGAGTGGAATGTGAAAACAGAATGTAGTATTTTCAGTTTCCTGAGCTCCCAAAATGCACAGCCTGGTGAGGACCAGCTCAGCCCATCTTTGATTTCCTGCCCACCCCATACTCCATATTTGGTGAAAATATATAAGATAACTTCCCCGTAGGAAGATGATGCAGGTGTTGTAATAAGTATGAAACAAGTAGTCAGGAACAAATTTGTCCAAATTGCTCACAAAGTTGATAAGACACCAGGGAGCTACTTTGCTTTCCAGCCAGCAGGTCCCTGTGGTGAAGACAGCAATGGTGAGTATGTCTGTGTTGTGGCAGAGCAGCTTCAGGGCAGACCCAGCCACCCATGGGTGACAGCAGTGGCACACTGCTGTCCACTCTTCTCGGCAGCTCAGGCACAGACGGGAATGGATGTAGAGACAAACACCTACTGGCCCTGCTGAGGGATGTTCCCAAGCAGTGCTCAGACATGTTTGCAAGGTGCCACGTAGAAGCTGGTGTTACTCAGCCCTACAATGCCTGTCCTGTGGTTGCAGAGCAGGTGTCACTGGCCAAAACCGTCAACCAGCCAAGTATTGCCTTTCTCTGCAGTTTTAACAAACGTGATGGAAATGCCAATTGCAAGTTCTTTTTGGCATGACTGTGTTTGGCCTGTTTTTGTCTCATAATCAAAATATGCTGGTGGAATTTATTGTAGGTGCAGTTTTGCCATCGTGCTGTAAGATGAAGAACCGGAAAAAAATTGAATACTGTGAGAAAAGGGCTGAGGCAAAATACATGAGTGTTATACAGGCTCCTCCTAATGTGGTCTCTCAGAGTGGATAATAATATAAACATTCATCCATTAGAAAAAAACTACCCTTTACTGCCCGCCATTAAATACATTGGCAGTCCTATTAAAATACAAGTCAGATTTGTGTTTAATGATCTTGAAAGGAAAGTAATTGCTTGAGTATTACCATTCAAATGTTCTTACAGCAGCATATAATATTTACAGTCTAAGTGCCACTTCTGAGTGCTATATGGCACTGGAGATCGCCCAGCCTCTTCAGAGAGCCTGTGTTCCTGAGAACCAGGGTACAAAGCTGATACGCTCTCTGAGCACCAGAGAGCCTGTGAGAAACAACCAAGCAATGGGCTGCATCAGTTTTCAATTTTAATAACCTCTTGAAAGGGAAAAAAAATCTTACAAAACCACTCCAACCCTGTGAAGGCAGGGCTTGAACACCACAAATGCTTGTTCAGGTGAGGAGTTCTGCTGTTACTCAAAGGAGCCAAACTCCTTACTCTGTAAGCACCATGTGCCAGCAGCGGGACAAAATCATGATGAGATCTGTCATATTCTGCTCTACATTTTTAACCCCTGACAATGTCTTAGCCAACATCATAGATTATTGTATTTGTATTGTATTCAACTTTTAGATATGTTTTTGTGGGAATATCCTCAAACTGAAGTTCCATGTGGTGAAGGAAGAGGGAAAAATGAAAGTAAAGAGGAAGCAAAAATATTTTTATTATGTGTATTTCCAAAAGTCTATGAAGAGTAAACCAGGAGAGTATTGCATAAAGCAAGAGTGCCACAAAGAATATGAGAATTTGCTCAGTGGGAAAAAGTGAGGTCCAAGTCCTTTTTCGCTTCTCTCACCTGTCTTGCCTATCAAGGTCTTGGTCCCTCAGGCTTCAAGAGGGATGGTGAAGGACTGGGCTTGGTGTCTGTGTCTCACCAGTGACTCACAATAGCAGGCCCTGGAAGGCAAAACTGCTTGGCAAAGTCAGCGCTGTGCTCTGTGCTTGTACAAGATCAACTGGGAAGGCCACAGTCATCACTGAGAGTCCTGCACCCACCTATAAGCAAGATTAATTAAAAAATACTAACCAACTCAAAATGTCTAGGGCATTGCCTTTTGTTGGACATGCTGGTTCTGAGAATGACAATCCTGCCATAGTGAATTAGCTTTTACAGCCTCGGGTGCCACTGTCAGATGCCATCCCATACAGGGAGGACAGCAAGGATGTGATGTGAAGGGAGTAGGATGAGAGGCAGTAAAGCACCAACTAGTACTAATCAAACTGGTGCCGCGGGCCAGATATTAATGTTAGAATTTGGGGAGGGTGTCTATAATCACTTTATTAGGTGCAATGGCTAACATTTCTGTAAAGGAGCAGGTCATATAATTTATCCCCAGCATTTGGCTGACAAACTGCTTCCTCTCTCAGGAGCTGTTACTCCCTGCGGAGTGTGGGCTTGGATAAAACCCTTTCGCCATCTTAGATACTCATGAAGTGATAGTTGAAATAGTCCAAACATAGTGATTCCCTTTTACAATGAGACTTTTTCAGATCATTCTCACCACAGAAAAGACCTGTAAAACAGGTACAAAGGTAGTTCATGTTCCTGCTGAATCCCTGGGTGATGCCAGGGATTAGTAGAAGTAGGAATGAAACTTGAAATCTCTGCTAGTGTTGTGAAATTCCTGTACACTCTTTATGAGCAAACACAAGGGAAGAGGAAGGCAAAGAACCAGGAAAAGGGAAAATATTTGCTGTTTATGCAAACTCTAATAGCAAAGAAGAGTAGATACACCCTTCAAGTAACCAGGGGTACACATCTCTCTTTGAAGGCATGACCATCATTGCAGATGTGTGTATGAATCAAGACTTTATGCATGCCCATGGCAGTCCAGCTGTGTGCCAGGCAGAAACAGCTTGGCAAGACAGTTTACTGACCTAGGAACTGAAAATCAACACCCAAGTCTGCCCCACTTCCCTCTGCAGATTAGTACATCTTTGGATCAGGATGCTCAAGGAGTCCAAAACACTAATAGTGTTTTCTCTGGATCCTCCTGAGCCTTTCACCACTGAACTGAAAAATATGATTGTGCTGAGTGATATGGGATTTAGCTGAGCTCCTCGTTACAGTTTTCTGATTCCCTCATTAGTGAGCTTTAAATTTCAAGCTGGAACAGACCAGGTACAATCAACAAACCCAGAAAAAAATGCGCTGCTGCAATTTTAACATGACTTGCCTCAGCTTCAGGCCAACTAATCAACACATCTGGATGGCACAACATGTTGGTCTTGAGAACCTGAACAAAGCTTTTGTGCTATTATTGCAGCTGGGACTGGATGTTATTCAGGGTTGATGACCAACTGGTGGTGCTAATGCTTCATTGGATGGGAGGTGAAGAAGGGTTCATCACCTCTCACTAAATATGTACATTCATTATACCAACCCTCTGCAAATGACAAAGCAGCTCTCACCAGCCTTGCAATTAAAGGATCCAGCTTGAGACCTGAAAGACACTTGTAGAAAACAGTTATACATGTGTATTCCCAAATTTCGTGTGGCAGCACTTGGATCATGAGATCTTCAAGGAGCAGTCTCTTGCTTAGGACACCAAACAGTCCTTAGTCCTTATAATACACTTTTGTGTGGGTTTTGTGTCTGTAAAATGTTTATTGGCTGTTACGGGGATTAGAAACTAACTTGTTTGCACAGAACTATGAAACAATAAAGTATCGAGTGAGACAAGCCTGGGTTTGAGGGAGAATTGGCCACAGTCAGAGCCAACGAGCCTGGCTGATAAAGCATCGTCTGAGCCTTGGTGGGTGTAGAAGGCTCTGGAGCCAAGTGTCACTCTGTGTTGGAGGCAGCACCATCATTGACTGCAACAGAAATAGACTCCAAGAGCTGCAGGACTGTGAAAATGAAGAGAATCCTGTTACTTTCATTTATTCAAGGAAGTGATACTCCTTCTAAAAAAAGGCAAGGTGCCATCATTCATATTTGGTGGAGGCTGTTTAGGCTCTTAGAGGTTTGTATTTGGCGGCATTTTACAGCTCTGTCCCCTGGGTGTTGTGCTGAAAGTCACCTGTTACAACCAGGTCAGTGACAAGTTATACGAAGGATTGTCCTGAAAGAAGGGAGGAACTGAGTAATTTTCTTTTGCAGCAGGCAGACTGCGAGAGGAAAACCCCTTTTCACACCAACTCTGACCTGTGAGGACACTTTCTTGGAGAGACTGAACACGAGCTTCTCAGGGTAATGGTGAGGAGTGGAAGAGGGGAACTGTGGTGTGATACAGACAACTTGTGATGCACCAGGTGATTACAGTCCTCTCTTCCCACTGTGTTTACTCACTCCCTGCAGTCATCTTCCTCTGATAGCTCTTGAATCTTGGTGGAAGTGAGGTACTCCTGGGACTGGTGGGAGGGGGCAGGCAAAGGGATACCCACTCTGCTCACTCCCAGCACCACACTCCCATTCCACCCACAGTATTTAGTGCAGTGTCTGGAGGGTATCCACACCTGGCATTTCCAGAGAAATAGCTAGAAATCACTGTGACTAGTAAGAAGCTGGCCTTTTTTCACATTTTCTCCAGCAATCACAGTCTTAATACTATGAAACAACCTATTGGGATACTTTGGTTATTAATGCGAAATATCTCCCTGATGAGCACTGTCTCATCTTCCAGTAGTGGTTAAATTGATGACCATTTCTTTGGAGTTCAGGGGAGTACCAGTGCACTCCATGAAGCCTTATCTCATAAAATATAGACATAAAAATTCTTCATCTCCTCTTGAATAAAATGTCTGCAGGTACTGTGCAGGTTCCTCTAAGGTCAAGCTCAGGCAGATCTCCTCCTCCCCATAGGAAGAGGCAATGCAGTGGCCCAGGAGATGCTGTCTCACCAGCAAAGGCAGCCAAAGCAAAGAGGGCCCTGAACTTCACCTGCTGATGCTCTCCAGGTATCAAATTAAGCCGTCAATGGCAATTGTGAGCCTTCCTTCTGTCTGTCCTTCTGAAGGGGGCCTGGTGACATGCAACAGTCATCCGTCCCAGATTCCCTTCTTTTTTTCCCTCCGTTCCAAACAACCCATTTTTTCTACTCCAAATCCTTTCCTAGTGGTTTTTTAAATTTCTTCTTTATGGACAGTGCCCCTTCTTCTCTCCTCTCCCTGTGCATCCTTCTCTCTGAAGGAGCAGCCCTGACAGTGGCTCTCCACTTGGGATTATCACCCATTAAGGCTCGAGCTGCAATGTTTGCTGCCTTTCTGGCTCATCCTCCTTGTTTCCCATACCCAGGCGTATTAATATTCCAGCTCTGATTGTCATTTATCTTTCATTGGAGAACATTTGCTTTCTGTCTCATTCAGAAAAAAAGTTAAATTGTTGCAAGATTTTTTAAAAATGAAGGCTTCTTCTGTATTTTTGTTGCAGGCACTTAAACTCTCGACTGCTTTGGATTGCAGAATGTGCAACCCCACGAGGCACACACATGTTGGGTGTGCAGGTCAGATAATTGCATACACAAGTGTCCAGTTAAATGCATGTCTGGTAAAACACATTCCTAAATACATGACCGCTGGATGCCATCACATCAAACCAGGGCTGTGGCTCAGGAATGGTGTGATGGGAATGTTTGGGACACAGGGCAGAGAGAGGACAGGGTGTGCTGGCAAATGTGGCTGTGTTTCTGCATGCAGCCCTCATCTTCTGACATTTGAAAATGTGTTCCTTAATCTCTGCGGTGCAGGATTTGCTGTCAAGAAACATTGTCTGGGATGAGCTGTTGGGATTCAGATTATCAACCAAACATTAATTATTCTTCCAACTAAACCCTCAACAGCTAGGCTAGATAATAAAAATGTAAAAAAAGAAATGAGGATGAATCATGTTCAGTACTTGAAATGTAGAATGCACCATGCTGTAAGAACAAAATCAAATACCATATTCATATGAGCGTTGAGACGTAGCAGAGCCAGACCGTCAGCGGGGGCTAGAACGTGTAGTGTTGATGCATCAAAAGATGCTTTCCCCAGTTTGAGATCTCGAGCAGTTTTGTTTATTCTGAGCATTTCCAGATAATGACAAGATCTGTCAGGTTGTGCTGAGGAAAGCTGAAGTCAAAAGAAGAAATAAGATCTGTTAATCTTCTGCAATAGAAAACTTTTTTTTTTTTAGTCATGCTTATGCAGGAAGCTACTCAGACAGAGAGAAGTAGTATAGGCCTTTGGAGAAGCTGAAACAGGTGCCTCCCCTTTTGCCAGGCAAAGTATCAGTGCCAAAGCATCAAAGATTTTGGAAAGAACAGCCTGTGTGTTGTAGTGACCAGGCAAGAGGACCCAGGCCTTCAGATCATGTAACCTGGGGCGGCTCAGGCTGACTTCAGCACAGCTTCATATTTATAGCTGTATGTTCCACATATGGTTGAGATGTCGTGGTGCTTAGTACCATCATGGTGTTGTCCTTGTATTCAGCTAGGCTAGAGATTAAGTATTTACATTTCAGCATACGCAACTAAATGCTTTTAAAGCCAAGTAAGGGGTTTAAAATCTCAGAATAGATCCATAAAGAGCTAATGAGAAGAATAAAAATCAGGTAGTTAAAAAATGATGTAAGGTAGAGTCTTAATTTTTTATTATTAAATTCACAGCACATTAAATATTAAGTGTTCATAAACTTTGTTTTGTGCAATGATAAATTAATAATATCTACGTAGACATGTTCTTTTACAACAGGGAAGCTAAGAAACGTAGTACCAGAGGACCTTGTGTTGACAACCGAAGCTATTAGAATAGACTCCTTAATCTTCAATCATAAAAAGTAGATAATGTTATTTCTTATTACTATTAAATGCAAAGTGCCTTACTAGGAAACATATATGCCATTACTAAAAATAACTACCAGGGAATGTTTTGAGCAAGGAAGAAAAAGATGTTAGCAAATTATACCTTGAGATAAATTCAGTGAAATGTTCCCTGCTAATCTCTCCCATACAAAAATTGTTTTTCAACTTATTCTTCTGTTAGCTCATAACGGGTTGCATAAGGTTTATGTCTGAGCACCAAAACAGTCAAAGTTTAACCTGGCATGTTGTACTTTTGGTAGTAGTCCCCAATGTCCCCAACCTGCAGGCTAATGTAATGATGTAACTTTCTGTGTTACTGAAGAACCTCTGCTGACCTCCTCTTGGGGAGAGGATGGTGAACTTTGTGTCTTCCATCTCATCTACAAGCACTGAACAATGCTTCCTTGATTAAAGCTAGGGGACTTCAGCAACTTTTGTCTGGGATTTAGCAACATTATTCAGTCAAATGTTTCCTGTGGTTCATAAATATGTGAGAAGGAGGTGTCATCCAGGCCAGTCTCCTCAAAGACTAACTCCTTGACTGCAGACCAGGCCATGGAGAAGTATTTCCAAATGAAATGTAGCCTAAATGAAGGAATTAAGGGTTTGTAATATATTTACACACGGCCTAGACAGCAAACCCCTCCACTGGTTACTGGTGTAGCTCTCAGAATATGGAAGTAGATGGGCTTTGAAGACTCTTCACTGGGACAGTGGCACAGCTGATAAAGAGCAGTTTGAAGCACCTCAAACCCTCTTCCAGTAAGGGTAGGACAAAATGTTAATTTACATGACCACCCATAAATTTTTGAGTCCTAATACTTTAAATATTTTTTCAGAACTAGAAGTGAAAAGAGACTCATTTGAGGTAACTATTGACAATTTTGAATGGATAAATCAAAACAAGCTACCTTTGGACACATATTTGCCTTCCAAATCCTATGCAGTGTCCTTTGGTTCCCCAGCAGTGTCCTTTGGTTCCCCTGTCCTGCATGTTCCCCGCCCAAGGCTGCTGCCAGCTCCTCTGCCCCGCCACCTCCAGCCCAGCAGCACACCGCGGGTCTCAGGCAGCTCCTGCCCCAGTTTTTTTTCTCGTGATCCTGAATGAGCCCAGCTTGGGTAAGGACGGGCTGGAGCAACACGTGCTCCTCTTGTCTGTTTTTAACGGGCGGCCGGTCTGCCCGGGCCAGCTGATGGGAACTAGGACATGCCAGGGAGTGCGTCCTCCTCATTCAGCTGCTGCAACGGCCTTGGAGCCAGCTGGAGCATTCAGGAGCCGAGCAGCTCCCTGCCAGCCCGGCTCCCGGGGCCAGCTTTAGGCAGTTGCCTGGAGAGGCAGGCTGGTGGAGGCAGCGACAGCGCAGCCGAGAGAGGACGAGCTGTGCCCTGGGGTGCAGCAGCAGCTGCTGCTCCCTGACAGGCTTCCCCAGGCCCCCCACTCCCTGTGGCATAGCCCCTTCCCATCTTTCTTTCCAGCTGTGGGGGCTCTGGCTGCTTGCCTGCAGCCCTGTCCTTGTTCTTCCTCTCTCTCAGTTCTGGCCTCGCCACCAGGACACTGTCTTGTGCTTTCCTTGGAGTCGAGGCAGGGGCCATCAGTGGCCCACGGGCACCCATCTTCGGTGTCAGACTTCCTCCTCATGCAAAAGAGGCTTCTGCCTCCCATGAAGCATCCCCAGGCCTGTGCTTTGAACACGGGACACCTGACTGTGCTGTGTTAGAAGCAAAGGGTAAAAATTGAGAGAGAGCAAAGCAGTGGGAAGGAAGGCTGGGTGGGCTCTCTTTCCTAGCCTTCCTATTTCAAGAAGTCCTTGCAGAGGCTCTTGTATCTGCTCTTGTTTTGGGAGGATGTTCACTGCTGGGAGCTCATCCCCACTCGTGCAGCCAGGCCAGGCTCTGGAAAGGTGAACATGAGGCAATTGGCACATCCCATTACCACCCTCAGCCCCTCAAAGCCCTGCACCATTTCACGGATAACTTCTGCTGAAAGCCACCCGCAGGAGACTGTTGTGTGTGAATCCCTCTCCAATGTGCTTCACAGTCTGCTCTGGGTGTATTTATAACACAAATAAAGAGCAGCGAGGGGACTGTGCCTGCTCAGTCTGCCAGCGCAGACACACAGCTTTTTTTTGCCATGATAAAGAATAGGGAGAAAACACACCTGAAGCAAACACATCAATGTTCTGAACTTTCAGGTGGAAACCACTGACATGCCAAAATTGCAACCAGGACGGCCAAAGCTGTGCAGGAACACCCCAGTCAATGGGCGGTCTGGTGCCAGCTGCCCAGCAACTTGAAGCACAGCTCCAAAACTAGATGAGCCTCACCATGTGGGTCCCCGGGTGCTGGGCTGGACACTGGCTACAGAAGAGCAGTGTTGTCAGAAAGTGCTTTCATAAAATACTGTCATTTTGGGGACACCTAGAGAAAGCACACAAAAAGGTCTCAAACTGATAGACATAAATGACAGGGAGGGCTTACCCAAGCAGCTGATGGGGTTTAAGTGGGATAAGCCCAGGCTGACAGCGGCAGATACCATCGGTCACACACCTGGACAGAAATACCTGCCCTACACAGCACCAGTGTTATTGGCTCAGCACGAACCACAAGAGGCATGATGCAGGCCAGCAGGATTAGTGGAAACCTCCACCTGGGAGAATTTAGGGTAAGCTCCTCAGCATTTAGTCCCAGGGTAGTTTAAATAGTTTTCTGCTTAAGGAATTGGCTCTGAAAATCCCTTTGTTAAGCGCTTAAGCACAGGTCGGCTCTTGGGCACAGCCTCACTGGGGTAGCGCGTCCCCAAAGGTGCTGGCTCGGCGGAGGAGCGGGGCCGCGGGGCTCAGGTGCGCTATCTGCGGGAGCCGGCTCCACACCGCTGCTCTCGGGCAGCCTCGGGATCAGCGGCTCCGAATCAGCGCCGGCCGGAGCCCCTGTGCCGCGCCGTGAGAGTCCGCAGCACGGACAGCACCGCGGGCACCGCACCGCACACGCGCTGCGCTGCCGCAGCCCAGGAGCCTGCTGTCTGCCCTGCCTCCCAGAAGGGCTGCTGCTCAGTTATATCTTCTCTCTGTGGCTTTTTTTTATTTCCGTTTCGTTGACTTTTTTCAGCTGCTTCAGCTTTCTGTGATGCGCTTACAAGATATGGCATTGCTTTGTCATTATAATACACTATTTTCATTGTAAACCTGCTCTAGCTGGACCTTTCCAAAGGAGCCAAGCTATAGGTGACAAGCTCTTCGTTTGTATACTTGGGAGTCATTTGGTCAAGTAAAGCTGCTGTATGTAAACGTCACATTCACTGCATAACAATTGGAGTGAAGTTTTTATGCACAGGGCTTTTTATTTTCCAATCAGCAGCCCTGAGTTGAGACTTTCGGGGTAAACTGGTAGCTCTGGGCAGCTTTGAAGCATCACAAGTGGAGGGTTTTGTCTCCAGAAGATTTACTAGCAGCGATCTTTTCTTCAACCGTTTTATTAGCCTCCTTTTACATATGTATAGCAGTGAGGGGGGGAAACCTGTTGTTGGTGAAGTACAGAGCCTATTTCCCCTATGGTACTCACACAAAAAAATTGTGTGAAAAATTGTTGCCCAGGGCCTCCCCAAATCTTGAAATTTAGCTTAGCACCATGAGGTTTTCAAACTCTTCCAGCCTTCTCCACCCCCAACCCCCTCTTTTAAAGGTTGAAGCTGGGGTAACAAATTCAGCAGTGAGAATAGATGCCCTGCCCTTGGCTTCCTGGAGCTGCCAGAATAAATCTGGACCCCCTGGCCGAAATGCTGAAAAGTTTTCACCCACTTAACACGGGTTTTATAATTTTAACTTGCAAGTTCTTGTTGAATTGAGCCCCGTTGCGTGGACAAATTGGACAAGAAAAGTTTAAATGTTACCACTTTGGCTTCTCCTCAAGTGGTGCTGAGCACAGATGTTTGACGGGGCCATCATGTCCCTATAAGAATGGGGGCTTTGTGTGCATAACCTTACAAAGGGCAGAATAGCCCTGCTTTGCTGCCAGCCACAGGATCATCCTATCTTTATGTGTTGATTTATTAGGCCAGGGATGAATGAAACCGTAATTAATATTACTGAAGCATTAGAGTCTATTTAATTTAAATGCCACTGAATATTTCACTTTCAGTTGGGAGTGACAATGTGTTCGGGACTGTTGGTGAAAGCCTCAGCCATCTGTTACCCCTACTAAGAAGGGAAGACAAGAGAGACACAGGGAGACGGAAAGCATTGAGCTTTGTGGCTTTTCCAAGCCTCCAGGATCATCATTCAACTCAAGGGCAGCCAAGAAACATTCCTGCGCACTGGACCCTCAGTGTATGGGGGAAAGGCCTGGAAGGGTATAGGGGCAGCACATCTCCCTGAAGGATGGAGAGAGGGGGAGACAGAGCGAGAAAGGTGGAGATCTACAGTAAGTACATACGCACATACGTACCTAAAATATGTTTGAGCACCTGCAACAAAGTGCTGTGGCAGTAGGAGGGTAGAGCAGGAAACTGGCCAACCTATAGATGGTGTAAAAATACTTTTAAAAGCGGGAAGGGAGGGAAGAAAGAGCCAAGGCAAGGTCTGACTGCTGGTTTTAATTAGCCTAAGCAGTGAAGTTCCGGTCCAGCTCCGCAGTAGCAAACACCCAGGCTTGGACTTGATGGGTATCACAATGTTGGGAGCATGAGACATTCCCCATCAGCTGCTCCTGCAACGTGGTCTCCACCAATCTGAACAAAAAAAGCATGGAGGAGGAAATAAAAAGGGCAGCAGAGTAGGCAGCAGGCTTAGTCCCCGAGAAATGCTGTGGGGCATGAAATGAGCAGCTGGTGAAGCGTCACCTTTGCTCCCGGAGTGCCAGAGGAGGGTCCCGGGCAGGGCGAGGGGCTGGGGTCCCGGGCGGGAGGAGCGTGCCGGAGCTGCGCCCGAGCTTGGGAGACGCCGGGGCGGGCGGCTGAGCAAGGACGCGGGTGGGAGGCTCCGTAGTCCGTGGGATAGTAATTAGCACAGTGGGTTTTCTTATAATTGGGATCATTTGTTCTCCCAGTTTTTCTCCTGCGAACTGATTTCATGCCAGAGGGAAGCTGTGTGACTCACACCTTGCCATGCCAATTAGCTGATAAACATCAAATGTAAACAAAGATGGCCTAATTAAGACTAGTCGCCCAACCTCTACACGCATCTTGTCAAAATCCCACCAGCCTTTCACATCCAGACTCATTTTCTTGTTTGCTGGGACTAAATTAGCGGCTTTGCACAAGAGCCTCTTATCTTTGAGAGCCTCTCAGAGCAGGTAATGAGGAAAATTGGGAGCTGGCCACAGGAGCGGTGTCATCCCCTCCATCTCAGTAGGTGCCTCATGCCAAGGCTGAGGGCAGGGATTAGTCTGCCACTGGGTAATGCTGGAGGCTGACCCAGCAGCCACATCCTGAGGTATTCACTCAATTTGTCTTCCTGAGTGCTGCTATCTGTACACGAAATCTGTAATGTGTGTGTCTCCTGCTGCTCTCACCTGCTGTGAAAATTCATCAATCAGAGCCCCTGGCTTACCACGGGCCCGGCCCCCGGCTCGCAGCCCGGGGAGTTATTTGCACTTTGGAGCGAAGGTGTACGACAGCCACACATCCCAGCAGCAGCGTTTCACACCCACTTCGCGCCGGAGCGCAGCATCACACAGGTGAGCTGTGGCAGAGGAACAAGCCCAGGGAGGAATTTTTATTCTAGGAGGTATCTTAATGAAATCCATAGGATTGACTCATGGCATTATAAAAATTTTAAAAAGGCCAGAAATATCAGTGGATCATCTATCCCTCTGCTCCAAGACAAGATCCCCTGAGTCCCTGAGACTCCCATGGCCCATCCCAGCAGCCTATCCTGGCATCTCATTGGCCTTGCTGTCAGGGAAGATACGCCTTTGGTTTGAACTGAATCCCTTTGCTACACAATGAGCCCATTTGCTCCAGTCCTACCCAGGAGAAACAGAGAGCAAGTCTTCCCGTTGATCACCATCTTTAACGTACTTGAAGGTTGTTATCATCTCTTCCTCCTCAGCACCTTCTTCTCTTTAAGCTCAGCAACTCCAGGTCATTGATCTGTTCCTCATAAATCCTATTTTCCAGGTCTTTCGTAATTTTCAGGGCTCAGCTCCAAAGGCTCTTCAAGACTCTCTGTTGCTCCTGAAAATGTCCAAATGGGAGCACAGCACTCACCTGGCTGTGCTTCACCCCATCCCTGGTTGCATCACGCCACCATTGCACATCGCTCCTTCCAGGCCACCATGGTCATCCTGAATGCCATCCCACCTCCCTGTGTGCCACTGGTCCTGTTTGCTTTGGGTCACCTGAAACTGGAATTGAGTAATACCAGTTCCACTAGCCAGGACGGGAATGACAGTTTAGCAGTGGCTGGCTGCAAGGCTGACCATCCCCGAGCCCAACCCATTGCTAGTTCAAACTGGCACTGGATCCACTACTATGGTCCTGCTGTCACTGAGGGTTTGCAGGATCTCTTCATCCAATCCACATTGCCCAGCCTTGCTCAAGAAAACTTCCTGAGAAGCACTACCTTCCTGAAGTGAGAGAAAACTGGAGGCAGGGGTACATCCATCGCTTCTCTCCACTTGGCAGGACTTCCCCTGTCATAGAAAGTGACTGGAGTGATTTAACATAGTTTGTTCTTGACAAATCCCTATTGGTAGCTCCCCCTCCGCGTGTCTATGAATAGTTGTGCGATTATTTGTTCCAGCACTTTCCTGGGGTGAAAACCAGGTTCCCTTGTCTAAAACTCACCAGTGCCTCTTTTCCCAGTGTAAAGGGCCTCTACAAGCCCTCAGTGAAAGCTGCTAATGGCTCTGAGCCCACTTCAGGCCCTTTGCTAACCATCTCAGGCAGCTGGGGAATAACCTGTCACACCATGTCACACCATGTCAGTGAGAGCAATAAAATACTGCCAATACTTCCCTGCTTCCCACTAAAGATTACAGGAGATAGCTCAGGGAAATTACCTGTTCTGGTTTAGCCTGATTGAACTGGTGGCTCATTTATTCACACATGAGAGAGGGACCTGCTCCTTCGAGAGGAGGCGGCAATCAGCAGTGCTTCGTGCTCACCTGTGCACACCCAGCTGTCCCATGACCAGTTACACAGTTTATGTCAGCATCCCTGTGAATGACCAGGTTCAATGGAAGGAAAGATGAAGGAATGCAGGAAAGGCAGGCATGATGCAATTGTAAAGGACGGCCAGTCACAGCCAGTGTCAGCAGCATTTCCTTCCCAACTCTCTGCTTGGAGGTGCTCCAGAAATGAGCACAGACTCTCCCCACTAGTTGGACCAGCTTGGGAAGTAGGACTGGGTGGACCAGCTCTTTATAAAGGGGGAATGAGATGTATACATGTCCACACAACAAATAGAAGTAATTCTGATGTCATTTATTCAAAGAACCTTATAGCCAAAACTTCAAATCTTCAGAATTATCTGTCCTGCAAACTATACAAATGCTGGGCACTGCTTCCCAGAAGAGCCAGGAAGGATGTGTTGGTACCTGACTGGAGGAGTGAGCGAAGAAGCTTCACGCAAAGCTGCTGGTGTCCCAATCAGTGCAACATACAGAAAATCAAGCAGAGAAATCCACACTGCACTACCAGTGTGGGTGTACTCACAGCTCACATCAGCTTATGCCACAGAAGTGAAGGTGTGAAGATACCTCAACTGTTTTAATGGGTAAGTCATCTAATACGTACTAAAAAACAATTTCATGGCCGTTCAACAATCTGGTGGGATTCTGGGGAAGATAGTTTGCAATAACATGTAAAGCAGGCCCTTGTCTGTGGTGTCAGCAAGAAGTTTTTATATTTCATGGACTTACTATTGTCTAAAAGTATTTTGAAAAGAGTTTACCAGCTAATCAGCAAAGTAACATAATTATGCCAGATGACAAAGCGTTTCGCGTGTTTGAGTTTCTCCGCTGGCAGAGCTCAAAACAACGTGTAGCCTCATAACTTTTTAAATTCCGGTCAGATCCCGCATGCTCTCCCCACTGGCCTCCAGCTGACTCATCCTTTTCAGAATATTTCTTTTCATTACTGTGTCTGTAGGCTGCACATCCCGGAGCTGGAGCCAGATCAAGCTGGTACCAGCCAGTGTGGTGAACCAGCATTTCTCCATGGCGGTCTCATCAGCTTCTACTGAATTTCAGCTTTTACTGAAAAGGAAAGGGAAAAAATAATCAAGCTCTCTAGGGATTAGGAGCAAGCTTTGTGCTTGTGGCCCCATGGACGACTGCTCCACAGACACGGTAGGGAAAGAGAAGCAATGGGAAAGTGTGACTGAACCACAGAGGGGAGCTGACTGAACCAAAGAGGGGACCTGCAGTAGATCTCAATGGCAGCATCACCTGTAGGAGCTGCGGGTGTCTCCCTGTCCCCACCTGCACACCCAGGGCAGATGGCACGGGGACACTGGCGGGGAGATGACCCACACAAGTTTACAAATGAGGCTGCTGCGAGCATGAGGCAATCTGGAGCAAACCTCATCCTGGTGTCCCTTCCCTGAGGTCCCACAACAGTGGAACCCCTCAGGCATGTCGGCGTCCATCTCCTGAGGCTGCAGTCCTTCTGCCTACCCTGCCCGGCACAGCTGCCACGTGCCAAGTGGCTCTTTCTCTGCATGAGAACCAAAAGGAAAACGATGCTCATCAGCCAGAAAAGCACCATGTAAGTAGAAATGGAAGATTTCCAGTTCCTAAAGAGCTACCAGTGAGCATTTCCAAAGTGGCGTTAAAGAACACTTCAAAGTACAGCCCATGAGTTAAAAAAAATGTGTTTGGGGGATAAATCCATATCTTGTTCCAAAGAAGCAAACTAAGCTGCATTTCACTAAATATAGACATGTAAGGCACAGCAAAATTCATCAAAACTCTCAATCATATCTCCCAAAGAGATGTGTTGTGACAGGAGACCAGCAACACCATGAAAACAAGGGCTTGGTATTCCAGTACTTACACGCACGAGTTACCTCCATAGTGTAAGCAAAGCCACTGGATCAAACACTTGCAGAGTTACACCCGCGGCTCCCACCAGGTCACTTGGCAGGATCTTTCCCACCAGAGGGTGGCTCACGCTCCAACCAGGCTCCCAGCACTTCCTCCGTGCTGATGGTGAGTCTCCAGAGCTTAACTTTTCCGTCATCAGGGATCAAGCAGAAAAGTAACACCAAAAAAAAAGCTTTATTGATTTCGTTATACGAAATGATCCCCTTTGCAGCACAGTTTACACTAAGCCTCCAAATCTGACATCTCTTTGAAAGCACTCTTAATATATCCAATTATAGATTTTCAGCAACTTTGTGGAATGTCGGCTTTCCCGGCGACTGACCCCGGAAAACACCATTGAAATCAGGAGGGATTTTGCTATTGAGCTCAGTGGGGGAGGATCAGGTCCTACATAATTTTATTGTCAGCAATGATGACCTCTCTTCACAAATGAAGAATACCCATCCTGAACCATGGCCTTCGGAACATAAACCATTTATTTTTATAGCTGGATCCTTCCCCAAGTGGGATATTTTGTGCATGGTTAACTTATCCCAGGGCTTTAAATGCTTGCCAAGTGGCTTTAATAGCAGGATGTTGTTTAAAAAGATTGGGAAGGATTGTGGGCAGTAATAGAGATAATTGCCAAGGAGAGATAAATGAATCTTCAATCTCAAACCAACTTGGCTTTATCACTGGGTCAGGAGGGAAGATCCAGAAAAATCCCCTGTCTAAGACTAAATGTGTAATGATAGTTCGGGATTTAGGGAAGTTGGCAGCCGTCGAGATTTTTTGATAAAAACATCTTTGGAGGCTTAATACAAGTTTGCAATTCCATATAAAGGCATGAAATCCCCTTTTCCCTCCAGGGATTCGGCATCGTGAAATAAAAAAGCTGGAGGTGAATTTCTGGGAGAGAAGCAGACAGCAAGTGACATCCTGAACTAAGAGTTTGGCAGGTGGCACCAGGGTAGGGAAATGGCATCTGAGGGGGCTGAGCACAGATCCAAGCAGGTCAGGAGTGTTTTGTAGGACACAGGTCACCTGCAAAGGATACAGGTGTCCCCAAGATGCCCCTCAGTTCCTCTCAACCACTCCACAACCACCCTTCAGCTGCCCTTTAGCCCCTTGAACAGCTGGAAGAGGACAGTGCATGCCAGATCCAGAGCTTCCCTCTCTGCTTTGGAAATAGCAGAGAAAGCATATCCAGGACAGATTTAAGTGTATTTATTTATTTATTCACTCACCAGGGAGGGGAGGAGGTTGGAAGCCAACCATTTTAATGAGGAATTATCTTACCTTACCATGCAGAATAAGGTACTGCATGACACAGCAACTTTTCAGGTCAACCTTTTTGAAAATGAGTTGCCAAATAAAGAGTGTTGAAAAGGAAAAAGCAAGGACTGACTTCAGACGGGTTTCTCCTGCTAGGATTTGGGGGGTTTGAGTGGAGTGCCAGCTTTTCTCCCTCTGTGACATCCTCTCTTTCCTTGCCTGCTGCCAGACAGTGCCCCAGGCTGCAGGACCCTTGCTGCTCCCTGCGGTCCAGGCTACCCGAGGTGACTTCTGCAAACACTCGCGGGGCTTTTAAAAGAATGGGAAAAAGCATTGTAGAGAGAAATGACTTATTTTTCAGCAAAGGCCTTACCCAAGCTGGAAGCGGGGGGACTTCTGGGATGTAATCAGTCAATGTAGAGCGCTCACGGGGCTTTCATGAGAGTGGAAAAGGCCTTGTAGTGAATTATAACTTATTTTTTTCAGCAAAGACCTTTTCCAGCTCAGGGTAGGGCTTTTCCCAGTTATCCTCTTACCAGTCTACCTTTCTCCTTTCCAAAACCTATATTCCCAGCTATGGGAAATAAGACAGAGGAAACCCAGAAGGATTGTACAAGAAGCCTGACAAAATGATTTCTCTCATTATGATCTGAACAGGAAACAGTGACACGATTTTTCCAAAAGCAATATTAAAAAAGGCAGAGCAATGTTACACAAGCAATACAAAATGGGATTTTTGGATTAAGGAGTCACTCTTTCAAACCACCCAGCTACTTCCCATGTTTGTAATTGCCCCTAAGAGTTGGATAAAAGCTATGGAAGAGGTGGATGGTTTGTTATGACAAATTTTCTTGTGTAAGTAAGGTCCAGGAGGAGTGTTGTTCTTGCGAAGTTTACAAAAAAAAAAAAGAGATCAAAAACAAGCTACGAAATAAAACTGGGGCAAGACCATCCCAAACCATGAAAACCAAAAGCCCCTGCCAGTGAGCGCAGCTGTGTTACCCGAAGAAGAGCCTTCTTGCTGGTGTGGCAATTGCAGCCCGTTCCCAGCTCAGGGATTTGCGTTTCCAGGCTCTTAGTCCTTCTCTGGGGAAGGGGTGCAGCCTCCCCAGCCAGCAGGCCCTCAGCTAAACTCGCCGCTGCCTCGGGCTCCTGTTCACAGCCCGCTTGCCTTTAACACAGACATGCTCACACTTGGCGGCATTACCCGGAGCTTTGGGTCTGATGATCATATTTATATGGCTGACACCCAGGCCTACTTGCCTATTCCTGCGGATTCCCGTGAAGTGCTGTCATGGCTTATTACCTGTCTATCTGCCTTCAAGCCTGGGTGACTTTTAATTTTTTGAAGCTTAACGCTGGGAAAACAGAATCATTTCAGATTGGCTTGGTTCACCTCCTGGATGTAGAGATTTATGGTGTATAATACTGTAGCACACACAGCTTAGGAGCTGGTTTCACTGCAAGGCTCTTGAAAATGGGCTTATTTTATCTGAAATAAACCTTTTCAAGAGCATATCAGCAAGAGGGGAGAAGGAAAAATATCTTCAGCAGATTTTGGAAACTTCCGCAGTCTCTGCTCCGTGTTGCTTTCCGGGCTGAGGAGCCCTTGTTCATGCCTCAGTCTAATCCAGAGTTATGTATTGGAGCTCAGTGATAATTGGAAACTCTTCTCACTCCAGCATTTTCAGCTGTTGTAAAAGTCTGCAGCTAATGTCATAACAAGAATTAAACTGTCTCGTCATATTACACCCATCTTAGCTGACTTCGCTGGCTATTAAGGTGACAGCGCATTGATTTTAAATTTGTGTTAATTGTTTACCCCTTCTTGCAGAGGATTTCTTGGGGGTTTTGTAGCAACCTGCAGGCTTTCTGTAGCTGTGGATTATCTTTGCGTTCAGCTTTATATGGACTTAAAAAAATATCCTTTGTCTGGATCACAACACCTAATACTTCAGCCCATGGATTTCTTTGGCACATATATTCCCTGCATGGGTCACTTTTAAAAATAAGGCAGTGGAGAGGGCATGGCTGGCATTGATCTTACAAGACTTTAGGAAGATTTTTTTCTCCTTCTCTGACATTTATTTATATTTGCTGCTTTCCGTTTTTATGGCTACTAAAAGCAGGGGTGGTTTTTTAGATAAAGGTATCATTCTGCCCACCAAACCTTTCACCTTATGGGTTTAACAGAGAAAGTACTACCCACCAAAACAGACCTTATAGCCCATCATCCTCAGGCTTCCACTTTTGGGCTGAATAAATCAATCTCCATGTAAGCCTGTGGTAACAAAATTTTACCTAGACCTGGGAATGAAAATTGCTTTGTGCCACAAACTGTCTCTCTGGCACAGAACGAGCATCACTTCAACTGGAATTTGGTATGCTCTGTGATTGCAAGACTGGAAAATGTGAGACATTCACTTTCTTTTCCTTGACCTAGTTCCTCAAATCTATAATCAGTGTATTTTTCCATAGATATTTGAAAAAAAATCATCCTTTATTTTCTCCAAGACTATGAGTTTTTTTCACCCCCTTCACTGCGGACTGAAACGTTTCTCACTTTCTGCTCCACTTTGTTGTCTTTTCTCTCACTGGACTGGAACAGCAATTGAATGGGAAATGGGAAGATGTAAACTTGCCTTAACAAAAAAAGAATTCTTATTTAAGGGAAAAAGGTAAGTAATCAAGTAAATAATAAATATTTATTTCTGAGACCAAAATCCCATTGACATCACCAACTGGTTTTGTCTCACGTCAGGCACTTTGGAGCAGACCTCGGGCTCGCTCTTGGAATGTGACCTTAGCTAATGGACGTCTTCCTAAGGAGTCCCACTCTTCCCGTGGCAAGAAGTGCTAATCTCATAACCAGCCCTTCCCTAGCCCCGTCTCCCACTAGGTCTTTTTTTGCTTTTTAGTAAAAAAAAAATGAGCTTGTGCATGAGCTGCAACCAGATTGTACAATTCTCCAGCGGCCGGCACATTTTGCACAGTTTATAGCTTATTAGCATGATTGTGAGTTGCAAAACTATTCCTGGTTGTTTTTAGTTCCCAGCGTTTATTTCTGGGGAAAACCAAAGCCTCCCAGTTGTCATTAGAGAGCACTTCATTAGCAAACAACATTCAGTATTTATATTTTGAGCAGCAAGTGCCGCTCACTCGGATGAATAAAGCATGGCTCTCCCAGGCCCTCGCTGGCTGCTCTGCACGCCGGTGGCCCCGGCCAGCTGCGGCAGCCCCGCACGGCAGCGCCGGGGACGCGGCAGGGCTGTGCTCCGACAGCTCCCGCACGGATGCGGCTGCGGGACGGCAGCGGGGCCGCCGGGCGCTCTCCCGACAGAGCAGCCCCGCTGAGGCTGTCTGTATTGAACGTGAACCCTTCTGCCTCTGCTTTGCTTGCTGCACCCTCACCGCGCCTTAAAAGCCTTTTGTTTTCCCCCTGTTTTGATGAACTTCTTTCCCTTTGATGTTCATCTGGAGTTTAACAGCGATAAAAGGCGCACAATGGTGAGATTGTGGAAGGGGGAAAGGTGCTGGGAGAGCACAATGCGGCGCATTATCCTCTGGCTCCCCTGTGCCGCTCGCTTGGCAGGCGGCAGCGGGACTGAGCCAGGGTGACAGCCTGGGCGTCCCGGGCTCACGCTGGCTGCCGCCGCAGTGACACCGTCCTGGGCTCAGGGCGGAGGATCGGGCACAGCCAGGCCCCAGGAAGGGCTCAGTGCTGCCAGCACCCAGCCCGTGGCACCCACTGTGACACTGCCGGCTCGGTCCCAGTTTGGGGCGTCCTGCCCGAAGGTCTCCCCCAACCTCAGGAAGCAATGGCCAGCCTCAGTTTATGGCACCCCGTGAGCAGGATGCATCCCAGCTCCCCCACTGCACATCAACATCCCACATCAGCATCCCATGTCAGCAATTCCCACACCTTCTCAGCCTCTAGCACAGGAAGCTGAAAGTTTGAGGAAACCCCGTGTGAAGCACCAGGATGCTCCCGGAACCAGGTGGCACTCCAGCCCAATGCCAGCCTCTTCCCAAGCTGCCAGCGCCCCTGGCTCTGACAGGCTTTCAAGAGGCAGGTGAAACTTGCTGTTGTTCGGGGTCTGGCTCCCAGGCTCAGGCTCTTCTGTGGGCACCTCGGTTTTCCTTCAGATACATATTTCCAGTCCATCTGACTGGAAAGCAAATCTCCAGAAGTAGGTGACAGAGGGAACCCTTAAATGTGCTATTTTTATTGTCTTTCCACAATTTTACGAAAGGCACTGAGGAACCATTTCAGAAGGCAAGATGTGGCAGCAGGGCCAGCAGCCACCGTGGCCAGTTCTGACAGCGTCGTGTCCCCAGGCCAGTGTTCATTTCTCCCTGCCCTTTTCTCCCTGCCCTTTTCTCCCTGTCCAGACCCTCTGCAGGTTTGAATCAGCAGCCCCATGGCCTAAGTCTCTTTACAAATTATTTGTGCATATTAATTCCTGGCACCACCCTCATGTTTCCCATCGGTGACACCTCCAAGCAGTCAAGGCTGGTGCCACCTGCCCAGATGTCACCTTGCAGAGGTGCCCTGCAGCACTCAGGAGCTGCCACGGAAAGGGCAGTGCCCAGACTGCACCCCTGTGCCCGTGGGGGCTGGCAGACCGAGGTGACCTGGGGACACCTCCGTGACTCTGGCATCGCTCTGTGCCCCTCCCAGCCCCAGCCCTGCCCGTGGGCAGTTGCTGCTCTCAACCACGTCATGGCACATGCCATCCTTGGTCACATCCTGGCACATGCCAGCCCGGGGCACATCTCAGAACGTGCCCACCCTGGTCACACCCTGTCCCTGCGAGGCTGGGGTGTGACTTCTGCCCCCTCCCAGGCTAAGCACATCCTCAGAGCCGCCTTGCATCCCAGACCCCGCCTCAGTTACCACAACCCAAAGCCCTGGCAGCAGGCACAGGGTATTTTTGGGATATTTTGTGCAACATCCACACAGAAAGTCATTTTCTGTGAAGCTCCTCATAGCGTTTGGTAGCCTGAATCAGACACGAGCCCCAAGCACCTTTTCCCAGGATGGCTGGGGTGGCTCCTGCTGTTCAAGAGCAGATCTGCGGCTCAGGATGGGACTTCAAGGACACGTGTCTGTCCTGTTCGAGCCGTCCCACTGTCTGCAGACAACCCCCTGTGCAAAATAAGGACAGAGTCCTAAGGAACTCATATATAATCTCATTTCTCCTTAGACGGCCTCTGCCATCAGCAGCTGCCTCTGAGTAGGTGTTTTTAAAAGAAAATTGTATATAGACCTTCTGCAAATATCATTTCTCACCTGAGAACAGGTTTAAGGGTTTTTTAATATTCTTTGAGTTGCTGAGTTTGGGGATAGCTCATTTTCTGTATTTTTGCTTAGATTTTTAACCTTATCTTGTGACATCCGCATTCTCTGCTGGTCTGACCTACTTAGTGAAATCAAAGATACTGGAAATTAAGCTGAATGGTCCCCTTCAATGCACACTTATAATTTCAGGGTCCTGACAGAATACAGTTGTTTCTAATAATAATTTCTTGTTATTAAAACACTATTTGTAAATTTGCATTCAAAAAAATCTTATTCACAAAATAAAATCGTTTTGCTTGCCTGAGAAGGCAAAATCTGCAAGCTCAAATAACCGAACTGCACCTGAAATGTGCACAAGGATTTTTAACAACACCGCTTATTAACCCACACTAATATCTGCCAGTGTGTACCATGGTGTGTCAGTCTCTATAAAATGCAGTTTAACTGCAGTGAAAAACATTTCTTTTTTTTAGGAATGCTTTGCACTGCGTCCCCACTTCAAACCCAGAAAGCAAACAAGCTGTAGCAGACTTTCTCTTGCAAAATGAATTTGTCAAGCTCTGCTGCATTTTGCTGAAGTGTAAGAAACTCAGATAAAAGGAATCCTAAAGTTAAGAAGGTGGTTTCAGGGCAGAGACTGGTGGGGATTTCTGTGGTGGGGAACACTGACTGTTCCTAAAGTTGGAGGTGTGGGTAGGTTTTCTTGTTGTCAGGGGAAATCATTCATGAATCTAAGAACTCAAAGACTGATTCCCTCTCCCATTGCACTGTGCAGCTCATATTTGGATAATATTCTGCAGATACAAGTGAAAATAGGAGATCACTTGCAATTTTGAGACAGCACCTGGGCTCTTCCTTTTCTCCATTACACTTTTATATAATATATTATATATATGTATATATATATATACATACATACAAATATGTCAAGCTTTCACAGCAACTGAAAATTACCAGTGCTTAGCAGCTTGCAGGAGCAAGCAGAGCCTGATCCAGAGCCTCTTCCCATCCCGGGGCAGGGGCACGAAGCCTCTGAAAACCAGGCACGAGTGTTTCAAGCAGGTCCTGGACACTGAACATTTACAAACACCTTCTTGCCTTGATAAAAAAAATGCTTGAAGTGCAACATTGTGTTTTCCTGTATTTGATGCCTTGGTTTGTGCTTGGGAGAGTACAGCTGTGCTACTTAACACTGCATTTTTCTAGCTTTTAATCCACATTATGAACCCACTGCCAAGGAGCCTTTCGGAACAACTGTGACCGTGGCGTTAATGATTGGAAAGCAGCTGCAGCCAGAGTAATATTTTTCTGTATTTTTACCATTTATGCACAAGCTGGAAGAGTTTTTTTGCTACGTCTGAGCTGCACTGAAGCAGCCTAAATAAACTGCTGTTATTATCCAGCTTCTGCTGCCATATGGGAGCTTGCAGGTCCAGTTTCCAGTGACCACGCAGACACAGGCACAGACCTGCTCTGCCACAACACCAGCCATCAATATACTTGAGGATATCTGTGGATATGCTTTGCTGGGCAATAAAATATAATTAAAAATGTGCAAAATGAGTGTGTGCAATGTTTTATTCCTGGAGGTAAAATCCACTTAGTAAAATTTCAGTGTTCTACTGCTTGACAGATTTGTGCTCAGAAATGCATTTCTGCAGTTTTTTCAATGAATTTCCTCAGGTGATTGATTTATAGATGGCTGAATAGTGGTAAAATACAGAGTGCACACAATCAACACAAATTACTAGTATTAAGCAAGTGCCGGATACTCAGAGAATATTTATTACTTTGGAGTATCCCGTATCAGTAAAATAAAATTGTTTTGTGCAACACAAGACCAAAGTCATTTGCAAAACAGCACATAAACCTAACCATGTCCAATTTATTTCTAACTCTCTAGTGCGAGGGTGGTGTTGCTCTGTTGTTACCATAACCGTGTATTTGTTGGTTTTTTCTCAACCAAAAGTCAGCTCCATTCCTGGATGTTGCTTTAAAATTAAGCACAGACCCCTGAGCCTGCAAAGGTCCGGGTGGACCCTTAGCTCTCCGTGCAGCAGGGAAATGCGTGCCCCAGTGAAATCCCTTGCAGAAGCACATGAGGAATACTTCTAGGAGTGGGGTCTGTAGAAGACCCCTCAAGGACCATCACCACACTCCAGCAAACACTGTCTCGTGTTCGGGACAAATTACAAAGAAATGTCCTAAAAGCCTGGCTGGGCCATCCTTGAGCTGTCAGAGGCAGCTGTGGGTTTGGTGCCACACTCTCAGGTTGGGGTAGGTGGGTGGCACCTCATGCCCAAAACAAGGCAAGCTGGATCTGTGGGAGCCCTGAGGAAGCTCCATTTTGGAGGGCTGTATGCGACTTAGAGCCCACAGGTGGCTCTGCATTTGTTCCCTTTGTGTCCTTCCGCCTCAAGGATTTGGGGCTCTGGAAATTTTCCTGCGTTACAGAGAGCTTTCCTTGTGTTGTAGGGAAGGGCAAATCGCGCAAACCGGAGCTGGCTTCTGTAGCTGCTCCCTCCTGCTAAACAGCATATTTCTGTCTGTGTTTGACTGCGTTTTTCTACCCCATCTCCTTCTGCTCTACATGATCTGTCAATATTGTGTTTCTTCTCATTACACTTTACTCTCTCTTAACGTCTATTCTTCCTCACTGATGGTTCCTCCCTTCACCATGGCTTTTTCCAGTGGTTTGGTTTGACTCAAAATGAAACGGCCAGAGTGGTATTTAAAAGTAGTGAATTTGGTTCTGTCTGTTTACTATAAAGCACATTATTTGTATCAGCTTCATTCTCTGGGTATTTTTAAGGAGAATGTAATATTCCCTTAATTTTAGATCCTTTTTTTATCTTGCTTCAGGCATAAGCTCCAAGGGATGTGCATGCAACACAGATGCTTAATTTACTCCTCCAAATATGCAAAGAACATGGCTATGTGCAATAAACAACCCTAAGAGTATGGCTGAAGACCAGGAAAAAAAAATCAATAAAGCTGCTGTAAACTCCTGATTATCTAAGAATTTCAACACCTACTGATATGTCTGGTCTTCCATTGCACCCTCATGAATTTAAGAGCCTGGGACACACTTATTTATGGACGCAAGCTGTGTGTGTGTGCACAAACAGTGCAGCAGATTCTGAAACAACCATCTGAGGATGTTATGGCTGTTAGTCAAATTCAGACAGTAAAAGGGAGATTTTTGTTTGAATAGGGGGATTCAGAATGTGACTCATAGAGAAGTCACGCGGGATACAGGGACTTCATGAAAAAAACCTTAGAAAAACACACTATTGTCTGGAAAACCTGGACATGCAAGTGCAGAATCTGCAGTATCTGAGTCATATCTCTTCCCTGTTACCTGCAGATTGTGGGTCGAGTAAGTGACATCTGCAGAAAAGCACCGAGCAGCAGACAGGAAAGGGAAGGGCAGTGGGTAAACTTTCATCAGCCTTGGAGAGACTAAGCTTTCTCCTGCCCATCTTTAGTCTCCGATTCTCACATCTACGTGTAAATCCAGCTTTGGGCTGGTGCACACTTCTACCAGACATGGTTAGTATTAATCACATATTATTAAATCAATACAAATCTCTGTTTGATGCGTGTAGCACTTGCTCGCTGCTCTGCATCGTCTAACTCTCTGTAATTAACAATATCTGACCTACAAGAAATTTATACCCAGGCCACAACCCTTTACTCCCCAAATCCCCATTATTACTGGTAAAGTCCTACAGCTCATAAAACATAACATAAAATATTAGAGTTCTGATTTTTTTAACGTCTTAATAATCCCACTAATCTGACTATTCAGAGGATTTTTCACATCGCAATATTTAGTATTAAGTGGGTATGTGTACGTGGAGATTTGGGTGGTGAAACAGCAGCACCAAATACTTGAAATGTACATCTTTGGGGAAGACCGCCTCCCTGTCTACACACACACGCACACACTCTCACATATAGGTACGTGTGTCTGCATCCCAGTGCTTGAATCAGCACTGTATTGTTGCTATTGCAAAAATGTGTAGCGCACCAATATCATAATCAAATGTATGCTCAGACGTGTGGCAGGAGGCAGCAGCAATTCACAGCCCATCAAATGCCTTGGTTTTGGCGTCCTTAAGAAGCATTTCTCACACCAGAAAATGCAATTACTGCTCCACTGTGCCTTCCCACATGGAGATCCGAAATGCTTCAGTAAATGAAGCAACCTATCAATACTTTATCTACTGCAGATGAGACCTCTACAGATAAGGATCAGTTCTACAGATAAGGATCAGTGTAATCCAGCCATTGATTTTAGGATTCTCAGTCCTCCAAGGACTGTGACAAATCTATACATTGTCCCTGAGTGACGGGGTTTGCTTTTGGATTTCTGATTTCATTGGGGAAATCGTGTAAGAGTGAATGTAAGCAAAGAGAGCTCTGCGGCCGCCCAGCTGGGCAGGCTCAGGTCCATGTGTGGGTCCTTCCAAACCCAACTCTGGTGCACACCACTAATTAACAGCCAGACAATTGCAGACACACCAACATTTTAAATTTTTTTTTTCTAAAAGAAGAAAAGGGGAATGGTTTCAATATTTTCCAGCTTTTGTGCTTTGCTCCAAATTTGCCTTGTTTTGGAATCCACTTGTATTGCACAAGCTTTGCTGCTGTTCCTGGTGGGGTTTGGTGACCTGGGGATGTGAAGAAAGCATTTGGCTCTCAGTGTCAATCAGTAAATCTTATTTGTAAGAATGTACATACAGAAAAATTCCTGTCCTGATGTATCTTTATCTGGAATTTACATGTGTGTCTTATCCCTTTGACATGCTTGCCCCAAAGCAGGTTATAAACAGATAAATATGTCCTTGTAACAAAAAGAGAGATTCTATTTCTGAGAGACCCAGAAATTTGAGGGGCCATGTCTGTAGGTGTGGGAATGCACACACTCAGGGTCCTTCAAATGTACGCTCTCACACAATGTTTTATATAACTCAACCTCTATGCACTGCAAATATTTACAAGCAAAGGTTTGCAACTCACTGGCTAAGAATAACTGAGTTATTTGCTAAAGAAAATAGGGAGAAGTTCCTAGTAATAACTGCAACTTCTCAGTTTTAAATTAATCAGGGAAAAAAAATTTAGGAGTATGAAGAAATGTTCAGATTTCAGGTAGTCTATAAGATTTAATGGACACACAGACAGGTGAGGTATTTGGGTATTACATGGAAAAGCCATGTAATAGATATGACCTGGCATTACTGGGAATTCCCAGAAAAACCCTGAATATTGTCATCAGGGGCTATTTCTGTTATTCCAAATGATGCAGTACCTTCAAGCTTTCCCCACTTATTGTAAGATGAATATATCAGTATATAGTCTTCTTTTACCCAAATTTTCATCTGTTCCCAAACCTATCTGGAAATAACCTGCTGGTAGAGGTGCAGAACGAGCAGTTTTCCAGTCTCCAAGTAAAGCCTGCGGTGTCTGACCTGTCATGGATGCATTTGTTACCACTGAGCAAGTTATACCCAGAATACAGAGTCACACAAGCATCTAACAGGGACTGAACTACAAAATATTACACCTTAAAAACATGACATCACCATGCCCAGGAAAGTAATTATCAGTGCTTTTTGGAAGTGTTAAATTTGCTTCAGTTCTTGGCGTGAGTATTTCCTCACCCTTTGTTTGTTATGACAATATGTAATCGACACAATCTGTCTCTAAAACTGGAGAAAAAATACAGTATTCCATCTAGACACATTTTAAAAACATGGGCTTCACAAAGTGCACGGCAGCCTTACAGGAGGATTTTCTGGTCACTTAGACTGACCTGCAGGGCTAGGCTTGGCTGCTGCGAATCACGCGGACATTCCCAACTCATGACCCTCTGCAGACAACATCAGCTCAGAGAAACTCTGAGGAATAAGCTCTCCTGCACCAAAAGCACTATTGCATCTACCCTACACCCCTGAAACTGCGAGTTTATGCTCCATCATTACTGCATGAGCTACGATTCACATGTGAAGAGCGACCACGCTGTGAGAGGCGCTGTTAAAGACACAGGCTCCTCCACACACTTCAGCTGCTCTCTGCTTTCAGTCCCTACCCAATGCACCAGGAAGAAACTCAGAAACATGCAATTAATTCAGAAGACTGTACATTCTCCACACTAAATAGATATAAGAGCTCTTATTTTTCAAGAAATAGTTCTATTTTAGACCATAACAGAGAAAAATGTCCTTAGTATAGATCACAAAAGAAGAATAGAAACAAAACCTGTGGTATTCAGTTATTGACATAAACATCATCATGCACTGTATGAGCTGTGATTTCAGCCTAGTGACCATATCACGTGAACCTGGGAATTTGTCCATCTCATCAGCGAGCGTTGGATCAGACCTGTGAAAGCCAGAGCTGTATATATGGCTTTAGCTTTATATCTGGCAAGCCTTGCAGCTCAGAGAAAAGCACGCCTCACTTGCTTACTTGCTGTGTAAACAAGGGCAGACCACGTCACCAAAAAGGCTCTGAGATTTACCCAGCAGATCAGTGAAACATCTGTAGTCTTTCACATATTTCACAAAGAAACATTTGTTTGGTAGCATGTTGCATCCTTTCTGAATGGCGACACATGGGGCCACAGGCAGAGCAATTAAACCACAAAGAAATTATTATAAAAATCTAGATTCTATTTTTGCACTGTCTATATAGTATATAAATATATTCTGGATATGGGTTTGTTTAAATATATTTTTATATGTGTATAATATAAATATAGGTATAAATACGTGATATTAATATATTTAAATAAATTTATATTCTATATGGCATCTGATCTAAAAGCACTATTGCAATTTGGGGCAGAAGGGTTTTTTTGCTGATATGCAAATATGTTTAAAAAGTTCTATATAAATAAGCAGTATGAGCTTTTCAGGAGTATCTGTAACCTTACATTGACCAATTGCCTTATATACACAAGTTTTCCTGGATAACATATGCAATTTCTAAACCTGAAATTATTCTGCTTTTTGGGTAATGGAATTTTGTCATCAGGGTTACTTCCAGAAAGTAGGAAATATAGCAAAACATGTGGCTAAAATGTGAACAAATAAAGCAGCGTTACGTTTGTTCGTTTTGAAATGAAATGAGAGTGTAGGAACCGTAACGTGTTGCACGCTGGCTCGTACCTACTGACACTGGGCAATCATAAATCACAGCATTACTGGGAGCCCTGAGTCAGCTGATTCAGAGGCATTCCGAGAGGTCTGTCCAAATAACTACCTTCCTGACATGAGGGCCACAAGAAGCCAAGAGAATCTGCTCCCATTCCTCCACCACACGCAGGAGGAAATCCAGAAACTGGTAAGGAAACGGATTAGACATTCATGGGGCTGGCAAGACTCAGAAGGAAAAAATGTCACACTATTAAGAGAGGGTGTGTGAAAGTGTGAACGCACAGCTGAGGTCGGGTGCAAGGGATGCGCGTGTGCATTCACCTGTCCTTGCGTTGTGCTGCGGCGTCTTCGGGGGCTGCAAGCAGCTGGGCCAGGTCCTGTCATGCCCAGCTAAGCAGAGGCACTGGAAATCAAGGACGAGACAGGGCAGGAAGAGCATCCCTGCTTGTGTCTGTGTGTGAGAGGGAAGGCAGAGATGTGATACAACCCCTCGTGTGTTCGGTCTGACCATCGGGGTTGCCCGGCCGCTGCTCCCGCGGTCACCGAGGTCTCAGGGGTGCAGCGCGAGCAGTGGCAGGGGTAACTCCGAGCAGCCTCACCCCCAAGGCCTCCCGTGTCCAGTCTCACCTCCAAGAGACACTGAAGGCGTCACAGACTGTGCTGTGGCTTGAAGTGGAGACACCCCCCACATTCAGGTGCTGGCTGGATTTTTGCTGTGCTATTTCCACAGAGGTGGAGCTGGGAGAGGGGAAGACGAAACGTCCCAACTTAATTTCTTTTTAATGGTCTGATGGAGCATCTGACACGTGAATCCTCACTGTCCCCGCTCCCCAGCTTGCCTTCAACGGCTGCTTTTAACAAACAGCCTCCCCCAGACAGGGAAATTCTGTTACCTTGCCCAAACCTGCTCAAATACTTTGAGCTCCCAGTTATACACTTAGCACAGGATTTTGGCAAAATGAGGGAGAGGCGCATTCTTTGAACTGGAGGTAGACTTAAAAACAGCCCCTTGATCATCAGTGATGTCTTTATTCACTGAACCGGAACTGGGTTTTGTAAAACCTTACACCTATAGTCTCTTGATCTTCTCCTGATGTGCCAGCCAGCCCCTGCAAACCAGGTCATTTTAAGAACTCCTACGCCTGTATTCCTGCAGCCCCACAAGATGCATTTTAAGTAGCATATCCAGAGCCATCAGTGACCACAGATCAGCGGGGCGATATTCCCCCTGGAAATCTTTGAGCCTTCACTGCCTTACTTCATTACAGAGGCTATCGGATCTGCATTGCTTTGCATCCGCTAACCGAGGGGGCTTTGCATAAACTCCACTTGGGGTCTGGGAGCTTGGCCCTGAGCAGATCCTGGGCAGAACGGGATGCTCATTCCCAGCTCCTGTCGGGGAAGGGGAGCCCTGCTGCGGTGCCCTGACTTCCCCAGGCCAGGCCTGGCTGCCGGGGCAGGGTGGGCTCCAGCCCAGAGCACAGGGGCTGAGCTTTTTGTGAATTCTGCTCTGTGCTCAAGTCCTGACTGGGAATTAAAAGCCTGTCCCCTCTTAGTCTTTAGGGGTAAATTTCAGAGGCTCCAACGCTCGATAATTAACAAGTTCTGTCGTTCCCCTTGCTGTTGCACTAGCTGTGGTATTTTTAAAGCTTTTTATTAAAAATTAATTTCTTTATTTTGCTGGAGACCCATCACTCAGTCACGTGGCTCCCTGTCATGTTTCTATCCTTCCTACTCATATTCGAGTTATGCCATCAAGCTAATATATTGTGACTGCTCTTCTCTCTTGTGACAAAGCCTTGCAGCTGCCTCCAAATCAATAGATGTCAAAGAAATATGAAAACAATCATGACAGAGAACTTAAATCCTGGCTAGAGTCTGCATAATAAAAAATGTGCTTCTGTTCTCAAGGCAGCGGATTAATTTATCCTAAAGTTTAGTCAAATTTTATTCCGGTACCTTTTTCCCAGCAGATAGAGCTACATCTGTTGGGTTTGTAATGTAATTTGTAATTACTGCCCTTCATGTGGTCCAATGCCTTGAACCATCTTTAATTAAAAGCATAATTAAGGGAAGATCTAAAGGAAGACAATTACCAGATGGTCTTTTTTTTAGAAACAGTTAGTTGCATTGAGGATGTATCCTGGTCCATTTCTGACTTGGATTAAAAGGCAGGCTGCCTCCTGCACAATCTGCGAGGTGAGAGGCTGCAAAGGGGCTCAGGCATCCTGGGCAGCAGCACTGCCAACTACTGCCAGAGAGGCTGGGGACAGCCAGGGGGACACTGGGGGACTGTGGGGCAGAGGGTCGCCCTGGCTCCATCCCATTTCCCTGGGTGAGTGAGCCCTGGTGCCCTCCTCCAGCCCAAAGCTCTGGCAGAAGACACCTCAGTCAAACCCCCAGCATTACTAGGGACACCTTACAGCTTCTGGGAAATATTTTTCTGGTGAAAATAGCAAAAAATCGCAATAACAATAATAATCGTGATATCAAAATGGTAGTAACAGCAGTAATAATAATAATAATAATAATAATAATAATAATAATAATAATAATAATAATAATAATAATAGTTTTTAAAACCCACAGGGACTGAGTCCCAGAACAGTCTTCCAAAATGAATTATCACTGCTGCCCCGGGTGAGGCAGACCCTGATGGGGAGTGCTGTGCCTGCCCAGCCCTTGATCATCACCGGAGGTGGTTGTGGGAGGGGGTAGTTAGCAAAAACCTCCTCTCGGGCTGCAGCAACCACCCCGGCCTGGCTGGACTTAGCTTGAGGACCCCTCCTCAGCTTCTTGGGACATCTCCTTCCAGAAGATTCCCTGCACCCACATCTGGAAGTTCCAGAGACCATTACTAAAGGAGAAAGGACAGGAGGAGATGGGAAATAACCCCGAAAATATGAATAATGCAACAAAGTGCAGAATTACGTGTGAACACAAAATTTCTAGGGGAAGCTAGGCATAAAAAAGGGGGGAGAAAAAAAGAAAAAGGGAAACCTCGAGCAGTGGTGTAATGTAAATTAAATTTTTGCTGTATTACTAGGATTTCATTATTTGACTGTTCCTACTCAAAGTAAGGCAGCAATGAATTGTAATCATTTCAATTATCTTCAAGATAGTTTCTTTAGGACACAAGTTGTCAAAGATAAAAAAGTACATTCTTGCTGCTCCATGGGTCCATTTTCCAGACGGTTTGTCGTTCTTGCTGCATGATTTAGCCTGGGCTTTTTTGCATACTGCGGCTCTCCCGCACGCCCTCCGCGGGGGCGCGGACCCGCTCCTTCCCTGCGCGAAGCGGCTGCGCAGGGCTCCGCGCCCGCGGAGCCGGCGGGGCTGACCCTGCCTCAGCGCCCGCTTCGCCGCCATCCTCTTGAATTAACTTCACACAGGAGGTTTTGGTTGGTTGGCTTTACCACTTTTCCCCTCTTATTTTCGCGGCTTTCCCCGTCTCGCTCCCCGCCCCGTGGAATATTTCCTGACCCATTACTCTGAATAAAGCAATAAATGCGGGGCGGGCGGCCCCGCACCTCGCCTGGCCGCGGGGCACCCGAGGCAGGATCTGTCTCCATCCCCATCCCCGCAGCCCTACAAATACTGTTTTCTCCCTGCTGATATGCGTTGATTTGCAAGTGAGAGCTGCTCTCCGCCGGGAAGGCGCTTAGGTCTCTCTAAGCGTAAACCAAATAACATTTAAATGCCTTTTTACTGCCGGGGCATTATTTATTTAAGTGGCCGTCGGAAATCACAGCAACGCGGTTCCCGTTCCTCCCGGAATATTGTCCTTGCCTGTTTATTAGAGCGACTGGTTTAAAAGAGGCTCTTTTGGAATAAAAGGGCGCGTTTCCCCCCATTATTGATATCTAGGGAGTCCCAGGCCTTTAGTACATTAAAAAAGCTTCAAAAGGACAATTCGCCATCCACAGATATTATATTTGTGAAATGTCCTTTTGTCGAAGCTTTTAACACCTTCTTATAACGAATCATTTGTTCTTTTCTCTTTAATTTTGATAGACAATTAGCCATCAAATATACACCAGTTGACTGTAACCGAGCATTAAACTAGCCTTTATTTAACGCTAATTTAGCATAGCTGCTTTGTTTAACTTTACCATACAAGAACCAGGTTTTGTAGCAAAAAATAGGTGTAATTTTATGTGGGGCTTCATTTCTTTTGGCCCTCTACACAGCAAGCCCTCTCCTCTTTGTAACCCATTCTGCTGGGCAGAAACACCATTTCGGAGTGCCTAGCACCTGGAGTCTGGAAAAAAATTAGCATTGATATAGATTTAGTTGAAATGTAATCTCTTAAATCTGTCCAAGATTCGGGGAGATAATTACACTTTCACTGAATTGACAGAGGTCAGCGTCTCTGTGGACCTGAGGAGTTGATTTACTAACAATAGTGTTACATAAAAAATGGTGTTTGAGATTATAATGTTAATAGATGCAGTCACTGGGGAAAGCAGGCAGGCTACAACTAATTCGGTGGAACTTGGGTTTTGCGTTACAAGGATTCAAATCACTTGCAGCATTTAATTTAGAGGAATGAGTTTGGCAGTAATTACAGCAAATGGAAAGGTCGCCTTGGAATATTAGTGATTTTTTCCCAAGTTGAGACTCGGGGTTTTGGGGGGAAAGTCTTTTTTCTCTGTCCCCAGCCGTGGCCGGGAAAGCCGCGGTGCTGCATCCCCTGCACTTCTACTGTCGGTCACCTCGAACCCAGCATAACCCCGCTCAGAATAAAGAAACGAGGGTGGAAAATATTTGTGTAAGAGTTGGAGTCGCCCCTCGAGTGGGACCCGACTGTTTTCAGAGAGAGTCGGGATTTCCTTCTGCTCCCGGGGGTGTTCGCTGGCCCGGGCCGGGTCAGCATCTCCTCGGACAAAGCGCACCACGACATGGGGGAAAATGCTCCGCAGTTTCATTTGCATTTTGGGGGGGTCACGACAGAAGCGAGAGGTTTGGGTCCATGCTCAGGTGGGCCCGCTCCCGTCTCCCTCTTTTTTTTGCCCAGTAATGACCTGGCGGGAACCAGATGGCCCAAATCCGAACGCTGCTCCACCAGCCCCAGCAGGTCACGCTGCCTCTTTGGGCACCCTGGAAAACCCAGCCCAAACTCAAGTCCTTGTGCCACGATGTGCCCCGCGTGTCGTGCCTCTTCACCCACTCTCGTCGTCCGGGGGACGTTTCCCACTTGGCCAGGACCTCAGCTTTTTTCCCGCTGGGACACACGGCCCTTCTGAGGAGAGCCCGGTCACGAGCGGCCACGGGGAGCCGAGGGATGGGGCGGCCCTCGGGGGAGCGGGGCTGGGGCCGGGTGTGGGTCCCGGCCCCTGCCCCTCGTGGGGGTCCCGCGGGGGCCGTCTCCTCCTCGCTCCCGGGGGGATCCCTGCAGACCCT
>VZTD01006240.1:0-24497 GCA_013397725.1 Rhagologus leucostigma | reverse complement strand
CAGGTTAATGATTAAAAAAATTAATATCTCCAAGACGTGAAAATTTTTGGAAGAGAGTACATAACAGCATCAAGGAGAACCAAGGAGAGCCTGCGCTGTGCAGGTAGGCCTCACACTGGAATCACCAAGCAAGCTTGAGAAGAGAGGAGGATTTTGCCCCCAAAACTCTGTCAGAGGTGGGCTGGGATTCAGTTTTTTTCCTTGATTGTGTTCTGTGGTGCATGGGAGGCTTTTTGTAGGTCATTCACAAATTTCATCCAACAAATTCCTGCTACTTTCATCTTTCCTACTCTCCTACTAGGGATCTCCTTCTATGGATCCTTCCTGTGACTAAAGGGGCTCCAAGAGAGCTGGAGAGGGACTTTGGACAAGGGTCTGGAGTGACAGGACAAGGGGGAATGGCTTCCCACTGACAGAGGGCAGGGATAGAAGGGATTTAGGAAGAAATTCTTCCCTGTGAGGGTGGTGGGGCCCTGGCACAGGGTGCCCAGAGGAGCTGTGGCTGCCCCTGGATGCCTGGAAGTGTCCAAGGCCAGGTTGGACAGGGCTTGGAGCACCTTGGGATAGTGGAAGGTGTCCCTGCCCATGGCAGGGAATGGCACTGGATGGACTTAAAGGTTCTTCCCACCCAGACCATCCCATGATTCTCTCGTCAGGGCTTCACCCTATTGTTCAAGATGAGCTCAGACATGATGCAGCTGTGTGACTGCTGCAGGTGAAGTGGAATGTTCCAGCACATGGATTGCTGGCATGGCAGCATTTAGGATGGGGATATATTTTAAGCCTGTTTTAAACTGTAGAATTACACTTTACTGAAGTAGTTCATTAACTTCATACTTTATGCAAATAATTTCTTCTTACACCTTATCACTACATATAAGACACTTACAGGGAGGATTTACCACTGTAGAGCCACTGTCACATAGTTTGCACTGGTGGCCATGGTCCCTGATGCTCTTTAGTCATAGAGGTGAAGATGTTGAGGCTTGTGAGCTTCTGATGAGATAGAACAAACATCACACAGGCTGCTCCTTTTGCGTCATTTCTCAGTCATCCGGAGAGTTTTAAATGTCTCGTCCCCACCCTGTCCCCTCTCCAGATCCCCTGCTGATCCAGGCTATTCTGGTTTTGGTTTCATCAGTCAGTCCTTCCAAGTATTGGCGCAATGTGCTGCTGTCTTGGGGTGACTCTATCATGTGTATCCCCTATCATGCTCTATGACCAAAAAGTAATATTGTGACTTTTCTGTGCCTTTAAACTGAGCTTGAGAAAAAAACCAGACGAACTTTCCAAAGCAGCTTCTCAAGGACACAGAGATCACACTCCTCAGTGTTGTCTGGCTGTGGATGGCACAGAGGGAGCACCCTGCTTGCTTTTCCTTCAGCCAGCTGGTTTTTTTTTCCCTCTTGGCGTGAGACGGAGAGCTGAATTTTGTTTCCTGGGACTTTGTTTTTTTTTTTTCCCTTCTTCTCTTCTGAACTGTTTCAACAACATCAGAACACATCAGGAGAATTTTCTCCCCGAGGCCTGGGGGTGGGCCCACGCCCTCACCGACCAGCTCCGAGGAGGAGAGAGACCACACCTACGGAAGGACTCTGAAATCTTCCCAGGTTTCTCTCTATAGCGAGGGTTTTAATTCATTATTTAGCATCATTATCCTTTTCCTGTGTGTTTGTTAAAATAAATAGTTTTTATCTCTTTCACTTTCCTTCGAGGAAAAATTTCCTTTTTTCCCGAACCCTGTGGGGGGAAGGGTGGTTGCAACCTGGTTTTCTCTCAGGGGCTATATTACTAGATTTTGGCCAAACCGGTACAGCTGCCCATTTCAAGAGTTGTGCTTGCCACAGGCATGCTTGTCACCACATTGCTCACACACTTATGCAAATTTGCTGCAAATGACTGTGCCACGACAGTGTTAGCAAATGGTCAAGTCAACACTGACCACTATGGCCAGATACACTATTGCAGTACACCTAGTAGGGTTTGAGACGAATTAATATTAATTCTCTCTTAACTAATTTGTAATTTATAAATTCACAGGTGTCGCAGGTGTCTGCTTTGGCTAAATAACCTTGCATCAGGCTCTAGTGAGGAGTGCTACCAGAGGGTTTTCTGGGAGGAACCTCATCCTGGGCTTCTGTGCTTCACAGAATCCCAGAAACACAGAATCATTCAGGTTGGGAAACACCTCTGGGACCACTGAGTTCAACCTATGACTCAGCACCACCTTGTCACCAGCCCAGAGCACTGAGTGCCCCGTCCAGTCATTCTCTGGACATCTCCAGGGATGGGGATTCCACCATCTCCCTGGGCAGCCCCTTCCAATCCCTGACCACCCTTTCCACAGAGAAATGCCTCCTGGTGTCCAACATGAACCTCCCGTGGTGCATGTCCTGGACATGCACAACAAATACTTGTCTGCTCTCCTGGACTCTTGGGTCACTGTGTTTATTGTCACGGGACCTGCTCTGCTCCCTTGAGCTTGGTGGCACTGTACCTTCAGATAAGAACCAATGCTGACTCTGCTTCTCTTGTACAAAATCTGCTCCAGCTGCTTGTTGTCTTCTTGAAACATTAATCTAGAGTTTGGTTCACCCACACTCCCACAGCACGACCATCCTGTGTCTCGCAGGACTGACGCTGGCAATGACAACCTCCTTAATCAATGATCTTGTGGTAAAATAGCTGGAAACAAAATCACTACAGATACAGCTTAATTGAACAACTTATTTAAAAACATCAATTGCCTGTTCTCCTATTAATAGTACTGTGACGTTTTCTTCATCGCTTGTTTGATCTTTATCTTATTCGCCCTCCCAGAATGTTATAGAGCAGGGGCTGTGGACTGGAACTTCCATCTGTTTGCTATCGGGGTGGTCATTTTGTTCGAGCTACACCAACATGTAGCAGCTGAGGATGTCACTGGGAGGAGAAAGGCACATCCAGAGCTGTAGACTTACCCAGACATGCAGTTCTGACAGAAGCCAAACAGCTGAATATCCCAGACATTCAATATTTAAGAGCATTTCCGATATGAACAGTGGTAAGGCAAGTGACCAGCCCCTTTGGGACTGTGTGCTTGGAGCTCTCTGGAGAAACTTAGAAAAGCTTTGAATCACTGAAAAGGTTATTTTGCCCACTGAAAAGTGACTTTGGAATGAGCTGAAGCCGTCATGTATGAAGAAATGACAATGAAAGTAGCATTAAATGTTCAGCATTTTTCCCCTCTGTGTTGGCCAAAAATTATTGCCCATGTCTTGAACTCACCCAGCCTTAGCAAGATATTAGCTAGGTTTGTTTTGTATTGTGGGGTTGGGAGTTTTTTGGGGCATTTGTGGTAGTTTTTGTGATTTTTTGTTTTGTTCTGTTTTGGTGTTCTGGTACTATATGACAATATCCTACATTTCATAGACATCAGACAAAAATTAAGGTTGAAAGGGACCTCAGGATTTGATGAAGTCCAGGATTTGATGAAGTCCAAGCTCCTGGTTAACTGTATTTCTTGATGCAAATGTTTTCAAAGAATCACAGAATGGTTTGGGTTGAAAAGGATCTTCAAAGGTCGTCTAATCCAACACCCTGCCATGGGCAGGGATGCCTTCCACTAGACCAAGTTGCTCCAAGTCACATCCAGATTGACCCTGAACATTCCCAAAGATAGGGTATCCACATCTTGCCTTGGCAACCAGTTCCAGTGTCTCACACACTCACCACTATCTTCCTTCTGTCCAGTTTAAATCTACCCTCTTTCCTTTCAAACCAAGGGAAGACAAAATTCTCAGGGATAACCCTGCAGTCCCCCCTTAGTCACTTCTCCTGCCTGCAGGCATGAATGTCTCCTCCTTATTGCTGTAGAAATTTTCTGAAATACAAAGTTTAAGATCGGTACCTGGAACAGAAAGTCTGCCTTAATTGTTTGTTCATCTGATAGCAGAATGGTGTCTTTGTGAAATGTACAATTTTGGAAACTGGACAGCTTGCCGTTATAATTTTCCGCCCTCAGTACAACTGGTTAAAAATTGTCTTCTACCACATTTACCATACTTCTGCTGATTGTCCTCACACAAAGCATTAGCAATCCTCAATCACAGCTTTCATAAACAAAGACCAAGCCCTAATCCAAGAAAATATGCAGTATTATATAACTTTTTTTCTTTTTTGAAAGCAGTCTTTGAGATGTAAGCACCCACATACCAGTGAGAACTGTTCAATTCCAGACTCCCATATCTTTCTTTAATCCCAACCTTTCTGCTTACTACGTGCAGTAGTCTAGGTGAGGAATGCCCCTTCAGTCAAATTAAAAAGGAAAAATAACCAGCTGGCACTGGAAGGCATTTTCCCCCCATGCAATGAAAGACAGCAGATTAAACAAATCATTAATCTGAAGGTCATCAATGTATGTGCCCATTTTTCACCAACACGGTGCATGTGTGAGCAGGAAATCCAAATGACATCATCAGCAAAGCTTGAGTTTAATTTATTCATTACTTCTTCCACCAAAGGTTCTCAGTAATAAATGAGCAATTGCATATGTCTTCTTGTAGATACCAGCTGTATACGGCCATCAACTACAAATTAGCTATATGTCTGACCTGAATATTTAAAAGTTAAATGGAAAATGAGACATATTCTCTCACAACTTGCTCTTACACTGTCAGCCTACACCTACTGTTTCTAATTTTTTGGTAAACAGGTACACATTCCCACAAAAAATCCCATCCAGGAAGAGGAGAAAGTGGGAAGGAGGGCACAGTGTGGGAAACAGCTCTGTGGGTACCAAGATGAGAAAAGAAGGAAAGGAGGACGGGCTGCAGGCATGCTGGACAAAGGATTCCTGCAGTCTGGGGAAGCCACATAGAATCATTTTAGGTTGGAAAAGCTTTCCAAGATCAGCGAGTCCAACATCAACCCAGCAGCACCACCATGTGCACTACGGAATCGGGATAAACCAGGAGCAGGTTCTTCCTGAAGGACCACAGCCCCTGGGAAGGAACCATGCTGAAACATGGGAAAAATGTGAGGAGGAATGGCGGGCAGAGGGGAGCTGCTGTGGACTGATCACAACCCCTATTGCCCCCTGGACTGCTTGGGGTGGGGAAGACTCAGGAGTGAAGGACTGAAGTTGAGCCTTGCTAAAGGGGTGTGGGGAAGGTGCTGTTTTAATTTTGTCCTCATTACTACCCAGATCTATTTTAATTTATAATTAGATAATAATTAATTAGACACATGGTATAAATTCATTAACAGAATTAATTAATGTATAATTGATTATTTGCCCAAGTTGAACCTGTTTTGCCTGTGATGGTAATTGGTAAGTGATCTTCATGTCTTGAGGTCTACCAGGAGCTCACTTTCTTTTCCCAGTTCTTCCTATTTTTCTCCTCTTGTCCCAGGATCCTGTGATCCAGCTGGGACCAGCTCCACAGGCCTGGGGAAACAGGACACTCACCCCCACTGGAAGTGACTGGCTTGCCCACTGGAAACCTCTAAGCTGCTAAAAATATTGCGGTCCTGAGAAATGCTGAGCCCAGTCTGGGTTGTAACAGTTCTTTAAATTAACTGGAATTCCATGTCTTAAATATCAAACACCCTTTAAAACCCACAACTGTGTTTTAATTGAGAAAATTTAAACAACATGAGACTTTCTATCCTGGAATATGAACCTAGAAGGGACCCTGAGGCTTCAACTGCTTCACCACGAGGCTCGGCCTTCCTTGTGCTGAGGGCCTGTCATTTGCTGTTCTGCAATCTGCCTTTGGCTTCCAGCTCTGGCAACTTTTGTCAGTTATTTTCATGGCGAAGTTATTTCAAAGTCTCTGTGGAAATATTTTCCCCTTTTTTGTTCTCATGCTGTGGTGTTTGTGCTGCTGGTGATGCAGCATCTGCCAATCCTGATACCATTGTTATGGTGTGTTTCCATGAGAAGAATGTGTTGCCTGAAAATCACCCCGTATTTTCTCCTGCTTTCCTCATCCATTAACTTGTTAAAAATTCCCTTTTCTGCCCTTCCCGAGGAAGAAACTTTCATTGTGAGAGTTGAGGTGTGCCATCACCTGTGTCATTGCTGATAAAGCCTTTTGCTTGTAGGAAAATTCCCTTTAGGAAACAGCAGGTGCTCGGTCCTGGTCATGCCCATATCCCTGCAGAGCCCTGGGATTTTCCCAGGCAGCCTGTTGCACTGCCTCACTAACTCATCAGTTTGAGCTTTTCCACACCTTTCTTCCACCTCATTATGTCTTGACCTGTTTGGTTTGTCCTGGCTCACGACAGGAATATAAAACCACTTTTTCGTTTCCATTTACAACAGTAATGGACAGAAAGTAACTTTGTGTTTTAAGTGGAACATCACATTTGACACCTAAAAGAACCAACAAATATCTTCAAAACTTACCATGAAATGTGGCCTCTGGCAAACTGATAACCCACTTTCTGTCTTTCACTTGGATTTTAGTACCTCCAGTGTTAAAAGAACCAGAGATAAAGAATTTCTGAGTTTTGTAGTGGCATAAATAAGATTAAAACCTGGCCATTGTCACAACAGTAAAATAAGAACTATCACAAAGATAGTAATTAAAATATTTTAATAATAAACAAGTTATTATTCTCTTTATATCCTAATTATATAAAATGTACAAATAATATGACATCATAGTCACCTGGTAGATACTGATATTTTTATAACATCATTGTTCTCGTTACACTGTCAGCACATTCTGATAAGAAATTGACCTAATTTATTTAATTGATGAGACTAAACCCAGAGTTTCATTTCAACAAAGCACTTTAACACTCCCTGNTGATAAAAAAAATCTTTTTTTAAAAAAAAAAAAAAAAGGTACTTCAAGTATGTGGTTAAATCTTGCTGAAGATGGTTAATGACGCACAAGTGAACGTTAAACAGTGCAGTAAAGTTGAGCCCATCTTGTTGATACTTTATTGAATTAAAAGTGTGTTAGAAGAAGCCAGAAGCTTTGAAAGTCTCCACACAAAGTCACTTCTGCCACGGAGACTTCGGGGAAGAGGAAGGCCCGCTGTCCAAGATGTTTGCAAGGGGACCAAGCTGCAGAACTGAACTGAAGGATTGCAGGGAACCAGTCTGCCTTTACAGGGACTGGGGTTTGCCAGGTTACTTCTGTGGCTGCAGCTTCCAACGCTGAACAAGTTCAGAGTGGAACTTCCAATGGCTGGTTAATACAGTCCGAAATCTGGGATAACTATTCTAACCTTAATTTGATGAAATTAAATCCTGACCCTTCATTGTAGCTTCAGTAAGAAGTGATGGAGAACACAGTGACAAATTAAATTTGACCCTTTGGGGCAAAATTAATAAAACTGAAATTTATATCCTTCCTGGGGGAGTTGTCTTTTTTATCCCTCTGCCAATCCAGACTCCTAAATCTTCCTCTAATTGAGGCAAAATCTTCATCTGGAGATCTTATGGGGTAGAAAAAAGAGAATGAGAATTTCATATTTAGAAATTATATTACATAGAGAGTAAGCTGGCTTTGGATTCAGACATTTTCTGATTTATAAAGCATATTATTCTCTGCATTATTGAATTTCATACAAAAAGAAAACATTCTGAGTTAATATAGTCATTCCCTCTCTGAGAATAATGTTGCTGAGTTCAATATGCACATCTTTCTTAAACTTCCACAATAATAAACCAAAGGCTTTCCTCATTTCCCAATTCTTCGTTGTATTGTCTTTGTGGTTGGTATATTTTAATACAGTCTCAGAATTTCACATGGTGTGATATTCACAGAGAACATAAACTGATATTGCCCTGTGACTTGAACTGCAAAAATATACCAAATAACTGCAAATCTCATTCCGAGTTTGCTAATATATTTTATTGACTCCCAGAAAATAGACTTATACTAGGAAATAAATTTCCTCACAGCCCAAAAGATAAAGTCTCCTATTTGATGGGATGCCACAGCATTTATACAGAGGAGGATAAGAAATCCATAGAACAAACCAGGATGGGCAGGAAAAGGGTGCCCAGTTTTTCAAGCGAAGGTCTGTGAGTTTTGTTTTTAACTTTCATGGACCGAGGCTGGCAAGGGAGATGAGAGGCAGCAGGTGTTGCTGGTTGACATCATTCAGAGCTCTTCAATTCCTTTTGCACAGAAGAAGGAACACTAGGTTTGGCTCTGGAAAAGTGAGTCCGAGAATTAAAAATGCTTGGAGTCCCTGCCTGAATGAGAGAGAGGAGACGAATGCCTGGGCTCTCTGACCTCTTTCCGTATTGCTGCCAAGTAACCGATGGGTTGTGCCTGGCTATTTCTTCCTCCTGACTAGAAAGGCCATTCTCTAGGATCACTTCCTGTCCCCTGTGCCCTGGAACCCAAAGCTCTGCCTGCAGAAGATTGTCTGGACTTCCGCGTGGAAGCTCTCAGGACCGTCACCTCGACAGGGAAGATCAATTCAATATTGAGCATGGTGGCAACACAAATTAAGAACTCTGTGACAAAGAAATCACAACCATGAGATCAGTATTAGTTTGTTATTTATCTCCTCACCCCAAAGCAACTCCTGAGGAGTATCTTAAACTTCAAAATCTTCATGGGTTTTTGTCAAGGATTGAACGCAAATATGCTCATGTGCTCTAGAGGTTTAATATAAATGCCTTTGAAGTCACTTATAGAACTTCATTACAGTGAGTGTTGACCAGCTGTTAATACACCCATATAGAGCAGACATGATTTGCACTCTGTAAAAGCGTGTAACTAAGCAGTGAGTTTCGTTGCTCAATGATCCTTTACCATTGAGAATTATGCGCTTATAATTTTTTTTTTAATTTTTGAAAGAGAGGTGGAGGATTTATCTGTTCATTTACTTAGAATAAAGTTTATTTGGTTCCCAGATTGCTATTCCTTGGTGATCTATATTGAACCTATTGCCCATCTTCATCCATTTGATCACAAAAAAAGTTGTCAGTGGAAATGCAGCTTATTGCCAGATGTGGTGGAACTGCCAGTTGAGAAAATAAAGCTTAAATTAATATGAAAGTTTCCTTCCCTTCATCTGTTAAACCCAGTGATTAAAGATGCAGTAATGGCATGAAGAGAGGGGGAAAAATATTCAGCTATTCATTCTCTAACACATAAAACAGTAAAACTCTTTGCTTTGCATTCTAGGTATCTTGTTTCTAACTATGAGAACTGAATTAATACATTGGGGGAAAACTAAGGATATAAACAGAAGATGAATTTACGAGCAAAATTCATGTTTGTTCTTTTATCAGGCCCATTGGTTTGACTGAAATGTAAATGTACATGGTTGGCTACACTTGGCATTCACTGGTACTCCCTGCCTCTGCTCTCTGGCTCATGACCATTTGTATCTCACTTTTCTGAAAGTATGGAATGAATCATTTAAAAACTTATTATGGGCTTTATTTTGTATGTTCTTTTAAACTGTATATTCCCATGTAGGAGTGTATATACAAATATATGTGTGTGCATATATACATTTATATAGATATAGATAGATATAGATATTATATATATAAAAAACAAGAATTCCCTCGAATCTGTTATTTACTAGGAGTTCACAGGACATGGCATCTCATCTTCAGCTTCATAACACATTTTGCTTTGCCAAGAGCTTTCAATGTGTTCCCTGTCTAAGTACCAGAACCCTTTTTGGCAGTGGAAATTGGGATAAAACACTGAAGTGGTCGTGGCATATGATAATCTTCCAACTGTTCACAAATATATTTTTAAAGCAGCTTCTCCTGGACTAACAGCTCAGTATGGAAAAGCTGTAGGGCACACAGTCATGCAGCAGCAATTAATGATGAGTAGGGATGGACAGAGTGTATTTGGGATGGATAAAGGTGTAAACAATGTAGTCATCCACTTTTCCAAATTAAACCTTCTTTTCCAAATCGTCATTAACAGGAAAGGTGGCAGAAAAGTGGAGGAAAAAATGAAAATGTGAGGTGAATGATTATTTTTAATCTGTGGCCTGCTTAATCATTAGCTGCTCCAACCATTCCAAATTCAAATCCTTGCCTACACAAATACTTAAGGAATGCTCTCCGTGGAAGGCCTAAGCCACACATATTAACTAGGTTGCTTGGGTCTTCTGCTCATGAATTTTTCTTCATGGCACATTATAATTCACATTTGTACAAGTAAAGTCTGCTTGAACAAGTTAATGCCATTATTTCCTGTAGCCACCCCTTTTTTTTATAGGAAATTCCAGTTACTCGGTCAAAACAGCCACAAACACATCTGATCCCACCGATGCTGATTAATTGCACGTGCAGTGGCGCAAAACGTAAATTGGTTAAATGAGGAGATGATGAGATTCCTGTGGGCAAAGTTTTCTCTGATATATCATTTGAAAACAGTAAATGCTGCTTCTTTTTAAACCCTTGGTTTCTGAAACCCAAAGTGGGTATTTGAAGGATGTGAAGGTTTAATATTTTTTGTTAAGTAATGTTTTGGCTCAGGAAATATTAAGTATATTGATTATTTAATGGCATACGCTCTCTACTAACCATCTAAACAGAGATCTTTCCCATCCCAGATGGAAGTGGATGCACATACCTATCCTCTATACCATAAGATTTAAGTAGGCTTAAAACTTACACCAATTCGCAGGTTTCAGACTAAACTTTCCCCGTATAAAAAAGTTCCTATTAAAGGATTTCTCCTCATTCCAAAGAACTTTAGACTATTAAAATTTTCCAACGGATAATGTCTAATGAAGCTGCTATTCTCCTAGATAAATGTCTCCTGGATAAATAAAACACCATGCTGATATGGGCTTTCTTTTTTAATTGAAAGAGTAGGTGTGAGCGAGAGTCATATTAGCAACAAGAGCATTACTTTCCAGGCAGCCAAAATTCTCCTCTCATTCCTGCGGCTCCATAAGGAAGCAGCTGGCTGAAGCCACGAGAGACTTTTTACCTGTTTGGGAAGATTTTGCACTTGTCAGGGCGTTCTGTAAAATGTTTGCACTGTGCAGTATTTGCACTGTGCATTTTAGGTTTAAATGTCTCTGCTAAAAGGTGTGATCACACTTGCAATTATAGTCTCTACCTTCCCAAGTACACCTGCCCTGCCAACCTTTTGAAATGTCAGACTCTGAAACAAGTAATGCAGAACATTTAGGGTGATTCCTTTGTTATGAGACAGTATGTATTTGTTACTGGAAATATTAGACTGGGGTTTTACCCTGATTTTATAATGTTAAAATCATTTATATCCCTACAGCCACCAGTAATAGAAATATCTCTTCTCAGACAGGGAGCCCAAACTGCGGCTAATACAGCCAGTAACACTAGGATTAATTTTTAGAGTGTTGTAAAATTGCAAGGAAACCTCTGGTCTTACTCACATCCATTAAGGTCTTTTCTCCAACTTTAGTGATTTTGGTCTTCTGAAAGTGGATCCCACAGTGTGGGATCTCTTGAATGCATCCTGTTTAAGGCCATGAGGAGTGGGGAGCTTTCTACCTTTGAGATTTCTGAGATCAGCTAAACAGATCACATTTTCGGTGTCTTTATTGATTGCTGTAACATGGACACGTGGGCTCTGCCTCTTTAAAGCAAAGAATTTTGTTATTTTGACGTTTTATGTCCCTTTATACACCCAAAACCCTTCAGCAAAGAGGCTGTAGAGAGGAAACCTGCAAAGACTTCCTTTAAAATACGTTATTTTATGTTAACATTTCTTAACTAAGTCCAGCACTTAGATGGACAGGTTTTCTTTATCCTTTTAAAGTGCTCATTAAATGGAAAGCACAATTACAGCTGATTATTTACAACCATTAGCACGAGTTCATCTCAGCTTTCTCACGATCTCATTAGGCTCCCTGAATTCCTTGCAACTCCAGATAATAATAAATATAAAAGATATTTGTTCATTTAAAAGCCTGCTATCTTCATCAGTCTTTATTCAAAGAGTTTAATATATTTGAAGGGAACTGTCATCTGTGCCAACCACACAGATTTTGTTATTTTCTTTTCCCCTATTTCTAACAAAGTTTAAAACAGAACACACTGAACATGGAACAAGCTGGAAGATTGAAGCAAGTTTATTTCATTTTGTGCATTTTATCTGGAGTTTTGTGCAACTGTTATACAGACAATAAAATTCAATACAACCATGATCACGTTAGATACTGTCAAAGGAACAAAATCTATATGTGAATAAATGGAATTTCTGTAGTCCACCTGCACTCCAACAGTACCTTGCTGGAAAAACGGATGGAATATTTGGTAGCAGAAAAGGTAACCATGTGCCAAACTATAATCTAACCCCAGAAAAGACAGGGATCCCTTTAGGGTTTGGGTGAAAAATTGTCATATTGGGACATACTCCATCAGAACAATGCTTGATAATTTGCTTCAGCGTAATGCTAATACTGATGCTAGTAATAATGTTAATAGATGCGACTACGACTAATTATAAATTATATAATTATAGAAGAAATAGAGGTATGGAGCACAAATAAATACCCTTTTGGGGCGTTGAGAAATGTGTGTGGAATTTGCTTTATCTGGATATAACACTGAAAAATATTTTTAAATTTTGGAAAGGGAAAATGTTATATTGAAGAAGTGGCTGGAAAGGGAATTGTCAGCAAGTGCCTTTAATGACCTCAAGAGGATAACAGGATGTCAAACACAGGAAAATATTATATTTTTGCCCTCATGAAGCTATTTATGACTGCAGAAATAGTTCTTTATGCTGCCACTGTTGTAGAAGGAAAGCCATTAAGGCGACACAGGTACAGAGAAGGTGCAGAGTGAAAAGCTGCTGCTTGCAATTACCTGCTACATAAAAGAACTGGCCCACATTCCTTGCCCTTACCAGTTTGAGACAGCTGAATCAGAAATAAGGGAAAAATAAAATAAAAAGGGAGATACGCCTTCTATACATTCTATGTGCTTTTGTAGTATTTGTGTATGTATACTTTTATTTGCTCACGTAGACACCTCTGCATACACACGCAGACACACAGGCTCACAAACACAATTTCTGTGTGCAAAACTTTAAATAAAAGCATCTTCTACCTGAGAACTGACCTAAGACTTAATTTCTGATAACAGTTTCCTGATACATTGTGTAGCAGGGAAGAAATGTCATTATTTTGCCCACAGGCCATTTGGATTTGGGTGAATTTATTGTAACACCCCTACCTGACAACACTCATAAACAGTCAGCTTGCTTCTTCTGAGATAAAGTAAACAAGTGTTTAGCTGACATTTACAGTAAATAGTTTCAATTACCTAAACTATCATAAAATTTTGGGGCTTGGTACTGGCCTGCCAAATTCACCATAACTGGCTCTGAATGACCAGTTTTGTCACCTCCAGCACAGAGATTATCCATCAGAAATTGCACCATATTCATTGCCAGAGACTAACCCAGATTACCAAAAACCATTTTCAATTCTATTTCTATTTCTATTTCGGATGAAATTCATAAATGTCTTTGACGGAAAATCTCTATAGCACTTGCTGGAATATGACAGGGAAAGGTGTCTTTGTTAAAGGTTTGTAACTATCCAGAGACTCTTTAATGTACAGAAGGATTACTTGGGAGGAAGATAAGGAGGCACTAATCAGTTGTAATAACACCACTGCTTGTGTTTCCCTTATTTATTCTTCCTTTGCACGAGTTATTCCAATTCTGCTTTGCTTGCAGCCAGTATTGGAGCATCTGCTCTTTTTCCTGCCTTGCATTATTTGTTTGCTGCTCTAAAACGTTGTTTCCTGACACCTCAAAATCAATGTTTTTTTTCCTAGAGGTACAAGTAAGAAATGTTTTACTGGCAGTTGGTCCTGTTCCTCAACCTGTCCATTCCTTGACTTTTTTTTCATTTTATTTCACAATTTATTCTCAATATCTCTCCTAAATTTCAGTGGGAGACAAAACATAATTCCTGTAGTTAGTCTTTCTGCCTCGTGCTTGTTTTCTGTTCCATTTATCTTGTGTGCAACACACGGGCTTTCAGGAAGGAGCTCTGAGCGGAAAGATTTCCTGCTTTGTATTCATTAATGACGCTGTCATCGGCGGTAATTTTCTGCAGAAACTCAAGGACTTCACTTTTTGGAGCTACACACACTTTGCTGCTTTCAAATGAGTTTCCAGCCATGACAGAATGAAGGTCAGGGAAAGATATTTGCAGTGCAGTGGCTGAAGGATGGGCTCAATTTCACAGAGCTGTTTGCCACAAGTGGTGGCTCCTTGGCCAACGCCTGACAGGTCTAATGGACATGGAAAATGAATGGTTCTTCCCCCGCTTCTGTTTTCCCAGCGGGACAGAGCAGAAGCTCACTGCAGAGGCAGAGCAGAAAGGTCACTTGTGCTGCAGTTGCTGTCAGGAGAAGCGCTGTCAAATCTGAGATGTATCTCTGAGCACTAGCGCTGCCCTGAGGGTCAACAGCACGAGCTCCAACCCGACAGTGCACCTCCAAACCTCTGTGTAGTTGTTCTTACTCAGTCTCCTCGCCAGGAGCACATACCTGATTATGTCTTGTGAGCTGAGGGCAAGAGGCAGATGTTCGGGCTGCGCTGCTTTGCGTTTGGCCCGAGTTCACTGGGAATGCAGCCTCTTCTTGCTCACTCAAGGTGCCTCTGACTCATCTCTCCGTTTAGCTGAGCTCCTTCACTCTGAATTGCACTACTTAGGGCTGCTGGGAAACCAGAGAATCACGGAATGATGGAATGATCAAGGTCGGAAGGGACCCCAAGGAGCAGTCATGCACTGTCGCGGTGCCTGTACATTTGGCACTGCCGCGTGTAACTCTTTGCCTCTTGCATTTGGGTTTCGACAGCAGAAATAGGCACAACATAAAAGGGGTTATGCCTTCTGATAAGCATGTTACCCTGGAGGGCATGGAAAAATTACTTTGTATTCAATTCCTATTTCTCCCCAGTGCTGCATTAGCCACTAACAAGGGGTCCCTGCTGGGAGCGATCTCGTGGGAGGAAATTTGTGTTGTAGACAGAAGCTGATCCTGAGAAAACTGGGTGGAGGCTTTGTCATAAAGTGTCATCAAAACAGATTGCACTGATGTGAAAAGGAGGCTTTTGATACAGTTCTCAGTTTTCAGCTGTACAACACATTCCTGGGTGATAGTCCAGGGAAATCTGCACTGATATTTGAGTATTTGTGCTAGTGCTAGAAACACTTGTGTTATTGTCATAGAATGCCACAATGGTTTGGGTTGGAAGGGACCTCAAAGCCCATCCAGTGGCACCCCCTGCCATGGGCAGGGACACCTTCCACAATCCCAGGCTGCTCCAAGCTCCATCCAACCTGGCCTGGGACACTTCCAGGGATCCAGGGGCAGCCACAGCTTCTCTGGGCACCCTGTGCCAGGGCCTCCCCACCCTCACAGGGAACAATTCCTCCCCAATATCTCACCTAACCTCTCCTCCTTCAGCTTAAGGCCATTCCCCCTTGTCCTGTCACTCCACACCTATCTCCAAAGCCCCTCTCCAGCTCTCTTGGAGCCCCTTGAGGTACTTCTCTTCTCCAACCTCAGGTAGGCTTCCACACCTCAGAGTGTTTGCTAAGCTGGGAGGAAGACACAGGCTCCAGATCTGGAGACATTGTCTCAGGGGATAGAGCAGCAATCAATGCTCATTTAGGGATTTTTTTTTTTTTCAGTAAAAACAGCCCCTGATTGCCAGTTTTGGCTGGATAAGGGCTCCTGTGGAACTACTGCAGTGGCAGTGAGGACCACCCGGGCTATTTTTCAAGACATGGAACTAGTTCTGATTTTAGCTTACATCCAAGCTCACCTTTCTGCAATCATAAATCTTGGATCAATTTTAATGATTCCGGTAAATTGGTTAATCATTCTTTGACAGGAAAATTGACTGCTCCCTTTTATTATTCCAGCATGTTCTCACTCCAGCTATTGCCACATATCATGTATAATTTTCTTCCATATTTTCTACAACTTCTTAAATATGAAATATTTAAGACTTCTTTTAAGTGTCGTATCAAAGTATCACAGAATCGTTTATGTTGGAAAAGACTTTCAAAACCCGTGAGTTCACCTGTTAACCTAATACTGCCCAGTCCACCACCTGAACCGTGTTCTCCTTGTTTTACTCCATCAGAAATATTCAAAAGTGCATCCTGTTTCAACTATGATGCAGTTTGCTAGTATTCTCTAGAGGTAAGAACGTTGCCCCGTGTGCAGTGTATGAAAAAGCCAATTAAGTCTCCAATGAACACAATCCAATGCATTTTTCTGTAGGATTTTATGTGAAAAAAGAGATGATAATTTTTTTAAGGAATTCAATGATCAATTATCTGTGTAGTTTACTGCATGGGTCCCCGACCTTTTCCTTCTAAATCCAGTCTAAAATGAACCTAAGCACCATGACTAAATAGTTCACCTGATAACTCGTTTCTTAAGAGCTCCACAGAAGTTAAATATAATTTTAAAGTAAATCTTAAATCTTTATCTATAATAAATATAATACATTTTTAGTAAATATAATTTCAAAGTCCACAAAGTCCAAGGAAGTATGTGTAGGGATTCTGAACAGACCTGGCACTTGGGGAGAAAGAATTAAAATAAAAAAATATATATTTTACATCCAGAAGAAGACTCAGGAATCAGTTCCTCTTACAACTGTTTTAACCCACAGAGCAACAAGGATATTCCTCCTCTCAAGTGCCTCTGTGCTTTGCAAAATCCCTGGAATTGTCTCAGGAATGATTGGTTTGATGTCACTGGAAAGCACAAATATTGCAGTTGTGGTAATTTGTTATTTCCCGATCAACTGATTCAAACGAAACCTGTTGTATAATTCTTTCAGATTTATTACTGGTTAAATTTCATTAATTGGGTTTGTTTGATGTGAGCCAAGTTTTGATGGAATCACTCTGCAAGAACAAACCAGGACTACCACGGAATTTTATCTCACTTACAGTTGTACAATTCCTTTGTCTATTTCTCCCTTCGGTGTCTCCTGGATATTTCTGGATATTTCTGGAGCAAACAAGGCAGTGTTATCACCCCTCTGTTATGATTTAATTAATGGAGTAGGAGCAGCCTCGTACCTCTCAGGAATGTTTCGTTAGAAATTTAATTTTCAGTCAGGCTTTTGTGTGTGTGTGTTTTGTTAATTGGTTTGGGTTTTATTTTGTTTTCCAAAGTTGAAGAGTATGGGAAGGGTCTTTCTGTGCCACACAGTGGCCGTGGATAAGATGGATAAGAGATCTACCAGTTGGAGCTGAAATGAAAACATCCCAGAGAAAAGTCCAAGCAAATGGAAGAAAAACAATTGGGTTGAGAGTAATAGCTGAAGTTAGAATATGGAAGTTTCCATAAAGGGGAGCTTCTGCAATCACTGAAGAAAGGTTTAAATAAACATTTTAGTTAAAAACACTAAAATCGACTTGCCTGACTGCTCCAAGTACTAACTGCTGAAAGAAGCAATGTCAAGTGCTTAGTGCTGGTCCCAGGACAGGGAAATCCTGCCCTCAGTCTTCCACAGGATCACTGGATTCTTCTTTTTCAATGTGTCAGCTTCATTCTATGAGGAAAGACAGCAACACACATTTTCCCTCAAAATAAATAATATGAAATATAATAAATATATTCACAGTTGTGAGGCTCTCAGGTACTTAATTACCAGAATTATTGCCTTTAATGATATAAATTGTGGTAGAAACATTTGCTGTCCAACTGGCACTGAGAGAAATTAGAACAACACTGAATCCAATATGATTTTGAAATATTTTCTTGTGAATACGGAAATGTTGGATAAAGAAACAGTAATCTTTTGATTTTTCTTTTAATTTGATTTTGATATTCAAATAGCTGTGAAATGTAGCTTTTAACTTTTTATACATCTTTGATGACTGATTTAGAAACCAACTCTCATATATGGAGTAGGACTATGGAAATATTCTGGATGCAAGCTGCAAATATAATAAAAATATCAATGATTAATTGAGAAATCCAGAAGAAGTGAGGGAAGACTTAGAGTAGGAGGCTGAGTAGGAATCAGTGATTATGACCTGATTGCACTTGTAATCAAGAGAGAAAAGGCGGTCTGTATGTGCAATATGGCATAGCTATATTAGCCCTGCAGATGGGTTAGATTCCCACTTTCATGGGAAATTAGAAATTAAAATTATCAGAAGAGAAAAAGAACCCAAATAAAATGGAACCTTACTGAAACCAGCAGAAACAACTTAGGAAATCTGTCTATATGCTTTTCAGGAGAAACTAGTGTGTTCTTGGTTTGTGTATGACTTCCTGGAATCACAGAATCACAGGATCGTTGAGGTTGGAAAAGATCTCCGAGATGATCAAGTCCGAAAGGTATCACGTAGTGCCACGTCCAGTCATTCCTTGAACACATCCAGGGATGGGAACTCCACCACCTCCCTGGGCAGCCCCTTCCAATGCCTGACCACCCTTTCAGTGAAAACACTTTTCCTAATATCCAACCTGAGCCTCCACTGGCACAGCTTGAGGACATTTCCCATTCTCCTGCCCCTGTTCCCTGGGAGCAGAGCCCGACCCTGCCCCGGCTGCCCCCTCCTGCCAGGGAGTTTTGGAGAACAATAAGCCTGTGCAACTCTGTTTAGTTTCTTCGTGTAGCAGACACCAAAGCGTTATTTGTTGTGAGTAAGCATTCCAGAAATTTACTCTCAAAAATTAAGAAGTAAGAGCACAGCTGTGGAACGGAATAAGAATGGCTCAACTGAAAGTGAGCTACAGTGATCGACTGTCCAACTGCAGCTGCAGCAATCTGTGCACGTCATTTCCGTGTTTTACGCATTTCAGAAGACACGGGTTAAACTGTTGACAGCTGTAAAGAAACTGCAGCCTTTGAAGAGCCCAGCCTGGAGCAGGTTTATCCCACAGGACTGCTAGCCATGGAAAGGACCGTGCTTGAACAAGAGAAAAGCATGAGGAGAAAGGACTGGCAGAGAGGAGCTGTCACAGCCTGACTACAACTCCCGTTCCCACCACCCCTGCACCCCTTGGGGGTAGGAGGCAGAGGGAAGGAGTGAAGCTTGGGAAAGGGTGTGGGGGAGGAAGGTGATTTAGTTTTTATCTGTTCCTCACCATCTGACTATTTTTATTTGGTAATAAGCTGAAAGAAGCCAGATTTAGATTAGATATTGGGAAAGAATTCTTCCCTATGAGGGTGGGGAGGTCCCGGCACAGGGTGCCCAGAGAAGCTGTGGCTGCCCCTGGATCCCTGGAAGTGTCCAAGGCCAGGTTGGATGGGGCTTGGAGCGACTGGGATTATGGAAGGTGTCCCTGCCCATGGCAGGAGGTGGCACAGGATGGGCTATAAGGTCCCTTCCGACCCAAACCATCCCATGATTCTTTGATTTTTTTCTCCACGATGGACACTGGTAAATGGTCTCCATGTCTTCATCTTGACTCATGAACTTTTTCACCTTATTTTCTCACCCTGTGCCCTTGGTGGTGAGGAGGAAGAGTAAGAAAGCACCTGGTGGGTGTCCGGCGGCTCAGCAAGATCAGCTCACCCCAGCCGCACACAAAACTCTCTCAAACTTCCTGTGGAAATTCCTTACAGTCCTACAACGTCCTGAGGGACATGAATAAACACGACCTGGTGAACCATTTGTAATACAGACCAAGAGAAATGGTGCTAAACAACCAAAACCCACTTCAGACCATATCGTCAAGGGGACAAAACATGAGATCGCAGAAAGGAGCTGTATATTTTTTTTCTCATTTGAATAAGGATACCAATGTGGAAAGATCATAAATTAAGGAAATAACTCTAAATTGGCAGTGCATCAAAGAATTACCTGATCTCTGCTTCTGAAGTTCCTGTTTTGCACAATAACCTGCAGTGAAATTACTTCACGTGTGAAAAGCTTATTCACTTCAGTAAATGTCACACTCTTAATACAGTCACTTTCCAAATACTATTATAGCATTAAATGTTACAGAAAATAATAAGGCTGTTTTATAATTAGAACTATGCAGGATCACAATCTCAGATTACTCATTTGCTCGAACGTTCCTTTACCACCAACTGTCTGCTCGACATTTGAATGTCACAAAGCTCCTGTTATTAATATTTGCACAGTAGTGTGGAATAATAGTTTGTACATTTGCAATGAGCTCTTCTGAGATCCCACATAAGCCCCAGATACGCTCAGCCCCCTGCAGAGTCAGGCATTGTCCCTAGGACTGGATAAACACCTCCGAAGAAGAAGGGGTAGGTTCAGGTTTTTAGGGGCAAGAGAACCAGGTATAAATCAGCTGAAAGAAATACATTAAAGGGTCCCAAGAACAGAGGCAGTGACATGAAAGACGAAGTTTCAGATGTCACAAGGTAGTACATCCCCACTAATTTACTCCAGACCCACAAAGTGAAGGGACCAGGTTTAAATAGGGAAGAAGAATGGCATCTTGTTAGGCACCGTCCTTTGGCTTTGCAGCTTGATGGTCTCAGGCCTCAGGGAGCTGGGCTTTGGGAAAGGAGGTGGGAAATGACCCTAAAGGGGTATAATGGATATGTGCCTAAAGAGATGTGTCAGTTTTAGTTCCATGTTCTAGTGCATAAGGATCATTCCTTCACAGAATCACAGAATCACAGAATTACAGAATATTCTGACTTGGAAGGCACCCACAAGGATCATCAAAGTCCAGCTCCTGGCCCTCCTTAACATACTACAAGTGGGTTCTTTTTGCATCTTCAGCTCCCTCCTTTTTTGTTTTTTTAACTTGTTTTTTTTTTTAATTTGTTTTTAAATTTTTTGGTTTTAATTGAGGTTTTACAGCATTTGTCAATGGAGAATCCCAGGCTCTGGAGTGACATTACTGTCCAGAATAAAGAAAGGCAATAGATTGATTTATGCAACTGAATATATTCCAGGATAGAAGAATTTTTACTTTTTAATTTCTTAGTAGCTTTTTTCAGCTTAAGAAGTCCTGTTCTGTATTGACTTTTAACAGGCTACAGGAAAAGCTTGTGTCAATTCAGGAAATGTTAAGACGTACCATGCTTCTACTGTGAATTCTTATCACTTTGACATATACCACCAGAAATCTGGAAAAAAAGTGAGTTTTCACTAATGTTTTTTTTCTTTAACAAAGAAGTCCTAAGGTTTGTTCACTAGGTGCAAGATCTAGATGTAAACCTTGTGCAATTTGTCACAGCCTGTACCTACATGCTTGACAAATTTACTGCTACAAATACAATAAATATCTGCAAGCAGTAGTGAGAAGTGAACAAAAGAAATGTTTTCTGTAAATCACGCATTTAAAAATGAACACGCTTTTTTCCTTCTATGTATCTTGTTAAAAAGAGCAACAATCATTCATTAAACATTTTAAGCCAAAGAATTTCTTCACTTGCGGACATCTAGCTTAGGTCTTTCTAATGTCTTACTACAAACATGTATTTAATTCAGATTAACACTCACACAGGATCTTATTTAATTTCCAAGACAGAAATTAAAATGGCACGGGGTGGGATTGTTGGGGTTCTGTGCAGGGCCAACAATTGGACTCAGTGATCTCTGTGGGTCCCTTCCAATTCAGGATATTCTGTGATTCAATGAAAATAATAATAATCGATATCTGAACTATTTATTACATGGCGCTCTTTTAGTCTTCAAACAATGAAATTGAAAAATGAATGAAACAGAAGGAATGTCAAGGCTGCTGTCTCCTGCATCATTTCACATGATGGAAAAACAGTTCCTTTAAAAGAAGGACCATTACGAAATTGTTCCTGAAAAATCTTACCTTCTAAAGAGTAAAAATCCCTCATCTCTGGCATGGAGGAATATCCGATAGATTTTTTTATTCAGACATCACACCAGAAAAAGATCGATTTTGTTCAAACCAAAACCGAATTATTCTGAGGACTGACTTGTAGTTTAAAAAAATATTGACCCTCTCAAACTATTAATTGCCAAATGCTAATTCCAGTTGTTATATAATTTGTATTTTAACTTTTTTAAATAGCTGCTTTTGAATAAAGATACAAAAACAGCCAATCTAAAAAACACAAAGTTTCTCAGGTTTTTAAAGTCACATTACTAAAGGAATTTACAAAATTTAAGTAGTTCATTTTCTGATCATCCACTGTGTTTATAAATCCATTGTTCTTTTTCTGATCATCCATTGCTATGTGTTTATAAATACTATAATTATGTAGCTTTTAATTCAGTGTCCTTTCTATCTGCTTTATCTGGGATGTTTCCTTTCTTGCTCCAGACAGACATTAGGAATCTCACACTCCTTGTGACAAAGTGCCACTAAAATGCTGCAGGAAAATTTAACTGGATTTTGAGTCTGGATATGGAACTATTTGCAAGTAAAGTTCTCAGCTGTCTCCTTGCAACCAGAAAATTAAATATCTTCCTTTTGTTGTCAATATTTCATGGTACTTTTGATTTCTGACCTCACTTTTCCTTTTTAATTTCAAGTAGTGCTTTTCCTCCCATGTGTATGATGTATTATCTTTTCTTTACACAGGGTTCTTTAACTCCCAGATCTCTACTTTGCACTATGTTTTCATCAGTCCTGATGTATTTCACTTTGCTGTAGGCTGTGGGGTGGGAATAAAGTCTGTTGGAAAGACTTGCTGTACCATTTTCCACATGGGTATTTCTGTTCAAGCCCGAAGTGATATTTAAATGTCTTCTCTTCTTCCAGTTTCATAATCCTTTTTTTGAAGCAGAACGTTAAAAGGCATTTTAATGTAGCCCAAAAGAGTCCTGAAAATGGTCATTATCTTTAGAGGTGCTGAAGGAAGCACAGTGCTGCCTTTCAGAAGGACCTGGACAGGCTGGAGACATGGCAGAGAGGAACCATCTGAAATCCAAAAAAGGTGAATTCAGGGTCCTTAAAACACAGGGCTTTATTCGTGTTTAAATGTTTCTCCAGCAGCTTGAGCAATTCAAGGGTTTTCTGTTGTTCTCAGTGCTCCAAGTAAGAAATTACTCCCAGTTGCATTTTCCTTGCTTTCCTTTCCCTCCTCTGTCATTTTTGGGGTTTTCTTGTTGTTTTTTCCCTCAAGCAAGCCAGGTGTTTCCTAGATTTTGGGAAATGCCCCAAGGAAGAAGAATTCCACACACTGGTACATCATATACCTCACTGCTATTTCTTTGAAATCACCTCCTTCTAGTTACACCGCAGCTTTAATTCAAGTAGTTTGGAAAACCTTTACAAAACCAGAAATCAACCAGGATCCAAATCGTGCGTGAAGTTTCTCGCTCAAGAAACCATCTGTGTTAACTTCAGCATATTTGATGCCAAATCATAGCAACGTGATTCCATGAAATTCTGATTCATTCCAGTCACTCTAAAATTGTGGTTTTAGTCAGATTTGGTGGGGTTTCCCCCCCACGCACCCTCTTTTCCCCAAACGTCTTTTGCTTAAAATAAAGAACTTTGTTCCATGGCTGCAGTGACCCATGTGAAAAACTGTTGTCACACGACACCAATAATTATGATTTTAACTCTCTATTACTGATTCTTCACATAATATTGTTGCAGTAATGTATTTAATAACTGCCCCCAAAATAATTCAAAGCTGAGAGATGTTTTCTCCAAATATAGACAGCTAAACAGTGCATTTAATTCCATTTGTAAAACCTCTGTTCAGCAATTAATGATGGCGTATTTGGAAAGAATATGCTTAATCATGGTCTTTAAATTTGCCTTTTGGGTTTGCAAATTCAGAAGACTACAGACATTCACTAATGACAATTACAGCCTAAAAGGCAGGTTTTGCATCACAACAAAATTAGCCTAAAAAAAAGGGAAAATAATATAAAAAGAATCATAAAAGAAAGCTGAAAAACACGACAGCCTTTCTTCTTGATTTTTTGAGGAAATATAAATAATTCTAGAGATCACTTCTCTGGGGGTTTATTATTACTGGCAGACACAAGCAAATGAGGGTTGATTTTGAAAAGTGTTCACTGGGAATGCAGGTGAGCATCAGAAATGAAGTGAAGCAAGGACCCAAAACAGTAAATTTCTCTGAAAATTAAAATAACCCTGCGGTAATATTGTTCAAAAATTTGTACTTTATAAAGAAATTATTCTTCAGAATACTAATCATTGCATAACAGTGCAAATTTTAGTTCTTCTTGGATCAGCAAGGAGCTAAAACAAGATTAAAACCAGACATAAATAGTTATTACCTTTTATGGTTCTTTGCTTGTCATATATATAATAGGAGTGCTAATTCTCTCAGCACTGCTTTCAAAATTTGTGTTTTGACCCCTAAAATTTCATTATTTGAAGACAAAAAGGGTTTCAGCTACTCACTCCAAAGTTATCTCACCTTGTTGATATTTGTAATAATGACTTGCAAGAAAAATCACTTGTATTAGTAAATTGCTGATATTGAACTAGTAAAGATCATAACCCTGACACCAAGGAAAAAAGAAGATATTAATAATGATGAGGAAATGTTTATTTATGAAGGACATGGGGGAATGTCTTCAAACAGAGAGTAAGGATAGATGGGCTATTGGGAAGG
>VZTD01006226.1:0-34088 GCA_013397725.1 Rhagologus leucostigma | reverse complement strand
AGATCTTTTGCCTGAAAGTGAGTTCTGGGGTATTAGTATGTCGTTTCCGCCTCAACAGCGACAATGTAGCAAAAGCTAAGCTAGTGCCAAAATAACTGATGAGGGAAAATGATAAGAACAATGAGCACTCTGTTAACAAGGAGACACAAAACTAGGTATTACCCTGAAGGTAGCTGGACAATGAACTGGTGTTTGTATACTAAGAAATACGACAAGGCTGGGGGCTGTGTTCTGGCCCTTGGTGGCTTATACAGGCTGCATTTACTGTGTAATATTGTACACTGGGGATCATGGACAAATTATTTTTTGGTGGTTCTTTCAGTGGAAAGTCTCTAAAATATCATGAGAGCTACAGCCCATCACACTGTGTTTTCTATAGCACAAGAAAGTGCTGTACCCTAAGAAAGGTACCGTAAGTGTACATAGGGCAGGTACTCTGAAATGGCACAAGAGCATGTGGTATAGTACTGGAGAACAGTGGAGGCTAGAAGGAGCCAAATCTGTTGCAGTTGTATTCACCCAGTTTTTGGGAGTGCTCCTGACACCTTCCACTCCTCAAGTTGTATACAGGAGCTTCTTCAAGCACTACTTGAAATATACACCTCTTAATCCAGATGCTGCTTTGGAAGGCCAATATTTCAGCTCAAAGCAATACCACTGTCGCTTGCTGTAGAGCTAGATTTAATATTTTCTCTTCAGGTTAACTATTTCAAAGAATATTCCCAACTCCAAGATTAAACCATGTCTTCCCACCTGCCACCACTCTATAAACATTTCAAGGAGACAGTCAACATTGAAATGATCAACAAAAATACCCACAACACAACTTGTCCTCTCAGAGAAAATCCTGAAGATAAAATGAAACAGTGAATTTATCAACTGAGGCAGAGCTTCACTAAGCCTTATCTATGAATCATTAATGAGGATGACTTAGGAGCTCAAGGGAGACATGGCAACATTGCTTCATTCCAAAATACATAGCAATCCCTTCCTTATTAGATGCAAGAAAAAGTGTGCAACTGAATCCAACTCTACACAATAATCTTCACTGGCTCACCAAAAGCTGCAAGCAAGGAAACCTTGCCACACTAGTGGTATTGGCTTTATCCCCTTCCAAAGGAATGAGGCTTCCTACTGTCTCAACCCCCTCACTACTCTCAGCACCAGATTTCTTTCTCAAAGGATATGAACATATCGACTCCATCTACACCACCATGAGCAGCTGATGTGTTCTTCCAGCACTAGAGCCTGTAAGGATAGCATGCAGCTAGCCAACCTCTTCATGGGCTACCCCTCTGAATAACTGCACCCCAAAGCTACATTCTAGCTAAGAAATACAAAAGGCACATTCAGCATTTGGAACTAACCCCCTTGACTCCTTCTTTGATTCCATCACAAAGTTAGTAACCATCATCTCTCTTTCAATTGAAAATACATGCTCTGTCAATTTGATGAGCTAACAGAATTTTCCAAAGACCTAGATCGTATCTTTGAAGCAATTATCTGAACATCACAGGAAAGGATGACTACAAAGAACCACACAGCTCCACTTTGTTAGGTTTTCTCCCCCTTTCACTGAAACATATACAGAAAAATCATTAAGTAATGACAGCCGATATTGTAAGGAAGTCATTTATAAAGATAAAACTTGTACATTGCAAAAATCATCATTGGGAACAAACACAAAAGTTTTGGTGCCACATCACCAAATGCAAAACATACATGTTTGCTATCCCAGAATAAATATCCAGCCCCTCCTAGAAAACTGTGATGATTTTTGATACCACATATGTTCATCCCAGCACACTCATGGATTCATTTGGTGGCTGGTCACAAATGGTGTCCCCAGGGCTCAGTATTGAGGAAGGTTCTGTTTAATATCTTTATTGATGATCTGGATGAGGGGATTAAATGCACACCCAGTCAGTTCAGAGAAGACACTACATTGGGCAGGAATGTTGATCTGCTATGCAGGAAAGCTCTGCAGAGAGATGGGCTGAGGCCAATGGTCTGAAGTTCAACAAGACCAAGTGCTGGGTCCTGCTGTTGGGTCAGACCAACCCCCTGCAGCTCCAGGCTGGGGCAGAGGGGCTGGAAAACTGGGAAAAGGAGGTGCTGGTGACAGTAGCTGTATATGAGCCCAAGTATGCCCAGGTGGGCAAGAAGCCAATGGTACCTGGGTTGTCCCAGCCATGGTGTGGCCACAGGACCAGAGCAGTGACTGTCCCCTGTGCATGCATTGCTGAGGCCACACCTTGAGTCTCAAGGGCAGTTCTGGGCCTTCATGACAAGAAAGACACTGAGTGGCTGGAGCATGTCCAGAGAAGAGAATGGTGCTGGGGAAGGGTCTGGAATACTGCAAGCAGTTGAGGGAGCTGGGGGGGCTCAGTCTGGAGATTCTCACTCTCTACAACCCCTTGACAGGAAGGTGCAGCCAGGTGGGGGTTGGGCTCTTCTGCCATGTCTCAAGCAAAAGGACTAGAAGAAATGGCCTCAAGTTGTGCCAGTTAAAAACTAATTTTTCACTGAAAGAGTGACAGTGGTCAGACACTGGTATAAGTTGCCCAGGGAGGTGCTGGAGTCACCATCTCTGAAAGTGTTCCAGAGGTGTCTGGATGTGGCACTTGGGACATGGTTTAGGGGTGATTATGGTGATGCTGGGTTGATGGTGGGACTCAATCCTGAAGGTCTCTTCCAACCTTGATGATTCCATGATTCATGGATATCACAGGAGTGAAGCAGTCACTACACTACCTAATGAACTTAAACTGTGAAATACAGAGGGTAGAATCAGCCAATTACTATTACGTTTTAAAAATATAACATCACCATCTCTTTGGTTGCTCAATTACAACACTAAAAGGAACTCTGCAAAACATTTTCAACAGAAAAGTACTAGATATTAAAACACTCCCACAAACTGACTGAAATTTAAGTTTCTACCACCCACTGTCAGCTACTTTGCAGATGTGCCAACTGCTTCAATCTGCTCCATGAGGCTTAGTCATCTAATCTTTCCCAACATGCCCCATCATCTCCAGCCACCCCCAAGCTTTACTGAAGGTAATTACACTTTTCAATTGGACAAGTGGTTGAGACAAAACATTAATTCAGAGCAATTTTTTCCAGCTTGCATTTGGTTTTAAATTTGCTCCTTTGGTTGCAGATCTGAAGCACATCTCATGGGCCCCAAACCTGGTCCATTTTCTAGTTGGTCCAGGTTTGACAATTTGAATTGGGCAAGTTTTTGCAATGGTTCTTTCAGGAAAGTCATCCACCCTTCCCCCATGTCTTGGTTTGAAAGACAAGTGTCTACTAAGGAAGGCAGGAGCCTCCTTTGGAATGGAAAATGCAACCCCTTTCCCTCTGAATTATTATAAATTTGAGATTGAGGGGCTTTCAGGCAAAGATATGAGGAATAGGAATAACAGTCCTTTTACTAATATATATATATAACAAAGCAATAATACAGAAACACTGGTTTAACCTGACGGAGTCAGGGTACGACCTGGCACCCTGCTGGGCAGGGTGGTGGTAGCAGTCCGATTAGGCGATAGCTGCAGTTCTCTTTGAAGTGCTTCTGTTGAAGCGGTGATCTTGTAGAAAAAGTCTGGTCCTCCTCAGAAAGTCCAGTGGTGCTTGTGTAGCTCTTGTCCTCTGGAATCCCAGTATGTAAGGCTGCCTGTGCTGTTCCAAACTCCAGATTATATCCAGGTGGGAATGTTTGGCTCCTTCCCCCTGGGCAGAGCATCTCACAATGGGATGGTGAATCATGAGGCAAGGCACTGATGGGCCCATTAACAGAAGACAGTCCAGGAGCGAGGTATCTATGAGTCATGTGGCAAGGCATTGTTGGACCCATTAACAGAAGATAGTCCGGAGGGAGGAGGCAGGGAACATTGCTACACCTGGTTTCAACAGCTCATGAAGATGGTAACAGAATACACTAACCCAGGACTCCCCAAATCAGGCATAACTGCAGGGACAGAACTCAGCAGCAGGGAGGGAAAATGTAAGCCTCTACAGACTCTCCTGCTTCTTTAGCCTTAGACTGTCATGGAAAAATACAATTATAGTGTTCTTCTAAATGGCTTCTGGCTTCAGAACTGGGTACCTGTAGCCCTCAGAGTGCTTTGCCAAGTAATCTTTGCAAGGAGACTTCTTTGAGCCCGTTAAGTTTGCATGTGCGTTCATAAATCCACTCCACTGCCAGTGTAACACAGGGCCTGTGCAACACAAGCACTTGAGCACACTCATCTCTCCTGCAATCAGCTGAGCAAGCACAGACATGTTTCACAGGCATTATTCAGGGACTAGCTTGTGAAAACTGTTTTGTTTTTTCCCTCTTGCTTCTGGTTGCCCATTTCTGCCAACGGACCTCAGTCCACTGCAGCTTCAAGAAGACCCTGCAAATTCTTCTCTAGAAGCCAGGTGGACTGCAAAGTAGAGATGGGCTGGTTTATACCTTTCACCACTAGGCTCATTACTGGCAAAATCACTACTAACCTAAAGTTAAAGAACTTGGACCTATTTTTGACATTCAAGTCTGTTAGTTCTGTACAAGTTGTACTGTCTTGCTGTAGCACTCTTGGACTACAAGGAACTGTTTCATTAAGCAAGAGGGTTGAGACTGCAGAGAAAATACGGATTTTTTTTCTTCTTTCACAAGTCCGTATCAAACTTGGAGAGTTCAAAACCTGTATCTAGTGATTACAATTCATCCCACTTCATGAAATTGCTACAAGTACCTTTTGCACTACTCAAGACTTAGGTCATGGAAGAATTAAATTGCCTCTTATATGTAACGCAGAAGGTTGATGCTTGCAGGTAAAAACTGGAATTATTGCTGAAGTATGAACTGTGGAAGCTTGTGCAGCACACCAATCTGCAGTGAATAGAAATCCGTAGCTCTGAGAATGTTTCATGTTCCCCTGACCTTTCCAAATGCAAATATACCCTGAGACATTAAGGAAGAAAACCCATGGATCAGCAAAAATCGCAGATCTGAGCACTAGTATCACTTAATGCTGTGCTTGACATAACAAGGTCTACTTAAAAATAATGCTATATTCTGTTGCCCAATTACAGAAAATACCGTGTGGTACTTTTGCACACCTCATTAACATATCAAGTGCTCAGCTCTTAAGAAGTGCATTAAGATGATGCATCTACTACTGGAACAAAGTCACTTACATGATTCGTAACACTGAGGAGAGATATCAGCTGCTAAAATAATAGCAAATGACATGAGGATTTCCTTAATAGCTTTAGAGTTCAGCTAGGCAACAGTAAATGAACATGTGGGTATTACAGCATCTGCTGGTTATATCGATGTATTTATCCTTTAATCTTGCTTTTTGCTAGTATTTTGACAGAAAAAGGGATTAAATGCACTTGTTTCTGAAATATACTGTTGGCTAGAATATGGCAAACATGACTGTTGCTCAAGAAGAGCTACTAAGGGCCAATTACCTCACTGGTGAAAATCAGTATCATTCCCCAGACATGATTGCTTTGGTGGGCTCCTAGGACTTTTGAAGGACAGACCACTTGCTTTAGGTGTCAGCTACACCATGACCCTTCATTTCAGGCACCTAGGTTTGAAAACTCCAGTCTGAAAAACGCGATGCATTGGATAAGGTAGAAGGAAGGGAAATGTACAGCCCTGTGACTGTCTTTTTCTGCACAGCCAAACCATGCCACAAGGCTGAATGTAGAACTATTCATAGCTGATGTTCCCCAAACCCTCAGACTCATGGGTTTTCCAGAAATGGGTTAAAAGGAAGCAGCAAATCAAAAAGTAGGACAGAAGACACATGATTTAATTTATCCTGAAACATAAAAAAAGTCCTTGCAAAATTCTTGCATTGTAAGTTTTTCATTTACACTAGTAATGAATGGCTATTTTAAACAGGAAAATGCTATTTTAAAGATTTAATATGAAATATTTTTTCTGATGGTTGTTCTAAAGCTTATTAATATTTATACAATTTTCTAAAATAACACTAATTTATTTGGTGTTTTAGTTGCCCAAGATCTATACTTCAGGGAATACAGGTGATTTCACCTATGTTTTCTCCAGCATCTAAAATAACACAATCACTATTTTCATGTTTTTTTCCACTCCAAAATAGGAAAAAAACCTCCACAAAAGTAAATAAAAACCAACGTACATTGTAAATATGGAGTGGAGGAACAGGACTTGTAATTATAGCAGTGCCAGCACAGTTCATTTAAATGTGCACAGTAGTTTTCATGACATCTAAAGAATTTCATGGTGAAGGGATGGCCAGACTACGGCTTAGCACTGACTCGTATCACAGCTGGAGGGTTCTGTACTCCAGTCTACTGACAAGTACTGTACAACCACCTCACCAGACTATTTAAACTATTCCGTTTTCCCTTCTGTGGAGATGTTACATTTTGAATTTACAAGAGCAGATTTAGAAATAAAATTATTTTGAGAATTTTGCCCATACTCACCATATGGAGAAAGTATATCAGATATTTCAGAACAACATAATTGTGTTCAGGAAGTCCTTGAATGATTTGTTTGCATCTGGTGACTAGTAAACCGCTCTCCACATCTGCAACATCAAAGTCATTCTTAACTCTGAAGCATCACAATATCTGCTGGAATTACTTTATATCCATCAGCAAAACTGACCACAAAATTCAGCTCCACTAACCATGACCACAGTGACAGTGAGGGTTATTCCTTTGAATGCCTCTGTCATATTTTGTATTATGTATCTGGCTAAGACTAATGTCCAGAGTATTTTCTCAATGCAGTGAAAAAGCCAAAATAATTTTTTTCTACACAAGACTTTCAAAGGTCTTGATTTGAATCTCCATGCACTGAATTGAGACATCTACTTTTTATTCTCTGATTTTTTTCTTGCTGAGACATAGTTCTGCTCAAAGTGCTATTTTGGTAATCTACTAACTGACAAAAAACCACTTTTGTCACTCTGCAGGAAGTTCTTTTGTCTTGGCAGAGAACTTATGAGATGGCCATCTGAGTGGCTGAGAATTTTCTAGAGATGAACCTAAGCAGGTTCATTTCTACAGCTTGGCAAAACCAGATCTGGACCCCAAATTTCTTGCATCATCTAGACAGTCCAGGTGAGAATTACACTGACACTCACATTTCAAATACTGTACCAAGTGACTCTTTTTTGGTCCCGCTGGGATACTGTAATTATTTTAGTACTGTAAGTTTAACTCCAATTTGGAGAAAGATCTGATGATGCTAATCATGCCTCACCTAAGCAGCCCATTTTTGCTGATACTTTTTCTGCATCTGTTCCATTTCTCTCTCTCTCCCTGAGAGTTCTACACATGGATGTGTGTGCATGCACAAAATTTCAGCATGTTAAGTGTTCTTAAAGCACTGAACTAAATGCATGAAGCTTTACTGTGATAAACTGTGGGGACATTTTTCCTACTGCAAAACTATCAGTTCCCATAAAATATACTAGTCTGTGTCCTAAGAAGTTTTTCTGTCATCCTTCTGCAGAATAAATAACGCAGGAAGTGTAGCAATCCTGGGTAAAAGAAATCTTGCTTACAGTTTTCATGACCAAAGCTCATGAAACTTTTATAAACTTCTTTATGTTTATAAACTTCTTTATGTTTATAAGCTTGTAATATAAGTTTATCAACTTTTTATAAGTTTATCGTATTTATTATATGTTTATTATATTTATAAGTTTATAAACTTATAATCTTTTATGCTTATATACTTAAATATACATATACATACTCTATATATACTTATATATACTTTTATACTAAACTTGTAATCTTTTTATAAACTTCAAGGTTTTATTAATTCTTTAGTCTGTCACTCACCTCATTTATTTCACAGCTCCCACCAATAACACTTAAAAAAATTCAAATGAGACAGTAAAGAGAAAAGTTTCACTATCATTTCAGACTGCTGTAAAGCAGAAATACTGTACTTCTGGGTTTTCAGGTTAAGATATATATGCATCACACACACACACACACACACGCACTCACTTACTTTCAGAAGACAGAATGAGAATTTTCAAATCATCCCAAGACAGCTGTCTATGATCACACCTCTTCAAAGCTTCCTTCTGCACTTTATTCACAGAGAAGGTACCTTTGCTGTGGTCCAGCTTGGCTTTCAGCTTAAGATCTTTTAAAATTGGGATATCACCACAGCATCAGTAAAAGACTGCAGACATCACACAGCATGCACACAAGAAAGCCCAAGGAGTAATTCTTTTAAACTCCACTTTTCAAAGTATTTTGTCAAAATTGAAAACACAAGTAAACAACAGTAACATGGGATGAATGCTTTACAGGCTCTTTGCCAAGCAAAACCTTCTGGTGTTCCCAGACAGTGCACTGCCCTCAGATTATTTTCAGACTTGTTCACATTTTTCACTCTCTCACCAAGTAAAAGTATCACACCCAGAAAGTCAGGACAACATTAATTCAGTAAAAACTAGCATTTATACATCTGTTTTCCAAATTTCCCCTATTCTTTCCAGTTCTGAGTGACATTCCTTAGTCCCTCAATTTCTACTACCTTCCTGTGAACAGACCTGTTCTTCAGAATGCCCTGAGATATTGTGTGAACAGATGAATCCTTGATTTGGAAAATGCATGCTTGTGACTGGAAGCCCTCTGGGTTCCCTGCTAGCTTGGCTATAGCCTGGATGGCAAAATCTCATTCTCTGTATGTAGGTACTAACTCCCAGATATTCTGGGATCTCAGGTGTTCCAGCCCCATGCATTAAAGGGCATTATAAACTCCTACTCCCTGACAAAGGTTACATAATTAAAAGTTTTATAATTCATAGCTTTAGATCCTTTATTCCCCAGGATGTTATCCTATGGGAATAGTTGCAATGAAAAAATCAAACTAAACCAAACAAACCAACCCACAAACAAAAACAAAACAAAAACCAAACCAAACAAAAAAACCCCACAAAACCAAACACAACCCCCCCCCAAAAAACCACAAAACAAAACAAAACGAAACAAAAAAACCACTACCACCCCCCAAAAAACCCCAAAATCCAAATCCCAAGAAACATATAAATAATCATCTTACTTTTGTTTCGACAATTCTGCTGCTGAAACTAAAGCTGCTTTGACGCAACTTGTATCACTGAGACTCACTCATTGCTGGGCCATGACATACAAATGGAGCCCTGACCGTGAGAGGTCTGATCTAATTGTTAATACAGTAGAATATATAATAAACCAGCAAGCTTTGTAAAAAGCAAAGATGGCCTTGGCAACCCTGACTACAGTGCTCTGGTACAGATGATAAGGATGAGGCTGTCCATCCATGGCTGCAGCAAAGTATTAATAATATTGTAAACCCACAACTGCCCCTTGGTTAGCAACAAACAGCAGCGATTTTGAATTAGCCAGGTCCAGTTCAACCTGCTGTATAAATTTTTCCAAACATATATATACTCACTGGTGATTCCAAGAATATGATCATAACAGTCAAATGTTAGCAATGGCTGAGGGAGTTCCCTAAGAAAAGTCTTCAGGATAACAGCAGGAATATGGATATCCTGATAATCATTAAAATTCACAGACTTGCCTAAAAGGAGAAAAAGAAGCAAAAAGGATGTTCAATGATATGTTTTACTTTTTCTTTAAAGTACTCCTTGAAAACTGTTTCACACAACATTTTGAACAGAAAGTCCCTTGGATTTCTGCTGCTGAATATAACTCCTGATATTTTATTTTTGCATTTTTCATTTGCATAGAGCTTCATGAATTTTGCTAAGAGGTTCTCCCCGTAAAGGCAGTTCAAAAATTACTTCACAGGGAAGTCAGTGACTTTCAATATTACTTCACTACATTTCATAAATTATTAGATAAAGTTATATTTCTTTGCCATAACTAGAGGCAAGATGACACAGAGACTCTGTAACTACAGTAAAGTGCATAGACTCGATACAAATTTTTATGAAAAAATACACAATTTTGGACTCGAACTTCATTACCTGTTACAGATTTTTTACAGCTCTGGTGTGACATCAAGAGATGACTTGCTATTCAATAAGCATTAAGTGCCTGTTGCTGTCTCTCAGGTTTCTGTACTATTGTGCTTATTATTTTATGTTACAAATGGCTTTGATTACTTAATTGCAAGAAATTGCATTTCTGCTTCACCAACAAAACCAGGATGAACAAAGCCCTCACATTACTACTGGCAATGGTATGATGACAGCCTACCCTGATTGTAGAGTTTCTGCACATCTTTGATAGTCTGGATGCTGGCTGACCTCCTGAAGAGGCCCTCTACTTGTAGTCCTGAAAAATAATTTAAAATTAAACAACTATAAAACAAACAAAAAACCCCCCGTTTTACGGCATTTTGGTGCAGACCATTACTCCCCGCTTCTGTGGAAGTCATTGGGACGCGACACTCTTCCTGTCCATGGTATTTTGAAATACCTGATTCTAGTCTTGAGGCAGTTCTGAATTATTTGTCATTAATCTCCTGAAAGATGTCTATCTAACATTGTGGACTAAGTGAAATCTGACTTCATCTAGAGAAGAAAAATGTTGAAAAAGGATCTCATTTGGACCTTAGCTTTCAAGGTAAATTATTTATCTGAATTATTATGCGAAACAGGATGGGGGCAAGAACTGCTACTTTTCCTGATACTTGTGGTACTTCTTGCTTTTTGAGTTTGGTAAAACTCTCGTTTCCCTCTCTCCTTCCTTCTTTCCAGTTTGTGCTGTTCCTCACACCCAGTACATAATGTAATTTCAGTCACATGTTGTCTGAACTGGAAACTCCTACTGGAAGCAGAGTAATTAAAATCTTAGCCTGTGCTTGTCTGACAAAAAATAAAATTGCAGTTTTGAGAAGGTTTGCAGACTACCCATGGCCTTGGAGGCACTACTGTATGTTTCTATATGTGAGTGAGGAAGACCAGATTGACTTTTTTATTTTTTCATGCAGGTAAAGACTGAAACATTTGAGTATTTAAACTAAAGTACACATGGGTTTGTTTTCATGATCAAGAATCTTTACTGTGTTCTAGAAAAATTGAGTCATACATTAATGAAGGATACTCAATCATTCTTGCAAATTCACCCAGGCTGCAGATGTATTTCATTCATGAAAAATCAGTAAATAATAACAAAATTCCTTAATGAACCCATCATCTAGTATTGTTCACATTAATTTAGGTCAGTATACTAAAAGAACTGATAACATACCACTGAAGTACATTTTCATAGACAAATTTCAGGGACTTTTGCCAAGGACCTCAAAGCTCTACTTGAAAGTGCTCCACTGACTAGATTTAGAGGTTTGGCTGGAGTTCAGCTGAATATAGCTCCTAGTTATTTCCCATGAATATATGCCCTTGCCTGTTGAACTGAATATTAAAATTTTAGCCCAGGCACTCAGTTCTGGAAGGAGTATGACATCTCAAACTACCATATCTAAGCTTTTTAGCATGTGTGGTTACTAAAGGAACCAAGTAACTATGATATATTTGACCCCTGGCTTTACTCTCCATCAGATTGTGTTTCACTTAAATAAAGTTACAGCAAACAACATCACTGTAATAAAACTGTTCCATTAGATTTACAGTACAACCTGTCTAAAGACATGGTTTGGGAAGTGGCAGCTGAGAACTGCTAGCTCATCAAGGCGCTGTCCTCAGCAATTGTTTCCCGAGAATTTGTGGAATTTTATGCTAGCTGTCAGTGGACTAGAGGTGTTCTGTACGAACAACTCTTTCAGAAAATGGATATCCATAAACATTTCCAATTTGGTTTGCAGGACCTGGGTTAATAATTAATGTTTTTATCTGATACGAATCTCACTGTAAGGACTACAGTGTAATAAATATCAATTATTAACAGGTTTATGCCTTTACTGGCTAAGCTTTCAAGAGTTTTATTAAAGACATTTATCTGTAGCACAGACAACAATTGTACTTGTCTGGTCCTGCATCCCATCAATGTTACTGTAATGGCACATAACACTAAGCTCTTGCTGGTTATGTTTTTGGAGAGGAAAAAGCAACTTTTATCTTCATCTGCAAAAAGCTGGGACACAGGCAATACCTGTGCTTCTTCCAGAACGCACTTACCAGGCCAGGTGAAACTTAATCAATACACAGCAATTTGTTTGATCACAGGTGGCAACAAGCCAACTACCAAAGTAAATATACCCAGTGCTTTTTACAATTGTAGACAACCCAGCCAAATGACAGGACACATAATTAAGCCTAGGTTAGTGCAATTCTTAGGGAAAAAGAAAAAGCCATATTCATCTACAGTAAATGAACTGCAACAGCAAGAGTCCTTTTTTTTTTGCGCATAAGATGCTCAGACCAGAAAATAAGAAATTAGAGCAATTCTTAAACCAATCTAGTGTTCTAACTTCACTCTCTGTTAAACAGAAATATGAGTCAACAGCAATTATGCTCTTGATGGTGAAAACAATGAGCCTGGGTACACTGATGAACTGGGATATACATGAACTGAAAAGGACACTTTGCTTTAGAAGTTTGTAAATCTATTAATTGCTCTCAGTGCTGTCTGTGTTTAAGCTGGTCAGGGGAAAGCCACCTAAATCTATGATTTGAGAGGTGGCATTTCCTATGCCACACAACCTGAACAGCATTAGCACACGCCCCCAACAAGAGTTTCATAACAAGCGATGGGAAGGAAGAAAAGGACCTGATGCCTCTCATTGGATATTCCACTGTGATGTGTAAGTACACAGGCTTATAAGCCTGGAAATACCTTCTCCAACTCTGAATCTTCCTTTTCAGACACTGGGAGGAAAACAACCCAGATCTTAGAACTACCATAATTAAGTCAACACAAGTTACACACACTAAAATAATATTAATCACTGTGTCTTCCTTTTTGCAGACAAAATGCATGCTAAAGCCACCTGAGTCATGAGAAAACAAAATTGACTGAAGGCAATCCTGATCATTACAGCTCAAAGCATTCATTTTTGTCCTATCAAGAAATAATTTTGAAGCAGTCTATTTAATTTTTGTTAGCATTGTTCTTCGATCAAATCCTGTTTACAGCATGACCCCTTTCAGCTGTCTCTGTAAAAAGACTTGTTTTTCTGTGTGTACAAATTGAGCTATTTTGCCATGAATAGCATGAATAATACAGTCCACATAGAATATCCACCCTGGAGTATCAGTACCAGAGCACTGTGAGGGGATGAGAGACATGAGCCTGGACTACCCAGTTCTGATGAACACTGTATGTGACTAGATTCTATCACCACTGCAGAGCATGCGGTGAGGTAATTCAGCACAAACTGCAGAGATCAATGGACTTTTGCTACCCTGCACTAAACTCCTCAGATCAAAAAGAGTGAAATTTTATTCTAAATATTAAGTGCTATACAGAAAAATGTAGCATATGACTAGCAAAGAAGCTATCTATATTCAATAAAAAGTGATACTGCAATTGAGAATGCAACTGAGTAATTATTTAAGTGTCAGTAATCATAAATGAAAACAGGCAGGCACTTCATTCCACATTGAAATAAGATGGCTTTCACCAGAGTAGACAAAATTTCACAGTGCCATGACACAACTGTGTCACATTCCGCATTTATTTACTGTTGCTAAAAATGCTTAGCTCCCCTCCTACTTGCCCCCATCAATTGTCCCACAGGAAAACCACAGAAAATCAAAACTGATAAATTAAAGCAACACATGCTGTCATGCTGCTGGAAGCTTGTCAGAGAAAGACAGATGAGAAAATTACATTATTTTTCTTTCAATCATCCTTGATTTGAGGGTTGCTGGCATCAAAAATCTTTGTTAATTTGTCTGCTTTGAGAAAAGAAATGGCAAAGAATGAGCATCTGAATTCCTTCTGTCCCAAACTGAGTTTGGAAATGTTTCTTACGACTGGGGTCCTGCTAAGCCTTACGAAGTGTCCATCCTGATTCGGAAGTGGTATTCATTCCCACTAATACATGTCTAAACCAAGACATCTTCTTTCAGATTTCTTAATTCTAGTAAGATTTATATTTTAAAATCAGAACTAATTTATTTCTAATACAAGGACTGCTGAGTCTGTAGCATATTTTAATTGTCACTGTAACTTCTTAAATGCCCGAAGTGGCATTAACTTTCCGGTTTAAGACAAATTTGAGGTTGTTTTTTTTTTAAAGGTAGGATAACAGTGCAAGTTTGAGGAGGAGATTGCATATCCTTCCTTGTCTTTGCATTCTGTGCAATGAATACAGAGCGAGTGGGATGTCTGCAGCCTGTAAAGGTGATTTGCACTGCAAGAAAGTGCACAGCAGAGCAAGAGCAAAGGGCAAGAGAAGAGACAATCCCAGCCCTACTGAAAAGGTGAGCATCAGCAGAATCCAAAGTGCATTTGTGTCCTTGTAGTTTTGAACTGCACAGTCTATAGCCTTTGCATGCGTGAATGAATATTCTCAGTTTACACTCGGCACCTCTAAGAAAAATTTACTTGTAATGCCTAAGCACCAAAAATACAAATTGTGCTTATTACAAAGCTCATTTTTACTTGATGGCACACAAACCAGTCTTGGAATTTATCTCATCTCCATGAACCCTATGTAAAAACATTCACGTGAAAACAAAAGAGCCAAGAATTTGAAACATTGAAGTGGCCGATGAGAAGCTTTCCCAGTGTTGCATTTTAAAAAGATACTTCATTGATCACAAAAAGTGGAGGCCAGGATGCAAACCCACAGCAATCCAAACATATTCAGAATGCATACCCATCCATCTCTACCTGTTGCTGTTGTACTGGGGTCGGAGAGAAATGAGGCAGGCAGGATCCAGAGAAAGCGGGATTAATTATTTATTTACAGACCGGTTTATATTCTCAAGGTCATTTGAATGGCATCAGGTGATTGGTCCCTTGACCATCCATCTCTCAGGATGGTTGGCTAAATCCTACAACACCCATTTCAAAACAATTTCGCAACTAGACATAACAATACTGCAAAACATTGTACAGCTGCAAGATAAAGGAATTATTTACAAAAACTCGTAGCAGTGTTTTCATAGCTTTCGTGAGAAAACTGGAAAATTTCTCTGCTGAAGCTTTTCAGTGTCCACATCTACCCATTCTGACCACCACCACCATTAAAAAAATGGAACCAGAACTTTCTCCATCAGCAAGATCTGTTGTGATTTGTGGAAGGGAGGAGGAGGAAAGATTAATCATTGTTTACCACTGGTTCTTCTATTGAACAGAAAAAGGACAACTTTAGTTGTCACTATAATCATACAATAGGACATTTATTACTTTATCATTAAACTTCTATTGCATGGTTACTACCACTTAGCCGTTTGAGTCATCGCCCAGGACTCTACTTTGGTACCATGAGACAACAGAGAACAAAAACTTTATGCTGCAAAGCACTTCCTGTCAACAATATAGGTGTGGTAAGAAAGACTCAGCCATGGGGGCTACTGTGAGATAATTTTCCTGTAGGGACCAGTTTTCTTTTGTGCTTTACAATTCCCTAGTGCAATTCTTTCACTGTGAGTTTATTGTTCCATCACTTCTGAGCTGCTGTTGATCTCACATGAGCTCTTTAGTAATCAGTTCTCTGTGCAATTTACCTGTAGATGTTTCCTTATATGGCCACTCTATAGAACGCACACATTATCAAAATTTGGAAATTTTAGTATAATCACAGCAGGTTACTTTGTTTTTAAATTTTTTAAAGCATGAATAAGCATGTTGTTTATTCCTTTAAGGATACTCTCTAAAACATAAAATACATTAACAATAATAATCCTACCTATGTATTTCAAAGTTGTATTTTGCATAAAACCAGCACAAATGACAGTGTACTAATGTTTGAAATATGCTTGAGTGACATCCCTGCCCTTTGTAACCTATTTGACATCTTCATGCAGGTCTGAACAGAGCAGTTTACAAATGTATAGAAGCAAATAAAAATTCTCTCAAAAGCTGATGCCTGACCTCCAGATGTTGGGGGGTTTGCAAACAAAATACAGATTTTGTTGTGCAGTTTTATCCTCCATAGCGTGGCATTACTCATATCACTGGTTACCAAAACAGTTGGTCATATGGGGCAGCTCCCTTTTACAGTCTCACTTTGGCACAGAAGAGATTGTGAGGACACGTGGAGATGTAATAACCAGAGAAAGAAAATGACCACCCTGTGGCTAAGTTTGGCTCCTTGGAGAAAAGGCCCTGTGAGTGAATCATCAGGATCATCCATGCCAAAGGAACACCACCAGGTTAGAAACACTTAAGAACTGTTCTGACAAGAGAGTGGATATTAAATTAAGCAATGTAATTTCTCAGGGCATAGTAGAGATAAGGTAGTATACACACAAAAAAACCTCAGTGCAAACCATATAGTTTTGAGGCTGTGCATAGAAAAAAAATGTCCTCTGGTTTGCTGGTTACTATGAAGATCAAGTTACAAATGTGCTATTAAACGTGTTTGGCCTGACTAAATTATCACATGGCTTCAGGCTGATACCACACCCTTCTTTCTGAAATTAAGAGCACTTCTCTGGTTTGGTCCAGAAGATGAACTCTGAGGTTTAGTCTTAATGAGCTGATGATTTTTTCAGATATTCAGTACTCATTTTAGGAAACCAATTCTTCTCTGTGAAGGTTACAAAAACAAAAATCAGGAATTTTAAAATTCAGTATTAAAAACATTTTTCATTCTAAAGTGGAGCTTTAGAATGGAATAAAAGTGGTGAAACGGCTACATTTTATTCCCTTCTTGAAAAAAAACAACCTGAAAATTACAGAAATTAAGAAACTTCAGTTTATTGTGTTTGTTGTAATAGTGTCTGAGGCATGAGCTATAATAGTTCTTGTTTCTAAAATACAGATGTAGGTGAATCTCTGCAAACAGCAAATTCTTTACTCTCTGTAAAAGTACTGAGGGGTTTACTACCTGGATCCAGTGAGCGCCATCTTGGTCAGAAAGAGCAATCTAACTACGCAGTCAGATAAATGTAAATGTCTGATAAATGTAAACTGGGTCCAAGAAGGGGAGTTTTGGCTTATTTCTACAGGTGACAGTGCCTCCACACTGGGAGGAGCTGCTGCAAATAGAGGTGTCTGGAACTGAGGCACAAAATTTAAATGTCAAGGAGGAAGAACGTTGTCGCGGCGGGTGTTCTGGTGGGGTGCCACGACCTTCCCAAAGCGTCTCCAGCAGAAAGCCTCTCAGCAAAGCCACTGCACTCACACACACATGCACACCGGATAGCTTCTTTGACAAGTCGACGGCAAAGAGACGGGAAGGGTCTCCGTGTAGAGTTCCACAAGAGAGGTTTATTCAGCCACGTGTCTGAAGGGTTCCACTGACAAAAAGACACAAAACAATAGGGAGTCTAGGATTATGTACGGGGGCAGGGAAAGCATCAGAGACCAATGGTCTGAGGGCACGGGGGCAGTACATAGGCAGGACTAGGGTGTGGGAGCCAATGAAGAAACTCTGAGGGAGTGGCAAAGGAACGAGGGCCAATGGGAGAGCGGGGAAGGGAGAAGTTTCTAGGGCAAGGCATATAAAGTATAAGAGGGCAGGAAGGCTAACTGGCCAACTAGGGAAGCAGAAGTGGGGTACATTAACATAATGAAACAAAGCATCCTGGGAGAGGCCTCTTCTGTCAGCCTAACCTGGGGAGGATTTCTACCCCCAGGGACAGTCCCACCAATGGACTCCCTTGGTCCCTTGTGCTGTGGGCCCACCGGCCCCCACAGAACGTGACCCCAAGAAATCTGTCAAAGGGACTGGAATCACTAAGGTGAAAAAGGTTAGGTGAACTTTAGGGACTGAGAGCTTCCTTAGCCTGGACACACCACTGCAGGTGCCTAGTCTGAATAGCAGCACAGCTCCTGCACCAGAGCTGCTCAAGAAATAAGTCTGAGCAGTGCAGAATGGACTTAAGGGATGCCACAGGGTCACTGGTATTTCAAGAAATCCTAACTCTGTTGATGAAGCAGGATTTTGCAGAAGCTTCTGTGATCTAACTCAAAACTGATTTCAAGTACATAAATATGAAAATGTAGCAATGGAAGAAAGAGTGGAACTACTGCACCTTGGGTGAAAACCAAACTCCACTCCCTGCTAACTCTGCAAGACTGAAAACTCTGCCGAAATCAAATGAAACAGGGCAATGACAGTGAATTTTTGTCACTTCCAGAAGATGAACTGAAGCTTTCACTGTTACAGCCACATCTGGAGTGCAAAGAACGCTGCCAGTCACCCTCCCAGGGCTGTCAGCAACCCACAGGGCCAGCAGTTGCTGGAGATGGCACAACTGAGATATTCCAGATTTATAGAAAGAGTTAAAATCACAGCAGACAGCAGGTACAACAGATATCTGCACACCTACAATCAAGTGTAAAAAAAATGCATGTCTATCACCTACTACTTAACGGCCTTGGCATGGCAGGTACTTGGCTTTCAAGCACCATCTGGCTGAGAATGTCAAAAACCACTCTACCTGACAAGGCATCTCTCTTTAGAAATCTAGTTTGTGGAAATCTCTTTATGATAGGGAATATGACACCTCTGAGCAAACCAGGGCTTGGCTGGAAAATAACAACATTGACAGAGCCCTGGATCCTCCTTCCTGAGGACACAGAGGGATGGAGAGCTGGGGAAAAAATTAGATAGTTCAGCTAAGAAGTGCTTGGACTGGACTATGTATCAGTGGCCAGCACTACAATGCCACTGACTTCTGAAGATCCACAAAGTAGGACAAGAAGTCTCATCACATCAGAGTCCATCCGTTATGAACTGTGCTGATACTGCACTAAATAGATGAAATTTTAGCCAAAAGTGGACAAGGTTTGGAGAAAACTCAAGGATGATCACTGCTTTCAGAATGACAAACATTTCATCAAGGAGAAATTCTGCAATGACGAAGATGAGCTAACCCTGGGGTTTTTTTAACCATAACCATCATAACTTGTTTTTTTTTCCTCTACTGCACATTTGGTGTTGCTGCTTCAGAAAGCTGCGAGTATCTGAGCTGACTCAGCAATTGTTGAGGGAGAAGAGTATGAAATTGGTGCAGCAGTGATGAGACAAAACACCTAGAAAGAACAAAAGCAAGACATAGAGGGTTTGTGTCATATCAATGTAAGAATAATTAGTTATTGGTCACTAACACAACATAATGATGGCCATAAACCTTCTGTTTCTTTAAAATATTTAAATGGGCCCAAGAAAGTACCAGAATGCAAAGCCCTCCTCATATGCACAGGCAACAGTTTAATTTAATTAACATTTTAGTGGCTTTATTCTCACTCAATTTCTAAGTAACAGCAGCTGTAAGAAGTAATAATGTTAGTGCCACAGTCATCCTCATTATAGCTCTCTTGACTCCTGTGATTAGTGAGGAAGAGGTATTTGCCTATTAAGATAAGCTAAGAATATGGAAGGATGATTGTTTCATAACAATTTAAAGCACAAAAAAAATCTGGCTTTCATCTGCAGATGGGGCATGCATGATATATTACACAAGCTCTAATTATCCACTTAAGATCATCACAGAAATGCCACTCACTTGCGTTCAACATTCTTAGTAGTGAACTATTCACATTCCCTGTATTCAACCATAATATTTGGTACAAGCTACACCTGCAAAGTTTTCATAATGACCACCACTCTGGAAGCAGCACATTCAAAGACTTTTATGGGTCTGAGTGGAAACCCTGAATTTGGACCATGAGGTGTTCAAAAAGGTCTATTAGGAACTTGTCTTGGGGTGACTCTATCATGTGTATCCCCTATCATGCTCTATGCCCAAAAAGTAATATTGTGCCTTTTCCGTGCCTTTAAATTGAGCTTGAAAAAAAAAAACCAGACTAACTTTCCAAAGCAGAACTCTTCACCTTCTGCAGCGCTCTTCACCTTTAACAGCAGAACTGGCCCCACTGCAGCACTCGGCATTGGCTGTTGCAGTTATTTTGAAGTTAAATCAGCAATTTTTAGGGGCAAGGAGCCAGCTGTTTTGTATACAAGCATCCCTACAGATGCTCCACTACTTGCACACTCTAAGGTGCAGTGAATGTCTCTCTTATTCTCCCATACCCATCATTAATCAGGTAAATTTAAGGTATGAAATACACAACAAAAAATAGTGGTCAGTTATTCAGTGTTCTTATTTACCCTGACATAAACTAAAATATGAAGGAGCATAGCCTAGCAATGAGGGCAAATGTCAATGTAGTCTGTCCTCAATTAAATACGTATTATCTTGCACTGACCTAATGGAAGTCAGGATTTCTCTTGAAAATCAGCAACAAAGCTGAGAAGCAATGTTTTTCTTGCCTACTTCCTTTTGTCTTCGTAACTGTGAAGTCTATTCAGTGCAAGTTTTTAAAAATGTTTGTAATTTATCATTTAGGGTTTAAATAAACTCAAACTCAGGCCAAACCTTGGTGGAAATAGTTAAAATGAACCCATACTAAGACACACATTGTTTGAATACTGAAAGGAAAAACTAGAATACATTGATTTTTATTGGACATTCTACTTAATTCAAACACTATTATATGGGTTTACGATGCGTATTTCAAGACACTGCTCAGATTTGCTGTTTCCTAACTAATCCTGAGAGAAAAAAACTTGTGTTTGGTTTGGTTGGGTTTTTTTTAAATAAGACAGTATCAGACAATATTTCTATCAGATAATAATCTGATAATAATTACTTTCCATCCTCTCATGGCAGCACCCAATTGCCACTCCAGTTCTCAGGATACAAACATATCCTGTGTAGTTGTAATCTTTGCTGTATCAGGCACTGAGTGTTAAATAGTTTCATACTATTGTTCTTGTTCAGTAAAACATCCTCTTTTGACACAGAACTCACCTTTACTTTTTAGATAGGATACAGTTTCCTTCATTACTGGGGGGATTAGTTCGCCTTTGTTTTTGTCCTTGATGCTGTGAGGGAGGAAAAAAAAGAAAAATAAAAGAAAAAGTAACATCCTTTACATGGCATTTAAGACTCAAAAGTAAGACAGAACAGTCTGAGCAAAAACCTGAGAGAAATCTGAGAGCACAGATACATTAAATTTCACAAATGAAGGCACCTGTACCTTCAGAACTCTAACAGGCATTGAATGAAAAACTGAAACAAATTACTTGGGCTTCTATTCAAAGAGCCATTCCTAAACACTTATTTCTTGCTAGGAAAGCTGTATAACTGCCCCAGTGCCCAGAAATAAATAAGTGCTATTTGCTGGGCTGAAAGGGAGGCAAGGACAGAGCAGCAGAATGATGTTCAAAAGCTCACTTTCTCCTTACTTGAGACTGGTTTTGCTTTAGTTTAGTTCTCCTTCCTTGGCATGTCCCAGCTGAGCTGTGTTTAACCACAACAGGATGATGATGGCAACTCCGATTGGTTTGGTTGGACACTGTTGGTGGAACAGGGTTTCCAGGCAGCTTAAAGTCAGGCAAGGAAGGAGTTCGTAGCAAATGCTTCACATTAAGTCTTGATCAACGGATGCTGCAAGTTTAGGAGACTTTTATCATGCAGATTTTTCTTTGTCATTTGCATCTTTTTAAGCCACAGTGTATGTATAAATAAAAGGATACTGCACTATTTATTTTGAAGGCAAAGCGATGCAGTGACACTATTAATGCTTTGAATTATTTCCATGAAATTAGATTTCTTTCTTTTTCATAAGTGAACAGTTGAAGTAAAAAAACCAAACATTTTTTGGATCTAGATAGAACAGAAAATTCTGTAATTACCTTCCTTATTTAAAAAAAAAAATTTTTTTGGCAGTTTGGCAAAAGAGACGGTCAGTATCTGCTGAGCATTCTGCTACACTTTATGGTAATCCACAACAAAATAACAGCCCAGCCTCAGATTTTAAAGTAGAATTAGTGCTACCAGCTGAAGTTGCACCTGCAGAAGAGAATGATTCTTAAGGCCTTTTTCTTTTCCAAGTACTGTGATTCTTCTCTTTCTGTCTAGGCTTACTAATTATTTTATCAGGATAAACTAACTGATAATAACTGGAGTTGTATTTCATACAACTTCTGTAACATCATTGCATGGAAAGAGCAATCCAGTATTACATTTTGTGATTACACTACATGTAAAAACTAGTTCAAAGGGAATGTTACAGCAACATAAGTCAATATGGAAGGATAGGGAAATTTTCAAATCTCTCTCCCCCATATTTGTTTTCTCTATGCTTGTCAAGGGAGTTAGAAGATGATACGTAGATTGGTTAACTTTGGGTCCCCATGCTCAGGAAGTTGGTCACTCCCAGCTTCGCATACAAAGGCAGTGGGGAGATCCTCCAAAAGGAAGACTCAGAGCAGGATCATGACTTAGATACTGAATCACTCTGTGGTTTTGCCTCTCTTACTCATAAACTGGCGTGGGAATTCACTTCATGCTATTTGGTTATTCAGCCATTAAACATTTTGATTCCATTCATCACACCAGAGACACAATGCTGTCCCTGACCAGTACAGTCTCTCCCAGTGATGGTTTCATTGCCCACCCAGTCCTACTCTTCCTCTTTCCTACTTTCATCATGCAACCTCTTCCCAGGCACTACAGTCTGTGTCTCTATTATGTTATCCAGATTCTCCCATACTACAGTTTGTGCATCACTTCCCCATGTGCTATAGAAAACACTGCAAGTTGCTATGTGATTGTAATAAACACATTGATACACCTCCCAGAGCTCTCTCTACTATTTCAAATACTAGACCAATCTCCTGTTTAAAAGGAAGCTGCAGAACTAATGAAGTTGTTCTTCGCTGCTATGGATTTCTATCCTATGTCCTACCTCTTTCCGCATCTTGGTAATCCAAGATTATCTCCTTATATCATCTACAACCTCACTTCCCTTACAGAGTATTTTCATACCCTCCCCTCACCACTTTGTCTGGTATTTCCTCATAAGGTAAGGAGTAGCTCATAACTAATCACCATCTAAACACTAACTGATGCACCAACATACCAAAGGCAAGAGAAAACTGAATTCCTGCTACAGTTTCTATCCTTTCAAGAAATTATTTTTAAAAGCTTGCAGTATTTGGGAGAGCTCTACTCCTCTGTAAAGTTCAGATGACATAAGCCCAAAGCTCTTCTGTAAGCCTTACCAAAAATCACTCCACTGACTGTTCTTTTTCAACAAAATACCCATACCGGAATCTAAAGTGTATAAAATTCAATGATGCTCTATGTATGTGTTAATACCACTTTGTGGGCACTGCTGTATCTACATGTAACATAACCTGTTTAGGAAAGGGGAATTTTCCTTGCTGTAAACAAACACAAAAATTTTGCTTTAAAAATATAGTCAAATTTAACAAACCATCTTCACAATGTGACAGTCTCAGACATTTGACCAAATAAATTCTACAATGTATGCAGCACACTTGCAGGAAAGAGAAGACTAACAGCAAGGAATGAATTTAATTCAGATAGTCCTGAAGCATGGTCTTTTATACATTAGAAATTCTCATTATTTGCTGCTGCTTGCAAGTATAATCTTTAGATGAAACTATCCAACTTCTTGTTCTTACACATTGGCAAGGCACCATTAATTTCAACACAAAACAGTACCGGACCTGCTGGAGCAATGATTCTCTGCAGCATCATAATGACATGATAATGGCCAGAAGAAATATATATGACCTGACTTGCAAGACCAAGTCCCACTTCAATGTTCCCCATTATCACAGACCTCTGAGAGCTAAATCAGAGGCTATGAGTGCTCCACGAAAAAAACTCACTCATAAGAGAAGCACCTGCCACCAGGACCAAATTCATGACCTAGTCCTCAGAGCAGCAACATAAAACAAAACACGCAGTGACTGTGCAGCCCCATTAATAAACTAGTCTTCCTAATAAACCAAACCAGGAAGGAAGTTCTAAGGGCACTTTGCACAGCAAGCAAAGTTGAAATCCCCAGTGAAATTACATCTCCTGGTAAGGGACTGAAGAAGAAAAGGGGGTGGAAGATGAGGTCAGTACTGAGGCCAGTGTTCCAGATGCCAGTGAGGAAAAGCCTGCAGCAAATCAAGGCAAGGGGAAAAAAACGCACATTAATTTTAGCTTTTCAATAGGGGAGTTCTAACATACTCCTTGTGTGTCAAAGGATTTTATTTCATGTATTTAAATCAGTACCCTAAACACTTAGGGCAGCTTTTATTAAAATTAGTCAAAAGCCTAACTCACTTAAATGGGAACAGCATCAAGACTTTAACATGCTTGGAAGCTGTTACATCTTTATTACTGATAATTTAAGCTCATGGAACCCATCTCAGCCTCTCTAAAGTTGCACTGATTGCATTTGCTTTCTTACAGCTGCGCACTCCAGAGGCACCGAATAGCAACCCAGCAGCTTTTTTAAAATGTTCTCTAATTATTATTGTTACCCATAGATGTATTTCCTATTTCAGTGTATAAATAGCAAACAGATTATTTACAGCACTTGCTCCTGTTGAGAACTAGTATATCTGTCAGAGAGATAAAACAAATAACCAGGCTATAATTTGTAATAAACCCTACACATCACATTTCTTTTTTCTAGGAAAAAAAGGTACAGGTGTACAGTTTCTGCACTTCTGCCATTTTCTACAGGATTCCAGTTTCCCTTGAAGGAAAGGTTCTGTTCTCAGTAAAATAAACAAGGTTCTCAAGAAAAATGGTATTTTAAAATAGAGTAGGATATTCCCTGACAGTCACATGCAAAGGATTGTTCTGTTTCTGCAGCACTGGGGTGAGCTGAGATGTGTATTTTCAGAGCATTTCACATTGTGGGACACAGCTTTCACTTTACCAAACCTAAAGTGACACAAAATGATCAGGACATTACTTCAGCTAATGTAAATCAGACCAGCTCAAAGGTCAATGAAATGACACCTCTGTCCTCTCTTTTTGGATCCTGCCAAGCAATCCATGTTTCTCCTGCCTTGTCCAGGATGGTGGTATGAGCTGCCATGCCTTATGATGGATAACGCAAACTGGCACGTAGGCAGTGTTACAGGCAATTTGAAACGAGATATTTTCTTACTCTTTCTGCTTAAGTGATGAGCAGAACAGAGCATTTCTACGGTGCTCAGTACAGCTTCTGGAAATGATTCACAGATCTCAGTCGTATCGCAGCAATGTCAGATTCCAGAGAGATCTATTCTGGTAAACATAATGCCAGGGAGAAGAACTTCTCACTGTAGGATACATGATCAGTTACTGTGACACATTACACACCCAATGACTCATTTCTAGACAGCAGATGGTTTCCCACACAAGGCCTTCACACATTGTACTGAAATGTCATTAAGTATTCTTGGCTGATAATTTTTCTCTCTTTGCTTTTCCTCTCCCTTTCATTTTCTCCCTGCTGAAGCACATGGAGATTTGGTTTAGAATGCATTCCTCTTCCCTGGCCATGCATACACAGCATGGACAAGCAGAAAAACCAAAAGGAAAGCACTCTGAAATGTTTATTATAACAATTTAACAAGCAAAAGCTGTACAGTTGTGGCAATTTCTGAATGTTTTCTCTGTCCCCTTTCCCCATCCATGGCATTAGATAGAAAAAGAAAACATTTCCTGTCTTCTCACAAAAGATATTTAATTTTAGATTTAAAAACCAATCAGATCAAACAGAACAATTGTCAATAGCTAGTCAAGGTAAATTCTGGGCACTGTGTTGGAGCTCAGCTGTGACCTTCCTTGATGATAGAGGCAATCAGGTGCAGCAAGAGGGGTTTATCAGAGCTTGCTGAACATACAGCACAAGACAATGATGCTGCTTAGCCCATAGAGTCAATTATTAATTCCTTTGCTGGAATTTAGGACTGTTCATTCACGCATTTTAACTGTACTTACCTGATCAACAAAAGCCGAGGGGTCCCCTAAACTTTTCCTTGCCTTTTTAAACATAAAATCTTTACTAATGGCTTTCAGAAGAAAAATCCTATTTTTCACCCTGATATGCAAAGCAAACTAAAGTAGATACATTCTGAATAGCTAATTCCTCCTGCTCTACATTTTTTTGTGTGAAGTCAACATCATTGAAAGAGCAGGAAACTAGTCTTGCTGTAGCAACACAATGCATGAACATTGTTTGAAATGTCTGGGTTTATGAAAGCAGTAGCTACTGGTAAGTAACAGAAAGTCATTTCCACAGTACTGCAGTACTCTACTCTGAAAGTTGCTGATCACTACAAGCTGGAACCTACAGCCAAGGAGGAATCCCTCTTTGCCTGCCCTATTTCAGTGCTGTTCCCTGCTATTTCCCTCTGCTGAAGACTTGAGGTGAGGCTTGATTAACCTTTCAGCTACCTCACTGTGGTTGTTGCTCTCCTCACTATCTGCACATAAGAAGCTTGAATTAGCCAGTTAGAGCAGGACACAATACACAGCAAATATGCAAAGCCATCCCACCCACTCTGTGCAACACATTCATCAGCACATATAAAACCTGAGCACGGATTCCCATTACACTGTAACTGAAAAATTAAGTGTGGACAAAACCTCCTCAGGAGGAGTTTTGTCTGATATTCCCATGAAGATGAACATAAATTTCAGTTGTCTTATTTTATATTTTTAAGGAAATCCTACTATTTTTAACATGAGAGCAAACCTTCAAAGATAAAATGTGGCAACCAGGCAAGCCACTCAGAAATGCTATAGAAAGACTGTCATTCAGCAAACTGGGCAAGTCTAGTCTATACCTGTAAGCACAAATGTTATATATGGACTGAACAGGTTGGCTTTTTGCATGGTTGGAAACTGAGAAAGGCCCATCAGGTGACCAGGACCAAGTTATTAATTAAGTTATGTTAATCAGTTAGTTGTACAGTTAAAAGTTAAAGTTATTGTAATTGTATTGTGATTGTTTAAGCATGTTTTCACCAATTGTGTAAGTAATTGCCAAAGTTTCTATAAGATCTAAGTTTCCCCAAGTTAAATCCTAGGCAGCCTTGGCAGCAGGCACCAACGGCCGTTTTCTAAATTTAGCCACCCCTGTCACCGAGCTCCATGGCAACTTGGAATATTAATGAGGCTCCTTCCCGCCTTTGGACAGGCATGACATCAGCCTGTCAGTCTCCCCCTAGAGACACGAGCCGATTGGCGGGAAGGAATTACCTCACTCCACAGCCACACCAATCGCTGTGGGCCATGGAGGAGGGACAGGGGCGGATCAGGGAGGAGCCAGATCCTTATTTAAGGGGCTGCACACCCTCAAATCTCGCTTTTTGCCACCGATTAGCGGTCGGTATAGCCTGGTGCCAAGGCACGGCCTTGACTTTCCCCAATTGCTCTTGCAATTGCTCTTGCAATTGCTGTCGGATCTCTGCCAACTAAGATCCACCTTGGCATTGCACGGACTCCTGCCCACAGCAGTCGTGCAGCTGCTGAGGTTTCCGATCCCTGCACCCGGGATTTTCCTTTCAAATCGCTTTTCTGGGTTTTTTTTTGTTTTCTCGGATAACTCTTGTTGGCTTCCAATAAACATCTTAAAGGAACAACGAGAGTGAGAATTGTCTCTTTTTATGACAACAAAGAATTAAAATAGGGTAGCAGATAACTTGGTTTGGTTCCCCACACCTTATTTTGAAGACATCCTGTAAGGCAACTTCGGATTATTTAAATGCCTTTACTAAGCTCACTTATTATTGTTGGAATTAGTGTCGTTTCAGTAGAAACTTCAGGACAACTTGTTACCACATTCAAGTTCAAGCTGCAAAGACCAAATTATTGAGTCCTCACAGGAGCTCATGAGGAAGGTTGTCCACTTCATGTCTGTGCCTAATATAAAGTACATGTTTAAATCCCAGACAAGCAAATGTAAGTAAAGCTGAATAGACACATAAGATGAAATAAATTTGGTGTGTGTTCGTTTTTTCCTCTCCACAAAGAGCTTAGGGTGACACTGAGGCTTTAAAGAGAGCAAATGCAGCCATTTTAAATTTAGACTTTGCATCCTGAGTGGATAGGGGTAACATAGGAAAGAAAAGTTTTGAATTGACCTGATAATAAGCCCTTCTGTTTACTTATAAATTAAACCAAATTCTGTATAGATTACACTTCCAAGAATTATACTCCCACTTCTCACAGACCCTCCTTGATTTTTAAATGCCCAGTTGCCTCACATCATTTTGAAAATCCAACTCTACAAGGTTAAAAATGTCATTGTGAGTTAAAAGATTCCTCCAAGGCAAGGTACTGGTCTTGGAAACTCATTGATTTATCACTGTCTAAATGGAAACTTCCTTCAGCTTCACTTTGCTGTCCTAACAAAACAGGATTTTTCCCTCCCATGTGTTGGACAAAAGTGAAATATTTTAAACCAATGTGTAGGCACTTTCGGCTCTTCTAGTTTTTAATTATAGGTCTTGAAAGCACATGCATTAACCAATATAAACTGATTAAAAAGTTACAAGAGGGAGTGTTACCAGAGAGAGCATTGCGTGCTGCTTCTAGGGAGGCATGTTCTAAAGGGGGTGGCTTTACCACCTTCCAGAGCCAGACATCACTGGGATCCCATTATCAAACATCTCAGGAAAATTAGGCCACCTAGAAGAGCTTTGGGTGAAGCCCATTCACAAATCTTTTATGGACAGAATAAAAATCATCATCCCAGAAGTACTGAATATGATGGTATCTCAGGCCTATGTGCCTTATAATTTCTGTTCTTAAACTAAAGAAAGACTCCACAGAGAAAGAGTCCTTTAATGACAGTAGCTTTATCTGGGCAGCTTCCCTGATAGTGCAATTTTTACTAACTGTAATGAAATACGCAGTCCACATATTCCCATAGGCTACTATAAAAATAAAATCAGTCCTCCTGTAGATCTCTTCAGGCAAAGAGAAGAGCCTCTCAACCAGAAGCTTTCAAACCTGCCCCTTTGCCAGACAGGTGGGAGATCACTGCTATGTTTTGCCATCATAGTCTATAGAGATCATAAAAGGAGAGAGAATAAGCAGAAGCAATTCATTCCTCAAGATGAAAGTTGATACCTTTTTTTTGCTTCAGATTTTAGAAGCTTCCAACACACATTATTCCCTCTCCTCCACTTTTATCTTTCTTCACAAACATAGTCTAAATTAGTTCATTTATTTCTGATTTAGAAGTTACAGGGATTTTCTTTACTTGTAATTTTAAGCAGTGATGCTGCACCATCTCTTCTGCAAGAGTGAATAAAATATGGCATAAAAGATTGTCCTTCTTAATGGCCCAGTAGAGCCCCCTAAAAGATATTCTCTGAATTAGAGAAGTTAGCCATGCTTCAAGTATTAGGCTGAATTCTAAAGAGTTCATAAACATAAAAGTTAAACTCATAGTAGCTCTTACACAATAGATATTGACTGTACTAATTCCATGCCTTCTAGAAAGGACTAATGCTTAACATTGAACCAGAGAAAAATTCTATTTTGAATCTCATTTTCAGCTGAATCATTAGAACCAGAAAAGTAGACTGAGGGTAGAAGGAGATTTGACAAAAGTCCGTGTACCACACAGCCTAAATTGCCTCTGCTGAATGTGAACGATATTCTTTAGCTTTTTTTGAGAATATAAAGATGACAGAAATTACCATGGGTAGGAAACTAGAAGGTTTTGCAGTCTTTTTTTTTGTTGTTGTTTTTCACTAAAATTGAATCTTGCAGGTCCTGCTGCCATCCCATTCCTCATGTAAAGTAAGCAATTTTTTATACCACATACAGTGCTGCAATCTATGCAAACAGCTGTCCGGGCGTTTCTGGAAGGGCATGATTTTACTCATTTCATAAAACATCAGAACAATGTGTGAGCAACAAAACAACAATGTATAAAGGCTCAAGCATCTATTGTAGCTTTATGCAGCCACTGCAGAGCCTGAAGCTCTGTTTTGGCTTGGCTTTCCATAATCTAAACATCTTCAAAACACTTTCAGACTGCCAGCATCCACCAGCAATATATCAGCTCAGAGCCCTGGCACATACGGGCAAACTTTTGTCCACCAGGAAAAGTCGTGCAACCATGATAGCATTGACTACCCTGAAGATACTGTAACATGAAAACCAGGCAGGTCACTGGGACTATGAGACCTGTCCTGAATTCATAAAACCTGTTGTCTGGCCTTATAGTTCAGTGGCTTTCAAAGAGAAGGAGAAACTAAACATATAACCAGAAAATTATTTACAGGCAGTCTGTCTGGTGAATATGGACATTACAGAAAGCTCCAGAGTACAGAAATCTCATATTTTACGAACCTTATGGCTTACTATTGCAGGCTGACTCCAAATTGCTGGGTAGGCAGAGGTGGCCGTGGTGGAGGAATCTTAACCACAGATGCAAGTTTTCCCTTCTGTTGCCTCCGAAGATTTTCATCATGTCTGCAAAAAAGTCAAGATTTCAGTGATATTCTGTGAACCGCAGATGACAGTCTGTATATGTAACCATCTACAAGTATTGCTCATGATGCTGATATCCTGACAATAGTGTAAATGCTGCAGGCCTTACAGAACCTTAATTTCAGCATGAAGAAATTTCCAAGTAGCATTTGTGGTGGAATACTTAAGCAAGACATAGAAGAGCCTTTTGCTTCAGCCAGTGGAGCATAGTAATAAATGTGTCCAAAAAATAGAATCACACTATAATTTAACAGCAAAATTCAAACCTATTTGCTCTTCAAAATACAACTGTCTTTTCTTTGGCAATCATGCAATCCAATTTATAACCTCAGAGCTCTGAGGTATTTTCTCTTATCCCATACTTACACAAAAGATGTGTAAAAAGCCACCAGGCATCAGTAACAGTCATAATCAAAGCTTCCAGTTACTTTCATTCAGCAGTGACATAACATCAGTCAGTACATCAAAGCATTTCCATGTAAAGCACCATGTTAGAAAGACTGTTATTGATACTAATACTGGCACTTGACTATCCCAGCCCTGTGCAGTTCTGTTCCTTTTCAACTCCCATCCGCTCTCCAGTACTTCTCCCTAACACACAAACACACGCCACATAAACACAATGCATCCACTAACAATAGATACGTCCATAAAGTTTAAAAGCAATCAACACTTTGCTGACTGGGAATGCTCTTCATGAAAGGAAGTCAATCTGTTGCAATATGTAAGAAAAGAGGTCAAGATTACAGTTTTGCCCAAGATAATTGCATGATACTCATAAGCAGCAACATACAGGTTGGTTTTGCTAACACTCACACAGAAGTAGCAATCATATTAAGAAAATGCTCCATGACAGAGATGGAGTTTTTCCAAATCTGTAGAAAACTAAACACCTGATGCACTTCAGCATGTCTATGATGGCAATGCAGCTTTCAGAATTAATCCGACCAAGCACAAACAGGTAAATTACACTTTCAATCACCGAAGAAATAGATTCTTCTTGGAATACAGTAATCAGGATGCAACTCTACCTGAGAAAAAAGTGAGACAATGTATATTAAATTTGCCACATACCGTATGACTTCTTGAGAGATATTTAACTGGTCATAGTTGAGACGTTCTCCCAGGTCACTTAAATAGTTCAAGTAGGTGATCTTTCTCCCAAACTTGTGGCTAAAAAATTTTTTTAAAAAACCACAAAATAGTATAGAAATTATCATGGGAGGAATATTTATAAAGGGTTTCATTTCTAATTCTACAAAAATGTAAGTGCTGATGCAACTCAAAATTAGACTGTAACTGAAGCAGCAGGAGACATCAGATATATTTCATTTCATATGATAAAACATATACAGTCCATGCCTGAGAATCTGATTTGAATAAAAATAACTGACTTCCATCTGAATGTTTTGTGATTTGCATAGATATGAAAAACATTGCATTAAAAGGCACTGAAACTAAGTTTCACACAGCATTAGAAAGCTCACTAAAAGAACTATTAACCTTGGAGAGAATGTTACCCAGCCAACAGAACATGTTTGCATTATGCAGGTATTCCACTCTACAAAAAGAAAAAATAATGGGGCTGTAGAAATAAACTATAGAGTAGTTAAGCAACAAGTGAAATTTTCAGAGCATTGATAGTGTATACCCTTGAAGTACTGGGCCATCAGCTTTACCCCTTTTGAAAAGGGCTGGATAGCTTCTAGGAAATATCAGGAATAATAGTTTTTTTCCTACAAGTTGTACAAAACAGACTTCCGAATTTGAAGCCCCAAGTATCATTAGTTAGGTCTTGAGTTTTAGTCAGAATACACAACTACACGGGCCGAGATTTAAACAAGGGTCAGGGACTTGTATATACATATGATCTGAAATAATGTCTTATTTTTCCACAAAACAAAATATCTGGACTGTAATAAAGTGGCAAGAAAAATAGCAGGTGCGGATGATAAAAAGTGTACTTTGCTGCAACTTACTTTCATAGTAAAATTGGAGAAAAACTCTGGCATGGATGAGTTTATCCCTGGATTGTCCATCCGTATGCACGTGCTCCCTCTAGCGGTATATGGAACAAACAGTCACTTCCCTGAATTTTGCTGACAGGAATTTTGGGACACATGAGGAATATCATTCTGTGCATGCACAATTTCAGAACTCCCCAGAGTGTCTTTCATCCAAAAGAGACAGAACTTCCAACATCTTCTCTAAGCCACAGGCGAGTACACAACTCTATAACTAATCACCTCTGGTAATGTAGGACATGTCACAGAACCCACAATATGTAAAACAGTCATGGGCAATTAGGAATTAGTGCTGCTCCTTAAAAATGCTGCATCACCACTGCCATCTAAATGTATATTATTTTCATAACAGATTCTGTTAGCTCACCCATAGAAATGTGGTCTTCCTACAGTTATCTTGCACTTTGGAGAAAATACTCTTGACTTAATACATTACCTTCTTGCTTGTTTCTTTTGGGACTGTAAAGAAGATCAATCAACTTCAAGAACTTGAAAAATTTCAAGTATTTACATTTTCTTAAATACTATCAAATAAAAGTATGCTAAAATAATTTTAATAATTTTGTCCTTCACTCTAATAACTCTGTCATTTGTCCAGTTGTTAGCAAATACATTGCCATGTAAAAGTACTCAGGCCATGTGCTAACAGGTACCAAATATACGAACAGACCACTGAAAAATAAATACATGCCCCTTAATAATGAAATCTATTTTACATCTGCTATTTTTATTGGCAACACTATCTACAAATGAGTCTGGGCTATAATTCAGAAAAGCTAGGAAACAGAAAGTCTAGAGGATTTTTTTTTCCCTTATTTTTGTGAACTGGATTCATAGTGACACTTAAATTAATAGCATGATTTGCCAAGGTAAGATTAGTCTAAACTGGAAGGAAAAGGTACTATGAAAAATTTTTAAATTGTACTACTCTAGTAAATTAACAATATTAGTAAGTTTTAGTCTTCAATGAAAGTATAATTTAGCCAAATTGTGTCGCTCTGACCGCTAGCCGCCCGGTGGCTCTGGCAGGTGACAAGTTAAGTGCCTCAGCCTCGGAGAAGGTCCAAACGGCTGGCAGAACTTGTGTCAGGAGATGGCAACTCCTAAAGGAGCTTTTGCCCTTAGCTCACAGAGGAGCAGGCTGCAGTCTTGGTGTTGCCAAGCAACAGGCGGAGGTAAAGAAGGAGAGAGGAGACCCTCTGTGGTGTAAATCCGAGGCTTTATTCCCTGCCCCAAAGGACAGAAGAACGCACACCAGGGAGGAAACCAATGAGAGAGCCCACAAACGACAGTTGCATGGGGTTTTATACCCCAACAGAAAGAGGGCGGTACAAGGGGATAAACCAATAGGAAAATGACAAGGGGAGACAGGTAACCAATGGGGGATAACAGAAGGTGGAACTTATTTAAACTAANGGGGATAACAGAAGGTGGAACTTATTTAAACTAACCAACCAAAAGCACAACTTAACAGAACTTTCCAGAACAAAATACATATGCATAAGGAACGCGGGGGAGGAGATGCCCTGATTTATGGACTCAGGGTGTGCCCTGCTCGTCCTCGGCGTCAGTGTCTTGGGCCGGGAAGTCCACCCAATTGATGTAAGGTGGACTGGCGCACCGCAACAAAATTGTACATGGGCCCTTTCACACTTAGTAACCCTGTGGACACTGAAAAGCT
>VZTD01006224.1:0-117643 GCA_013397725.1 Rhagologus leucostigma | reverse complement strand
TTGTTTTCAGACCAACACAAAATGTCAAATGTATCTCCCATGTTATGTGGAAATTCTTCCTCTAGGAATTAATTTGGGATGCTGCCTTCTGACTTACTACAATCACTCAGGAGAAGCATGATTCTTTACAAACATACTTGCACATAGGTCAAATAGAGTTACAGTTCACTGGAGATACAACTGAAAATATTCATACTTACTATTTAGCTTATGTTTTGTACTGTTGTCCTTTTTTTTTTGTTCCTGTACTATGGAACCGCTGTCTGTTAAATTTTGGAATGGCACTGTTTGTTAATTTTGGAATGGCATTGATTTACTGTAGATTCTAGGGGCTTCAGAGAATAACAGACTTTTGCCCCAGGCTATGCAGCGATAGTACAACAGTATCTGTAAAAGATCTCTTAATTTAAAAATAAAAGTTAGTCACAGAGAGTTGCAGTTTTAGAAAAGCTGAGATACCAAAATTATGATCTCTAAATATTTATTTGAGAGTGATACTGGGAGTCTTAAAAGACACAAAAAATAAAAACCAAACAAAACAACAAAACCAAGAAGATAATTTTGTTCTTTTGGGCGTAAAAAAAACACATGAAAAAGCTCTAGAAACTTGGAACCTTTTACAGAAAAACTCCCAAATTGTGGGTTTTTTCTAAGAATGGAACTAGGACTATAATAGAAAAAAGTTGATCTGTTAAGTTAATTAGGCCACTTTCAAGTCAATTCACAGCTCATGTGTATTTATTCAACCTAACCTTGTTATATTGCAATTTTTCCCATAGGCCATGATGTTCCACTTTACAGTGGACCCTGACCCTGTCACTGCAACTCCTGCTGGCAGAGGGAAGACCGCAAGCAGAAAAAGGAGGGCAAGAGCTGTGTGAAGTACAGATCCACCTGGCAATCTAATAACTTTGATAGCCGCAGCATAGTGTTAGGTCAAGAAACAACCTCATAAACCAAAACAAACAAGTGAATTTTTTACAGTGTGCTTTGATGAAATTTTGAAGTACTTTTATAATGCCTTTTAAGATGAATATGTGTTTACCAGGCACATTTCTTTCCATATCTATCTATCTATCCATCTATCTATCTGTCTATCTATCTATCTATCTATCTATCTACTCTTGATCATATGTGCTACGAAGCTACAAAGCTGGATACCTTGACAGCAATGTCATCTTCAAGAGGAAATTAAGCTCAAGGTTGTTTCTGGAAGGATATAATGTATTAAAAAAATCTCTTTAATTCAGTCTGAGTTTTAAATGAAACTGCTACAGAAGGCATGTATATTCTCACTCAAGATATAAGTCCATTTCCAAAATTATCAGACTGCATACCAATACATGAATTATTTTTTGATGCGTCTATGAGCTGATGGTCTTTGGAATTCCTAGTGCATATAGAGAACATACTGTACTGAATCTGAATACAATTTAGCTCTGCTGAGGATTCAGTCATTATTGAGGATGACTGTGTAATTGGAATTGTGGAGGGAATCAGTAATAGAAACACAAAAAAATAGCTTGGCTGCCTGCAGATAGATCAAAATTGCAGAACGTAAAACTAAAAGGCCACTGAATATCTTTTTTCTGTCTTAAGAAATAAATTTGATGAATTTATTTAGCCAAATCTTTTGTTGTAGAACATGTGGAGTCTTTGTTTCATTTTTAAAGACGTTCATCTCTTGTTTAATTTTTTTTCTTGTCTTCTGCCATCCAAACAGTTTTTAATCCTTCTCATAGCACTGAACTAAGAATTAACACTTGTAACTTTCATTTTCAGTGCCATATATGGCAAAAATTGCTTAAGGTTTAGGATATCCTTTTGAACACCAGAGGGAAAGAAACAGCCCATGGATTTAAACTGTTCAGCTCTATGTACCTAATTGCAGTGTTGAAGTCCAGAGCTGAGTTCTTTATCCTAGCTAATCAATAGAAAGAAATAGATAGGGTGCTTTGGGCTGGGTGTGTGAACCAGCTGGCATAAAGCAGACATGCCAGGAATGCTCTTTTGCTTGATTTAAACTTGAGGATTTAATCTTTGACTATGCAATTTCTCACTAATATCCTGTATGTTTATAAAACTCTTCTCACTTAACTTTTTATGAAATGTGTAAATCTGCTGTTCCAAAGTTTGAATTTTGTTTCATTCTTACAATCACTTTTTTTTTTAATATCAAGCTAAAATCAAGCACACATTTATGATAAAGTTCAACAATTGCTAGTCTGTTAATTAAAGCTTTTTAAATTATTGTCCTGGTGTATACTACTTTTGATTATGGAAATATTTTGATACAAAAAGTAGTGTAATGTGAATTTTGTTATCCAAATGCTGTAATTTTCCAAGATGAACACTGGAAATCCCACTCTGTACTCACACTATTACTCTTCTGTCTGGACATGATATCCATGCACACAGAAATGCTTTTGTGCTGTATTACAGTGCATTTGTGCTGTATTACAGTGACAACATGGCTCTAATGTGCTCAGAGAAAAATCCTTTTTCCAAACTCTAAGGCCCAAGCTCCATAAAATGGATAACATAAGGTGATATATAACACTATTTTTAAGAAGGTCATGGTTTTTTCCTAACAGAAGAAGAACTGCAAATGTTTTCATTGAAGACTCACAATATGCACATATACATATTGCATATATTGCATATATGTTTTTATATGCAAATAGGATTAACATCTGGAAATCTTTGACATTTTTATTTTGTATTTTTATCCTCTCTAAGCTCCACACTACATTCATAGGTATATGTGGACCACAGACAGTACCAGAGCTCAGTACTAGCATTAACTCAGGAGATATCAGTTTATTCTCTTGAAATAGATGTAAAACATAAGTCAATATCTGCTATTGAGCCATGTGAGTGAATTCACTGGAATTGGAAACATTTATATTTGCCAGATCATCAAAGAAGTGGTGAGAACTAAGCAGAGATGGAAAATGTTGATGTGTCTTCACAAGGCACAAGGGGTAACTATTCTTATTTTGTTTTAAAGTCAGTCACTTAAGAAGTTTCAAGTGCCTAGGCAGAGTATTTTTGCTCTGTCTTAAGGTAGCCATAATTCAATCTTTATTTTGATAACTCCCCCAAAATAATTAAAGTGTGTAGAACAGAAGGATCTTCACTTCCCAAAGCACGTGTTTATATGAATTTCAAGTGGCTTAACAATGCCACATTAAATCACAACTTTCTTTGAAAGTATCCATTGAAATCAAAGTTTAGGTAGGGCAGATGTTTCCCAACATAAGCTAGTACTTCAGGTGTCAGGTGATTTAAAGTGATCCTTTGAGTTGTTCATTTTACAATCTTTTCTCACTTACTTGTGATGCAAAACTGCTTACTGAAGTCATCTCCCAAAATGATTGAAACATTTAAAATAGAAAAATGCAAAATCATAAATAATGAAATACTAATAAGGAAGAATTAATATTCTGTTCTCTCACAAATAATAATATTAGTATAAGGTAGAGCTGTTGCCAAATATTTGTCTGAATACACAAACTCACTGACTCATTGCATGATTAGGTGCTGAATTATTTCTCAAAGTGTAAGGATGTCTAGACATCCTCACAGTTACACTACAAAAAGTGGACTTTGTTAGAGATGTATAACATCCATCTTACTCATTAACTCAAATACCTATTTTCTGTTCATGTGGTTCTTCTACATTATCTTAGTTGCAGAAACAGTACAGCTGTATTATATCAAGTTGAAGTGTTTTATAGTAAATGGGAAAAATGATAAGTACAAAATGAACAGAAAATTATATACGAGTACTGTGAACAACAGAGAGCAAACAAAACGCAACATGATGAAGCTCTTGGCTTGGGGTTTTTTGATTGTTTTTGGAAGACAATAGGTGATAATTTTTTATTTTAAAGTACAGAAGGAAAAATATATAGGTTTTTAACACTATGTCATACATTTTATTTTATTTTGTTCTTCTCATTTTTTCTTTTTTTTTTCTCCTTGGGTGATAATCCAAATTTGCTATAGATTGAGTTGCATTAAATTCAAGCAGGTTATGTAAATGTTAGTCTCAAAAGGGAGAGGCTGTTTCAGTCAACAAACGTCCTGAATTAACCTAAAAACTTGCCTTAATTTCACAGCTGTGCAACACTTCCCTTTGAAGGATGGTTGTTGAGTTGCGTCACTCATGGACGAGCATCAGCTCATGTCAGTCACAGCCAAAGACACAAACTCCACTCTTGCGTCACCTGAAGACAGACCTCAAGGAGGGAGATTGTCAGTCTCTTGTCACCTCCATGGGATCCTAAAGGAAACTGCTCTGTGGGGAGTCAAACCACAAAGGCCTGCCCAGCTTTAAGGGTTTCTCTGCTAAGACTTTTTTTCCTCTGCTAAGAGGAGAATGTTGTTTTGCTTCCTCGTTTGCAGAACAGACTGCTCCTGTTCAGACTGAGATGTCCTTCTATCTTCCAGAGAGGTACAGGTGAGGGACTGATCCTCCGTGTGGGTAGGAAATATGGCAGTCAGACCACAGGGACCTTTGAGATGAGATCCCATGGTCTGGAAAAAATTGGGTTATCTTGATGTCATGTTACCGAGTTCTGAACTGGAAAACTGGAGTCAGGCAATCCAAAATGCGCTAAAAGACTCAGTTTCTGCTTTTCAGTCCATTTAAATAGCCCTACACAATCTAAAGGCTTTCAGCCTCTTGTTGCACAGCTGAAAAAGGAAATCGTTAAGTTGTGCCATAGAATTTCACATCTGTATGGAATTGTAGACACAATAAAAATCTTAGTCAATGGCTTGAACTTGAAATAATTCTTGTTATTCTTAGTGTCACTAAAGTGGCTAAATGGCAACAATCAGCTTGATTTTTCATGGACATGTTCATATCTCTGTGCCGGTTTGGGCCAAATTCAGGGGAAAGGTCCAAAAGGAATGTCTCCTCAAAGGAAAGCAAGCCACAGCCACCCCTCCCCTGCCAGGTTCGAGGAAAAAAATATTTTCCTTGGAGGAAAGTGAAGGAAAAAAACCTATTTATTTAACAAACACACAGGAAAAGAATAATAAAGCTAAATAATAAAACCTCTCACTGTGGAGAGAAACCTGGGAAGATTTTAAAGTCCTTCTGTGGGTGTGGTCTCTCTCCTCCTCCTTGGAGCTGGGTCAGCCTGGGCCCCCTCTGGGCCTAAGGTGGAAACTTTCCCAGTGAGTTCTGGTGTTCTGATGTTGAAACAGTCCAGAAGAGAAGAAGGGAAAAGCCAAAGTCCCAGAAAGAATCTTAACTCTCAGTCTCTCTCCGGAGAAACCGAGCTGAAAAACCGAAAGAAGCAGAAAGGGTGCTTCCTTTGTTCCTCAGCAGTAGCAGCAGCTAATCTCTGTGTCCTTGAAGCAAAAATCGTTTTGAAAAGTTCGCTCAATTTTTCTTTTCTCTCTCTTGCACCCAGTTTTAAAGGCACAGAAAGGCTCAGGATCGCATCTGGGCATAGAGTGGTCATAGGGGATACAACAGCATAAAGTCACCCCAAGACATCTCCCAACTAGAATAACTATATAACATATTTCAGCATCACTAGCAGTTAAAGAGTAAGAAGACTCAATGTCTGGTTTAGCTTCCCCTATACTGCAGACCACTGCCAAAATGTTCAAGTCCTTTTCAGCTCTTTTTACTGTTTCTAGACTGAAGAAGATCTCTTGTTCCCATATTATTCCTAAGCAGGTTCCATCAGCCTCACTGTTTCTGCTTTCTTCAGCTGTTATCTTTCATCATGAACTATGATGGTAGGCTGAAGTACTAACTCTGGAAGCCTTGCTGGAGAAAGACGAATGGCCATTAGTCTTTTGCAGTACAAGCAAGTGGGACACAGCTTTATGTGCTTTCATGTTACAGACCACAGAACTCCTTAGCACTGACTCCTTCACCTTGGATGTTTTCCCATCCTGATTTTGTTTGTTCCAAGAGCTTGTAAAGTTTCATATCTCAGCTTCCTCCCCCTATTTGCACGTAGATATTGCAGACAAATTGCAGTCAAGCAAGAATGCTTTTAAAGTGTTCTTGAAAACTTTCCCAGGCAACTGCACTTCCTTCTGTGCTTCTCGGATACATGTGCATCATTACTCTGAAGTCTAGGTCTAAAATCACAGCACCTGTGCCATCCTTGTTAAATCTGAATGGATATGAGGCATCATGCTGTGAGGTTTCACCAGGATCTAGCTTCTGTGACCGCCCTACACAGTACAGAAAATTAAGGTTTTTCAGCTGAAACCTTGTGAAGTTACTCATTTCAACAGACGTTATCTGTGTCAAGTCTTTAGAATACTATCAAAATAAATGGCATTAAGAGTGAACTTTTCATTCTATTGATGGCATAATTCTTACTGCTAAACAGTTCCCTGAAGTTTTCTCTCTGGTTTTCTTTAAAGCCTTGCAGGAAAGCAGATAAATCAAAATAAATATTTTTAATAACATATGTAACTATCATTTCTATAACTGAATATATGCTATTTAGCTATTTATATTTAATTTTTTTTTTCAAGTGAGTTAAGCACTACGTTATAACCTTTTGTACATTTCATTTAATTTGCACAACTTTTGGTCTAAACTAGATTGACATAAAACTACATAGAACATTACAAGTATTAACCTTTCTGTTACCTGAAATATTAGGTTTTAATCCAAGAATTTCCATTGTAAAACTACAAATGAAGCTGCAAAACTACTGTTATTCCTTAGACGATATTTACAAAATAACAAATTTGTGCTACGTCTTTCTTTAAACTCACCTCCTTCCTGGCATCAGAAACAGCATATTTGGCTGTTATTCTACTTTTCCAGGGAACAAAACTGAATCATTTTTGTCTTCTGTGTGTGTGTGTGCTATGAATGTTTGAAAAACATGATCAGAAAAAGTGATACACTCATCAGATGTATAACACTTATAAAAAAAAATGACAAACAAAACCTTTTCTTTGTTTCCTGAATAGGAACATCAACCCCATAGCTATAGAAACTGAGGCTAAATAACAGTTTGCTTCAGGGCAGTATCTGTTTGTCGAGCGTGTACATCAAGCACAGAAAGGTTTCACTGCCAAACACATTTTTTAATTGATGAGATTAGGGCATTAATCATTTACGATGGTTGTTCTGCTTCCTCCTGCTACAGCTGACCCCCTTGCAACCTGCAGTCATGCCTTTCTATGTGTCATTGATGATCCTCCCAAATTTGAAGGTGGCCAATGCCAGTTTGAATCCAAACATTTAAATCTGAAAGCAACAGAGATAAATATAGCGTTTTTGCCAGTCAGACAGTTTTGAAAGCCAATAGTTTTGTCTGATAGATGTGACTATCTACTCCAGAATCAAAATTCTCACCAAGAAATCTCTTGTATTTAGGGTTGCAAAGTGAATTTACCAATTATAAATAAATGAATAAATGCCATGCAGAACTTACATCAGCTTAAAAAAATGGATAAGAAAAATAGCCTTTTGGATATGACCTTCTGTTTCATTCACTGAGAAGAAATTTCAGCTGTGTGGTAGTACTGACAGTTTGTCTTTGGAACTGGTACTCAGTAATACTCAATAATTGATACTCAAAAATTGTTATACTGGTGATCAAAGCAGAAGAATCAATGATGTGCATAACATCCTGCATGTCTGAGACAGCCTAGAAAAGGATTTAATTGCTTAAGAGGAAATGTAGAAAAGATCTCAAGATCTGCATTTTTACAGAATTCATCATCCTATTTTTTCTATATAAAGTAACAATCTGGGTAACAGTTGAAAAGAGATACATAGTCAACACTTACTTTTTAAGTGTGAATCATATAAATGATTGATGTTAAAACAGCTTAATGGTCAATTATTTGTGTTACATATTGCTCATATACAAGCAGAGATGCAGTTTTACAAAATAAAATAAAAGCTTATAGATAAAGTATTTGCCTATGTACAAGTAAATGGATGTGTTAGAGACCCTAGTGAGGTAGCAACAAAATCAAAGGCACCATTAACTTACTGTATGATCATTTGAAACTTTCTAAGGCAGTTTGATTGTAAATATGTCATAGATTATTTGTACTTTAAATACAGTGGAAAAGAAATTACACTATGTGAATACTGCTGACTGCCAAAATTACTGATAAAGAAAGAAACGTTTTGATTAACATATCTGACTGTTATGCGTTTAATCTGCTAATTGTTATTATTGTACCATGTTATCTTCGAGCCTTAGCTCTACAGCCTTAGCTTATGGAAAACTTTGCTTTTCTAGCTGTTGATATTTCTTGCATATGATGTTCATCTCAGAAATAGCAAAGAGAACTATATATACAGAACCTCTTTACATATGGTTAGTTCGGCATTTGAAATAAGTTTCAACAGTCATCAAAGTTTGGGTGTGTTGTTTGAGTGCTGTTTTATGAAACACAGGCAATAACCTCCCCATAGAATTTATTTCATGGATTCGTAATTAAGTCAGTGAAGCAAAATTTGCATTATTTTCTGTTCCAACAGAAGCAGAGAAATCCATATGTAAGTCAGCATAACTGAACTGGACAATGTGTAGAAATAGCCATGCTAGCTTGGCTTACTAGAAATAAAATCATTGCATTGGTGTAGAAATCCACCTGGAATTAATTAGTTATGAGAGCCAGGGATGAACTATGCCATGCAGACATCCCCTTAGTGTGACTGTTTTTGAACCACATGGAATTACAAACTCAGTGAGAGGCAGTCAGTTACACAGAGATTGTTTTTTCTTTATTTCTTTGAATTCCAGTTTTTGCGTATTTACTCTGGCATGCAGTCCCTCCTTCCCACTCTCCCTATCTTTCCACTGAGTCCATCAACTCTAAAGTAACAGCAGCACAGATGGAGTTTATCTCTCTTCCTGGAAACCCAAACTTCAGCATAAAAGTCAGTCATCATTTGCAGATATGCAACTGACTGAAAGCCACATCAAAGAAGCTTTATAAATAGTCAAAGGACTCTTTCACACAGTGGCTGTGTAGATGGAAATCCACAGTGGTTTGGTACCATTTTCCATTCCTCACTTCAGCATAATTTTCATGTTACGCTGTGTAGAATCAGTACACACTACATTACACAGGCAAGTCTTTGTGATAATGCTCTGATGCTGAACTATACAGAACGGGTGTGAAGATGAAAAGCACTGGGGACTTCTGCCTCTTGCAGGATGACTATTTCTAACAAAAATTGCAATTTGAAAGTGTGGTTGGTTTTCTGAAATAAACTCCCATGTGGAAAAGTCTCTCCTTAGAGAAATCATAGCTATTTTACTTCTTTATATGTTTGTCTTTCATCAGGCTGGTTGTCACAAGCAGACCCCAGAACCACCTAATGATCCTACATCACTATTTTCTTAAAATATGCAGTCTGACACTTTGGGTAAAAAAAAAAAAAAGAAAACGCCTACTTATCATTGTATCTTGATCTTTATAATGACAGGGTCTGAAATTCACCTAACTGATTTAAGTGTTTGCTATGGGTTGCGAGTTTGCGTTCAGGAATCTATCTTCAACGAGCTTTCTGCTAGAAAGTCAGCAAAACATAAACAAATCCTCTTAAAATCTCCCTTGACCTCTTCATTGCAGATAGAATTTCCATTTATCATTCTCGGTCAGAATTCATCTATATATTCTTAAGATATGTTGCTTGTTTCTTTTCTCACGTTATTTATTCTTCATCACATAAACAGACAATTATCTAATTTTTTTGCCTATTGTATCCTTGTACGGAGTGATCCATTTTTATCTAAAAAGGCAAAATCTCAGCTAGAACTCCACCTGGTCACAGTTGTAAAAAATAATAAAAAGTGTTTTTATTGAAAAGGAGGGCCAAGGAAAATCTCCATCCTTTGTTGGACCTAGTGAAGAACGTGGTCACCAAGGATGAGGAAAAGGATGAAGTACTTAATGCATTGTTTGCCTCAGTCTTAGACAGAAAGCCTGGTTATCATCAGGGCCCCTGAGGTGGTACAGAGGGATGGGGAGCATAGTAGGCCCCTTGCAATCCAGGAGGAAATTATTAGTGACCCACTGTGCCACTTAGGCAATTTCAAGTCGGTGGGGCTAGATGGGATCCATCCAAGGGTACTGAGAGAGCTGACAAAAGAGCTCACCTAGCCACTCTTCATCATTTATCATTAGTCCTGGTTAAACAGGGAGGTCACAGATGACTGGAGGTTGGAAAATGTGACAGCCATCTACAAGAAGGGTCAGAGGAAGGATCCAGGAAACTACAGACCTGTCAGCCTGACCCCAGTGCTAGGGAATGTTATGGAACAGACTATCTTAAGTGCCATCACACCACACATACAGGACAACCAGGGGATCAGGCCCAGCCGGCAGGGGCTTAGGAACAGCAGGTCCTGCCTGACCAACCTGATCTCCTTTTATGACCAGGTGACCTGCCTACTGGATGAGGGAAAGGCTGTGGATGTGTGTACCTGGACTTCAGCAAAACCTTTGATACCGTCTCCAGTGGCATTCTCCTGGAAAAGCTGGTAGTCCATGGCTCGGACAGGTGTTCTCTTTGCTGAGTTAAACACTGGCTTGATTGCTAGAGAGTAGTGGTCAGTGGTGCTGCATCCAGTAGCAGCTGGTCATTAGCGGTGATTCCCAGGGCTCAGAGTTCAGGCCAGTCCTGTCTAATATCTTGATTGATGATGTGGATGAGGGGATTGAGTGCCCCTTGGTAATTTAGTGGACAACACTAAATTGGGTGGGAGTGTTGACCTTCTGGGAGGTAGGAAGGCTCTGCAGAGGAATCTAGACAGGCTGGATCAATGGCCAGTTCAACAAGGCAAAGTGCCAAGTTTTATACTTAGGTCACAACAACCCCATGCAATGTTACGGGTTTTGGGCAGAGAGGCTGGAAAGCAGCTCAGTGGAAAAGGACCTGGGTGTGCTGGTCGACAGTGGCTGAACAGGAGCCAGCTGTGCCCAGGTAGCCAAGAAGGCCAATTTTATCCTGGACTGTGTCAGCAACAGCATGGCCAGCAGGACCAGGGCAGTGATTGTCTCCATGTACTCAGCACTGCTGAGGTCACACTTTGAATTCTGTGTTCAGATGTGGGCTTCTCAGTTCAGGAAAGACATTGAGGTGCTGGAGCGAGCCCAGAGAAGGGCAACAGAGCTCGTGGAGGGTACAGAGAGTAAGTCATATGAGGAACGGCTGAGCTGGGAGTATTTTAGCCTGGAGAAAAAGAGACTCAGGAGTGATGTTACTGCTCTCCACAACTACCTGAAAGGAGGTTGTACCAAGGTAGGAGTTGGCCTCTTCTCCCAGGCAAATAGTGACAGGATGAGAGGACATGGCCTCAGGTTGCTAAAGGAAATTCACATGGGACATCAGGAGGAATTTCTTCACAGAAAGTTATGTTAAACTTTGGAATGGGCTGCCCGGGGAGGTGATGGAGTCACCATCGCTGAAGATGTACAAGGAACAACTGGACATGGCACTTTGTACTGTGGTCTAGTTGTCATGGTTCTGATCAGTCAAAGGTTAGACTCAATCTTAGAGGTCTTTTCCAGCTAAATGATTGTGTGATTCTCTCAGGGAGGAATGATGTGGAAGTGAAAAGTCCTTGTTTGAGAATGAGTTTGAGAATGACCAGAGAAATCCTAGTTACCTGGAAATAAATCTTGCTTATTAACTTGGAAATAGCCCATGAAGTGCATAGCAACAGCTTATGACAAATGAGATAGGGAAAGGATAGTGAATACTTCCAGGAAAAAAAAAAGATAACCTGAAAAACTGCCGCTCTTGAGAAAATGTTGCTGTTGCAAGGCTTCTTGTTTTGGTGCTTACTGGTAGAAAATCAATCTTTCTGTACTACAACTTTGTATTCTCTGATTCTGGCAAATGCAATTTTCTTTTTTTTTTTTACTGGCCTGTTAGAAACACTGTGGACCACAGATATGAATTAATTGACTCCTATCATTTACTCTGTCATTCATAAGCAATTATCAACAAAGCTATTTCAGAATCTAAATGTATACATTGTTACTTTCTCTTCAGTTTAACGTCCTAGACATATTGCATATTTGAAGATTTGATTGCAGTTGTCAAATTGAAAAGCAAGAAACGTGGGACAGAAAAACATATGTAGCATCAAAACACACATCCTACTCCTTTCAGGATTCTTATTGAACTGATAGCAAGAGATTCTTTGGTTTGTATATTTTGTGAATGTTTTTGATAAAATATTCTTGCTCATACAATGAAAATATATTACAAGTATTATGATTAGTGAAAAAAGATAGTGAACAGTTTTGTCACTTTGAGTTGAGACTATTCTTATAAGTTTTGAGATATATAGGATTAAAAATAATTAGCTAAGTAACCATCAAGATACTGATAGTTTATGGCTGTCTTGAAATTTGCTTATAAGCAAATCATGATACAAAATCTATAGAAACATTAAGGGCCAGGAAAGCCAGTTCAAAAAGAAAATTGACTTGTCAGTACAAGGTAGTGCTAGAACTGGAAAAAGATCCACACTTTATCCCTTGTCCAGTGTTTGAATCAACTGAATTCATTGCTTCCATAGGCTAATGGCAGAAATAACCATGAGACCCTCTGAACATTAAATACTGCAAAGTCCTTAATTTGCCTAGAAAGTCAGTTTTGGTTTTGGAAAGTAAGTTGGCATTTCAGCTTCCTTTCGGTGAAAAATGCCTGCTCTGTGTTTTGAATATAGAATTGCTCTCTAGCTGAGATGAATTGTTTCTAGGCCTTACAACTATCCTGTGTCACAGAAACTTGCCATTTTCTGCAGTGTAGCAACTATTGTGCAACTGAATTAGTCTAGCTTTATATTTACTTACTCTTATGATGTATTTGAGAAGCTGTAGAGTCTACGTGCACTTCACAGACATATGTCCTTTCCTTTCTCTGTGTTCCAGTAAAGCTAAAAAATGTTTAAATCTAGCAACTGAGGTCAAGGTGTGTGATCCCATGATCTCTGTTCTACAGTGTAAGTCAGTAATGGAAGATTTATAGACATTAAGAGAGACTATAAGAAAACCTAGGTTCAAAGTAATAAAGCAAGAAAAAAAAGAAAAAGATCAGTAAGCCATTAACTTCACAATCGTATTCATGTTAATACATTGTAATTGTAAGAAACATTCTAGGAATTCAATTATCATTTAATACAATAGCCTGTAACAATTTAATTGGATATCATTTAGCCTACAGACATCCACTATTAAAAATTCTGACCTTAATAATTCTATCCATGTTCACTAGATTAATCCACATACAAGTTTGTGCATCACTGAGGTGTTACCCCCTGCATTATGACTGCCTCAGTTAAGAAAAAAAGAAGGAGAGATGTCTTTGGTGACTCCTTTCTGAGAGGAGTAGTGGGCTCAATATGCTGATAGGACCAAACCCATGGGGAAGCCTGCTGCCTCCCTGGGGTCAGGGTTAGAGACATTATCAAGAAACTCTATGGCCTGGTACACTGCTCTGATTATTTTTCGCTGTAGGTTTTCCAGGTGGTCAGCAGTGAAGACCAAGCAAGAAGGCTAAGGACAATCAAGCAGTACCTCAGGCCTTTGGGATGACTGCTTGAGGGATCTGAGGTACAAGTAGTGATCTCCTCTATCCTGCAAGTTGCGGGGAATGTTGGAGGTAGAAACAGGAAAATCATATAGATGAATATCTCTCCCCGAGCCTGATGACACCAGCACAATTTGGAGGTTTTTGATCACAAGTCGGTTTGCGCATCATTGAGCCTGCTGGCAACAGATGGCATGCACCTGTCTCAAAGGGCAGAAGGATCCTTGAGCAGGAGATAGCAGGTCTCACTGAAAGAACTTTAAACTCAATGTGAAGAGAAAAAGGGATAAAATCAGGATCACTGGTAGTAAGCCTGGGGTGGCACACCACTCTTTGAGGGACAGGGTGTTAGTGTAGCCTTTTAGTCTGCTGTTTAATAGAGATAGGGGATGACGATCCATACAGCAGCAAGGATGCAAGATTGCAGGATTTGTTGATGTGTTAGAATCCTTGGAAACTCCTGAGAATGGTCATGCAGGAACTAGAGCTTCTCCCTCCGAAAAGGCAGCAGGGTTGATAACCCAGCTGATGTGCTTCTACACAAATTCATGCAGCAGGAAGAACAAACAGGAGAAACTGAAAACCATGATGCAGGAAGAAAATTATTACATAGTTGCCATCACAGAGATTTGGTGTGATGATATGGCTGGGGTGCTACAATGAGCGATTGTAAACTCTTCAGGAAGGGATAGACAAGGGAGGTGGTGGGGTGTCCCTGAATATTAGGAACTGTTTTGACAGTCTGGAGGCTAATGATGTTGATGATAGGGTTGAGTGTTTATGAGTAAGAATCAGGGGGAAGTCCAACAAGGCAGATATCCTGCCGAGAGCTTTTTACAGACCACCCAGCCAGGATGTAGAGGGAGAAGAAATATCCTATAAGCAGCTAGGAGAAGCCTTGTGATTGCTAGCCCTTTTTGTTTTTTTCTTTCAACTTACCAGTTGGCTGCTGGAAATACAACATAGTAGAGAGGAATGAGTCTAGGAGGTTCCTGAAGGGTGTAGAACAAAACTTCCTGACACAGCTGGTGAACTAACGAAATAGGGGAGATACCCTGCTGGAGCTGCCCTTTGCAAATAGAGAAGTTTATAACATAAATAAATAAATAAAAATGATTGGTTATTTCAGTGATATCATGAGCTGTACTTTTTGTCAAATGCTTTCCCTGTTTGAATTTCTGCCTGAATACATGGGATTTTTTTTGTTCAAAGCCCTCCATTTGTTTGTATGACATGAGACATTGATGTAAATTTAATTTTTGATTTTGGTACCATTGTTAAATTGAAATACGTATTAATAGTAAAGTGCAATGGCATAATATATTGCATAAAACTCCCAAGCATATTTACTAAACCCTAGTTATTACAAGACAACATATGTCTACAGTATGCTGAGAATCTCTTACGTTATGCAACTTTATTTATTTAAAGTATACATAGTTTAAATTGTATTAACCTCCTTAAAATGAAAGCATTTGATATTATCTGTGATATATTCAGCAACTGTTATGGTGGAGCTCTTTAAATGAAAGCCTTTTCCTTCACTTGTCCACATAAATTGACATTGACAGTCTAGAAAAAACAGTTGTGAACTTCATATATTCACAGCACCATTCCTCAGCCATTCTCAGAAGTGCACTTGATTCAATGTGTCCATGCTGACCTTTACTCTGTTCTGCCCTTTCATACATGCTACGTGTAAGGTAAAGAATACTAGAAATAAAAGATACCCTCAATCATGCAAGAAGCCAGTGAGTTTTTGCATGTGTTTTTGAAGTTTTATGACCTCTGTATGACTTCATTCTGTGGTTGCCAATAATTAAGTTAATCTTGGTAGATGGCTTAAACCCTACAGCTTGAAGTAACTCACTTTACCCAAGCTGTATAAATTGAATTTATGTACATGGACTGTCTTGATTACCTCAGCCTGACCAAAACTTTTCACCATCCAGATTGTAACTGAACTGAATATATTTCCACACTGAAATACTGGAAGATTTTTTTAAAAAGCAAATAAATTCATAAATGGAACATGTGTCTTATCTTCATCTTTTTTTTTTTTTTTTGACTCAGACTCTCATAGTTATTTAGATATTCAGGTATCACACTTCCATTAAAACCAATATTGAAACCAATATATCTCTGAGAAGCTGAACCATTTTTAGCCCTCCATTGCAATACTGGATAGCATAAATAATATTTCATGACATTAATGCACAATATAAGTTTCTTTTACTCACATGAGTAAATGTTGAGCTCAAGAACCAGAGAAAATTGCAAAGGTGCTCTGATATACCCAGTGGCCCCGGAAGAAAATATAAATAAATATCATGAATAAATAAATATTATTTTAGATACCATCAGGATGTGTTCTTACTATTTCCAAACTATGTACACCCCCATTATATTAGTCATTTTTCTGGTGTACCCCTCAGATAGGTTTAGCAGTCTTTGGTTTTAAATTTAGCATCTCCTCACTTTCAGGTCAATTTTATAAGATCATCATAGTACTACAAGTGATTATTGTTTTATGCACAACAAATCTCTTTAATCACCCCATACATCAGTGAAGCCTACATAGCCCAAATGGTACACATATAAGAGCTGGAGAACTGCTTTCACCAGAGATGTCAAAATACAGCTTTCAGATTCCCATTTTTCTCTGTTTGCTTATGAATACACCATATTTCAGAAAAGGAAATTTTTTTTTCTTCTACTCTTTGTTTGATTGCTCCCTGGATTAATGAACTTGTAAATATGGTTTTTTTGCTGTATTTTCCTGCATTTTATCACTACCTTTTGAAAAGGAACAAGTAAAAATTTTGCATAGAAGTCTGTTAGAAGTTTTGGCTTTCCTTAACCTTTCAGTCACTTTTCTTTTGGGTGTTTAAAATCTTAAGATATGAGATTTTATTGGAAAAACCCCTTGTAGATTAGGTTTCTGGCCAAAAAAAACAAAAAAGGAAAAATGTCTTGGGAAATTTCAGTTACCAGATTCCATATACTAAAAATGCTCTCATCTGAAAAAGGAAAAGAGGGGCTGCAAGGTTTGATATGTAGCTTTATACCAAAACCTAAATGAAGCATTCAAATGAACTAGGAAAATCAATGCTAAATTTGGTGGGTAATAAAAATGAGGAAATTAGGGTAATGAGAATCTCTAATAACATAATTATTACTTAGTTATTGAGAATAAATGTTTTTTAAGTGATTATGAACTTGTATGACCTACAGCAGAAGGGAGAAACGGAAAAAACCATAAAGTTAATAGAACATGTTTACAGGCTGTGCTGGAACTTTTAGATTATTTTTTAACAAATATATATGTCATGCCTGCCAATTTTCTTTCAGTTAATCTTCTTTTTTTCTTCAACTTAGTTTATGAAGGTGTTAATATAAATACTTGCTAGAAGAAGTTTAAAATGTAGCGTAACTCTACCTGAATTTTGCTATGACCAGTACACTGAGATAACTTGAATAAAAGCCAAAAATTGTGTAAAAAATTGACTGCAGAAAATTTAGTGGGTTTGTGTTAATAAAGAGCTGTACAATACTGGATTTTAAAAATTGTAGTCATAGATGACCAAAAGAAAATGCATGCTATTACTTAACAAAAAAATCCTTTTGCAAATCCAGTTACTTAGATTCTAGATGGCAGAAAGCTGACAATTTCTCACTTCAATTCAAAGATATTTGTGGTCTTCACAGTTTTAATGTGGTCCATATAATGCAGTAACATCAAGGCAGACAGTTCCTTCAGCTTTGGTATTGGTTTACCAGAAGTCTGAAAAGGTTTGCATGTTTCAAGATCCTTTAAGGTGTCATTTAACAGGTGTTCATTGCCTCTTTTATCTAGCATTTTTAGCAATTTGTATCTTGGGAGAAAATGCAGTTAAATATATTGTGTCCATATTTCTTTACGTGTATCCTAGGAGGTTTAGTAATGCAAATTACAAAATTAAATTAATTGAGTTTTGAATGATGCTGCCTTCAGTACCATTTAAAGAATGAACAGTTTTCCACTGAAAAAGCAATATATGACAGGAATTCACAGAAAAATATGAATGCTTTGTTTTGCATCATAGACCTGTAAAGAAGGTATTGAATGAATTAGTATTTATTAATGATTTTTTGAAAGCTTAACAAATGTGTCAGTCCTTAAAAATGGAGAAAAATTCACTACTGAAAAAACAATGACAGAAGGCAACTTGTATAAGTAATTTTAAGCTGATGTTTCATCTTTTTTCCATATATACATTAAATTATTGATACTTCTTTTAAAGTAATGAAAAAGAGCTATAAATTACTCTGTATTTGCTTCTGTAGAAGTCATGTTTAACTAATGAGTTAATGAGAAGGGGAATATTTAAATAAGTGCTTTATCTTGCAAAAAAGTCATCAAGAAAACAACTTTACCATGGTACTATAATTTTAGTGCAGCAATAAGTGGATTTTTAACATATTTATTCTGGATGATATAGCATGCTAGCAATAAGAAATTGGAAGAATGATTTTCTAAAGGAAGGAGCTTGTTTGATTGATCTATGAGTTAAAGTACTGAAAACCAAAAAATCTATTGATTATTTTCTGAAGTACATTTGCTTTACTGATGCTGACAGTAGCAACTTTTTTACTTTAACTATTAAATAGAAAGTGATCCCCTTGTATGTACTTTGTAGTATGTAGCTGACTTGGATTATTTCAGAAGGATGGTCAGAACAGGTAAAGTTACTAACTCGACAACTAATATAAAGCAAAAGATCTAAATGTGCAAAGATTCCTAACAAACTCAAGCAATCATAACACTTTTGTGTCTTTCAGTTTTATTCCTCTATTACACAGTCCTTTATTTCTTTAATTCAGGTCCAAAAAAATCTACATTTATACAAGGATTTTTTTTATTAAAAATACTTTCCATTCCCTGAGTATTGTGACAAATACAAAAGAGGCTTTTTGTGAATTCAGTAGGCAAAAAAAGGAGAAAGCAAATGTAAAATAATTTTTTCAGTATATTTCAAAATTTCAAGTGACTTTAAACCCTTCACATAATTTTGTTGTTGTGACTTATACCTTTAAAACACAGTCGTGAAGAAATGTTTGTTTCCCTTCTTGACTCAAACTACAGAGGTGTCTCTGGGTGTGAGAACTGGATTCTGGTTGGATGAAAATAAAATATAAGCTCCAAGAACAGTAATATTACTAACAGAAGATGATTCTATATATATGTTCTCTGTCACAAGCAGGTATTTGGACTACTTTTCCTTGCATTCTACAAGTCTGGTGACCCTTGAACATATGGGCAAAACATCAGTAAAAAAAAAAAACCCAAAACTTCTTTTTACACTTCTTCATCTGGAAATTGTCTGTACAGGTAATGATTAAAGACATCAAGTTCAGAATTTCTACTGTTCTGTCAGTAGAACAGAGAGAGGGGAAGGAAGGGCAAGAGATAACATTTCTGAGTTAGAACTGAAGAACCATCACATTCAGAGTAGTGACAGAGATAATACTTCTCTGAAAGATTAAAAATAATTATTAAAAAGTACCGGGTAAATGACTGAAACAGAAATCAATGTCTTGTTTATAATAACCCTCTTTAGTCAGAATTAAAAGCACATTATTTTCCTAACAAATGAAATTCCTACAAAAAAAGAGACATGTTAATAAAGCAAACTTGTCCCTGTTCCTATTGCATATGCAACTACAGTGCAAACAGTAACCAGTGAGCCACAAAAGTAATTTTTTTCTAGTAGCTTTACACTTAATGGGATGCAGATGCAATCTCAAATTGAAATACATCACAAAATCTAGAGAAGATACTGAGAATAACTGAAAATGTAAGTCCTTCCTTCTATGAAAAATGGAGAAACACACAAACTCTTCCTGTTTTTTAACCTTATGTACAACTGGGTTTTTCTGTGCACATTACAGAGGAGGTGGTGTGTTATGCTCTTGAAAGAGATACAATTAGACAAATCACAACAGAGAACTGCTTGACCAGAAGAAAGAGGAGAAAGCATCATAATGCTGAAGTGTGGAAAGATTTGTCAGTCTGAGCTAAAAATCGCTAAGGTTAATCCCCAAAAGGTGTTATAAATTCAGCGTTGGGGTTTGTTTATTTGTTTGCTTGTTTGTTTTTCTTTTAAGAAAAATGGGCACAGAAAACATTCCATTTGTATCTCTAAAAGCTATGCTGATTTGAGTATGGTTGGTGTCTTCTATTTTTGACATGCTATAGGTCTCATTTCCTTCTCCCTTTATTAACCAAAATATGCTCTATGTTGTGACAGATAATATTTACTTTTTTTTTTTTTTTTTTAATATGGCTGCACTGGTTGTTTCTGTGGAGCCAGGCAGCATAGCCTTATGTAATATTTCCAAGAAAGATGATACTGAGAAGTGAGGAAAAATTATGTGAAATACCTTAGCAGGTACATTTCCTCTAAAAACATTGCTCCTTTAGGAAAGAACATACACATTTCTTGTGTGTTAGAGACATAATATCTACCAAAATGATCCTGTGCACACAAGCCCTGTGGAATTCATTAATTAGTGAACCCTGGGGTTCACTATTAAACTTACTAAACAGGAATATATTTGAAGCCTTCCACCTTTTCATTTGTAAGTAATGTAAATGAAAATTAAGCAGCAGAGTTGCTTCTGGCAGCTCAGAGTGGTTTCTCAAGTGTTATGTAGAATCAAGTCTTTCTCAAAAGTTAACTTAAGAAATTAATTAGAGAATAAATTATTTCTATAAAGTACTTAGCTTTGCTAAACTGATAACATAGTTGAGATTGGCTGAAACAATTTGAGATGAGGCTACACAAACCCAGGGGATTCTCTTAGGTCAGCAAATCAAATTCATTAAATATAAATACATATTGGGATTTAATTCTTTCCTCATCCACACGACATGGTTTTCTTCTAGATATCCATATAAAAAAAAACATCTGTTTTTATAATAATAGCTTCCAGTTGCTTTTTCTTGGGAAGTCATAGAGATCCTGAATTCAAAAGTCACTAGAAAAAAATGGAATTACTTTGAAAAGAAAAATATAAAGGTGGTTGTTGTGTGTTGTGTTGTTTGTCTTTCCTTTTTTCCATGGCTAAAGAAGTCAGCTTCTGACAGCTTCTTTTATTTTGCTCTGAGTTTGCTCAGAAGCTTCTTATCCACCCACAGAGGCCTCCTGGCATTTTTGCCTGATTTCATTCTTGTTGGGATGCATTGCTCTTGAGCTTGGGGGAGGTAATCCTTGAAAATCAGCCAGCATTCTTAGGCCCCTCTGTCTCCCAGGGCTCTGTCCTGTGGGACTCTACTGAGGACGTCCATGGGGAAGCCAAAAAGTGCTTTCCTGAAGTCCAGGGTAGTGAGCTTGTTACATGCCCTCTTCACTGCACTGATGATCTTGAACTTCAACATCTTGTGGTCACTGCAGACAAGGCTGCCTTGAAGCATGACTTTCCCCATCAGCTTCTCTTTGGTGCGCACAAGGTCCAGCATGGCACCTCTCCTTCCTGGTTCTTCAATCAGCTGTATAGTGACGTAGACTTTGACAAATTCAAGGAACATCCAGTATTGCTTGTACCCTGCTGTGTTGTCCCTCCAACAGATATCAGGGGGGTTAAAATCCCCCATGAGAACCAGGGCTTGAGAGCGTGAGGCCATTCCTATCTGCCTTTGGAGGGCTTCATCCACACCATCCTCCTAATTGGGTGGCCTGTAGCAGATCCCCACTATAGCATCTGCTGTCCCTGCCTTCCCTTTAATGTTGATCCACAAGCTCTTGGTTAGCACCTCATCCTTCCCCAGGCAGAGTTCCACACACTCCAGTTGGTCATTGACATTTAGGGCTATGCTCCCTTTTTGTCTCCCTAGATTTACTTTCCTAAAAAGCCTAAAACCTTCCATTTCAATGCTCCAGTCACAGGAGCCATCCAACCATGTCCACATGATGCCAATGATATATCCACGTAGGTGTCTGCACATCTCTAGTTCCCCTTGTTTGTTCCCCATAATACAGGTGTTTGTGTAGAGGCGTCTGAGCCGGGCCCTGAATAAAGCTGACTAGCTGGCTGGAGTATCTGGAATGCCTTTACATTGTTCTGGCCACCCATTACGGGCATCCGACCAGTGGGATTGGGAAAGATAGATGCCTCACTTCCCCAAAAAATCGAGTTTAAAGCCCCCTTCACTAGTCTGGCAAATCCCTGAACAAATATACTTTTTCTCTTCATTATCAGATGGAACTCATCAGTCCCCAGTAGACCAGGACTGCCAAAGTTCCATGGTCCGAGTGACTGAAACCTTGACTACACCGCCACTGTTCTAACTGTTTGTTGACCTGTCAGATCATTTCCTCTCCTTTGACCTGGAGGACTGATGAAAAAACTACTTCAGCCCCAAAACCCTTTCCATCTCTCCCAGGGCTCTGTAGTGCCTCTTAGTGCTTCCCAGACTGCTGCTGGCTATATCCCCTATCCCCACATGGAAAACTAACAGTGGGTAACAATCAGTGGATTTTACTATGCTTAGCAGCTTCTCAGTAACATCCCTGATCCAGGCTCCTGGAAGGCAGCACACTTTTCTTGAAAGCGTGTCAGGCCAACAGATGAGTGCCTCTGTGCCTCTTAAAGTAGAGGCACCCACTGCTATCATCCGCCTCCTTTTCTTGTTTGAACTTGTATTAATTTCTTTATTTGTGGAGCAGATTGGACTGCTGCAGTTTTCTCTGGCTGTTCTTCCAGTGCAATGGATGTTGTCTTATTATCCTGAAGAGCTACAATGCAGTTCTGGGTGGGATGTCCAGCTGAGTGGAAATGTCTGGTTTTGAAGAAAGTCCCTTCCTTTAATTAGTTCTTTTCTTCTTCCTTCTGTTGGTTTTTTTTCCCACTTTTTCCCAATCCTCTGTGTTAATGCTCTCCCTCCTATCCATGTGTTCCAGGGGATGAATTTTTGACTTCTTTTCAGTGGGCTGTGGCTCCTGTTGCTGGAGGTCCTTCACAAGGGCATGCCTGTTACAGTTCAGTGAACCACTCCTCTCACATTTCCTGATACTCCTTGACCTTTCTACCTTCTCTGAGCTCTGACACCAGGCTGAGCAGATTGTCCACCTGCTCACACCAAAACAGGAATTGTCTTCACTGTCCTTCAGCATCAGTGACAACCTCTGCAATCACTGCAGCTTGAGACCAGGACAGCTGCATATTGATTTGTGAGATCCACTGGGTCACTGTGTTTCACCTGATGGTGACTTTTGACCAAATGTAAAGCATCGTTAGTCCTGTTCTAGTTGGGTGGGTGATGACTCCCCACATTCTCCTCAGGTGCCAGGTGGAGCAGTGTGCTCTACTTTTGTGAGTTGCCTGCGCAAACTGCCTTGCAAAATGCCACGCCATGTCCTTGTGATGTGCCATATCCTGTTTACCCCCCCTGTTTGCTGTGGTCCTGCTTGCTTGTTCCCCCCAGAGCTGTTTAAATCTCCTGCAGGGTGTTCCTGACAACACTCTCTCCATGCCTGATTTGCTTGCAAGAGCTTCTGTGTCCACATATGGCTTTGAGCAGCTGATTGGATATCTCTAAGTTCAGGAATCCCACTGTACAGATGCAGCAAGTCACCCCTGGACTTAACTCAGTTGCTGCCGCTGTGGCTGCTGCTCCTGTGCATGTTGCTCCTTAGTAGCAACTTTGTTTTTTTTGCTGTTGTTGTTGTTTTGTTTTGGAGTTTTTTGTTTGTTTTGGTTTTTTTGTTGGAGTTTTTTTGGGAGGGGGGTTGGGTTCTTGTTTGGTTTTTTGGTGTTGGTTTTTTTCTTTGGTTTTAGGGTTTTTTTGGCTTTAATTTATTTTATTTTGAAATGTTCATAGGGAGTGTGTGGAGTAGAATCTTATCTAGATACAACATGCTTTTTGAATAACAAGGTAGCAGACTAAAAGAATGAAAATGTTCTTCTGGTATAGAAGGCACTGTTCCTTGTTTTAAGCCACTTTTGGAAAATTGTTCTACAATTTTATGTTAAGATATCTGACATAAATTAGAATGTGGAAAGTGAGAAACTTAAACCCAAGGCATTTATAAATTAATTTATTAATAAAGAAACAGGATTTTAATGTCACATGAAAAAAAATATTAAAGCAGAGGCAGCATGTCTATCATGGCAAAGAATATGTCAGGCTTTCTATAACACTTTATCATCAGACATTAACTTATAAACAGTCTCACCAGAGTTTAATGTTGATGAAACTGGCTTAAGTGTACATCACACTTAGACAAACTGGTAATATCATGAGTGGTTGTGTACCTAAAACATGTCTTATGCCAAGGCCATGATAAAACATTCTGTATTTGTATAGATCAGACTTAAGTACAATAAAGAAATTTGGAAAAAAAAATCATACACTAGTAACTTGTAGAGCTCATAACTGGCTAGAAAACCTTTACAGGGTATGTTCACCTGACTGCCTGCAGTTCTCTCAGCTTGAGAAATCTGATCTCTGTCAGTTCTTGTATGGTCACAACTTTCAGTTTCAAAGATGTGTCAAAAACTCTCGGACCAGTGTGGTCAAATGTTGCTCTACTGTTAATCTGTGACAAATTTAGGTTCTATGAAGAGGGGAGCATGCAGCAGTTCAGTGCGACTAGTCAGTAGTATTGCCAGTCCACTTCTGGGGCCAACACTGATGTGCCACACTGGCTACAGGATTTTTGCCTGTGCAAGTATAGCATAAACCCAGTTAATTTTTGAGGCAGCATGCTGAGAGGTAAGAGCTGGAATCTGAAAATTACTGTACTTGAATAAAATCACTTCAGTCCAGCTGAGAACATAACAATTTAAATGCTGATCTTGAATTACTATTATTAGCACTTGGGCACTCTTTCTTTCCAGTAGAGAATGAAAAATTTATCTAAAAAGTAATTACAAAATTTTATACCATGAAATAAGGGTGAAAAAATCCAAGCTATCCAAAGATTAATGACCAAGACAGAATTTCTCTGATATATTTTTATATGAATGTTTAAAATTATGTAAGTGGAAGAATACAAACTGTTCTTTTTGCAACTTGTGAATGGACACTATTCCTGGTTTATTATGAAGATCTGATTTTCTTGCATTTTTACCATCCAAGTTTGTTTTAACATACTTTTTAAATGTAGAGAATAATGAATGTTTCAGATTAGGTCTGGTGTCTTATTGTAAATAACCATCCATTATGTAGTTCCTCATAGCAACTGCTTTCCACAGTTGCACTAATTTATGGCATTATCTATTTAAAAAGAAACATTCTGTATGGTAAAGTTCCAACATAGTTGGAATAAACTTATTTAGGATTATTTAAAATTTATTTTCAGATTAACATTTCCACATGGTGTGGAAATTTTTATGCTGGCTCATGTCCAGTGTTATCTAGATTTATATTCTGTCTGAGAGATTGGGGTGTATCAGCAGAGGGTAGACAGATTGAACAATTAAGAAAAGAAGCAATCTACATATCACTTTATTTTAGGCACACTTGGTTTCATCCACATTTCTATAAGACAAATTTAAGATTGTTTTCTTTTTAATGCTTAAAATATACACCCATAATATAATTTTATGTCTTTTTTAACATTGCCTCTAAACATTTATGCTCTGCGTAATATACTACTCATATGTGAGAAGCTGAAACAAGAGCACCCGAAATTTGAAGAAACAGATTGGGATGAGAAGATAGGAGACACTCGTGTTGTTCCAGTATTCACCCCTGTACCCTTTCCCTTTCCTGAAAACTGTGAAAAAACTCTCCCTTTGAATTAAACAAAAGTAAGCTTGTCCATGAAAATGCATGTGTCTGCATGTACCACAAGCACTTTTTGTTACACAAAGGTGACTGCCCAGGTTGAAGAGCATAGACAAGTTATTGAGTAGTCTCATGTTCATTACCTGTGCCTATTACAGGTTGGGAAGAGATTATTGCCATTCAATAGGGCTAATCCTTCTTGAGGTTCAAGTCCAAATAAAGAAGAGGATCACTAAAATATTGACCAGGTGGCAAGGAGGAGGCAGTGCAAAAGGTCAGTGATTTCTCTATTCATTTTCTGGTCTATGATGATAGTCTCTGTTAAAAATATTTGTCTTAGATGTACTGTAGTCAGTGACTGGATTGTAATTGCCATGAGCCACCTTACAAGGGTGCACTTGGAAGCAATTCTGATGACTGGTTGAATTTTGCCACTACATTTATTTTTGGCAAATTAATTGTCTTAATTGTTTGAGGCCTATTATATGCTCCATGATTTCAAAAGTTTGGCTGTGCCTATAAGGAATGTAAAGAAAGATTTAGAGCATCCTTCACCCTCTGGCATTGCTTATGAAGCTTTTTTTTTCATGTGCAGTTCAATCCTTCCCTCTTGAAGAATTAGATAGGTACGTTATCTGTCACTGGTTTTCTAAATTATATATAAATACAAGATATATCATGGCAGGGAATGTAATTATACTGGTGGCAAGCAATAATAGCGTAGTTACCATACGAGTTATCACAGTCAGTTTCACAATAACTCCTGATAACATCATTTTCTCTATTCCATAAAATAGAGTTAAAAGTAGAAAATTTGTGTTGGGGAGAGAAACAGAAGACTGTTGTTGGTGTTCCTTCCATACTTCACTTCCACTGCATCCTACTTATCTGTAAACAAAACCAATTACATCATTACAAAAAAAAACAAACCCAAACCTGAGAGGAAAAATTATGTAGCCTTTATATACACATTTATAGTAATTTTATGGTAATCTATACAAGATCAATAAAATGTGCACCCCCGTATGATATCTTTTATCATTAGTTTTGTTAGGTTAAAAAGGTTGCAATCACCATGTTTTTCATGAAGTCTGCAGCTGAGGAGAGACACTAGCACACAGGAGGCAAGCACTATTGTCATTTTAGGAAGAAGCCCAGATAGGGCATTGTACTTAAGTTAATTAGACAATGCTAGTTGGATGCTCTAAACAGTGTTTAGCCATGTTTCTTCAAATACTGGGATAAGAAAAGGACATAGTAAGTTGCTATCTTATACTGTTTTTTCTCCCCTCTGCATGGCCCCTGATTTTATTCATACACAGAGCAGAAAGAAAAGTCATTTCCATCAAGATGATAAATAGTGTTGCAAAGTGGACTTCCTAATAAGATTTGTACAAGAGAAACTAGGAGGTTATCTTCACTCCTTGTGGGGACTTCTTAGGCATTGCTACTCTGGAAAGAGAACGTTAAAAAGATCAGTCATAATCTCAGCTGCATACTGTGGTAGCAACTGGGAAACACCCCAGTGTTCATCTACATGCCTCTTCTGCTTACTCAGGCACTTGCCTTTAGTGCAGAATTTTATCTCCAGTGCAAGTCAACTGTATCTTACAACAGCAAAAAAATTTAAATATTCGTCACTGAATCTAATGAAATTTGATCTTAAAAATCTTGAGCTTAGTACCCGACATAACCTTTCTGAGGCCTTATGTGTATATAGCTACTGCAGAAAGTGAGTTCTTCAGAGCTAGTGCGGCTTCAGCTGACCCTGAAGTGGCTGTAAGGCTTCTAATACAGAAGTCAGCCTCCACTAGCCTCCAAAACACATACCAAGAGTTCAATTAACAGTGATTCAGCTGAACTGGTGATAAGACCAATGCGAATTTATGTTCTAAATGTCTAACATGTGAACAAAGTTTAGGCTGTCTCAGAGATGCAAATGAATGCAGTGTTAGTGGCACTGACATGGGAATCAGGGACATAGGTACATTTTTTACGCCCTGAGGCAACAGAAGTTTATTAGGGATGATGGGAATTGTGTTTTCCTTGGGGAAACTTGAGGCCAGAGTTTAAAAAGGCTCACAAACAGGCTAACTGGGAGAGAAAGCCACAGAGCCCTTCTGTGGAATTAAGAATGCTATTCCAATGAATGCCCCAGCAAGTAAAAACACAGACTTAAAGTGATTGCTAATTTTGTATTTGCTATTGACCTGTGTCCAGAGCAAATATGTGGAAAGTCATACAAATACAGATATTAGGATGTTTTCTAATAATTAGTTTTAATTATGTCTACAGATAGACTATAATCAGAAAATATTTTAATGAGTTGTTTAAGCCCCACGTGTTTTATTTTGTTAACATCTCTTCTTTTCCTGTCAAACTTATTAGAGAAGGATTATAAAGCTCAGATAAAGCATGCTGTTATAGACACAGCAGGTATACACAGCTGGTATGGGATTGGGTTTTTTAATTCAATAGGTATACTGGCCAGTAGGATAAAAGAGCCATCTCTGGTTGACACTGTTACCCACACTAAGTTATATGCAGAGCAGAAAAAGAAGTAGAACAGCCTCAGGTACAAGAAATGAGTGTATCACAAATCAATATTTTAGCAGACAGTAGCAAGAAATAACAAGAGTGATGGTGATAACTTGGAGAGAAATTTTGAAGTATACAGTATAAAATACACTTGAGAAGGAAAAATATCCTTCATTTTAAAAGAAAAGCAAACATCTTTCTCTTTGTACTTCAAAGTAGCAGATTTATTTTTTTTTTCTGTAATAGGGTGTAAGAGGGTGTTAGGTTTAGCTTTATCCATATTTTGTATTCACAGACCAGGTGATCTGGTATAACATATGCTACATTTTTTCCCTGGGTAATATAGTAACTAAACTAATTCGCACTCCTAGAAGCATAGAACTGATTTGATTCAGCATATAACCTGAAGCAATTCCTGGGAACAGTACAATTTCATGTTGCCCCATACTGCATGTTGCAGCTTCATTGAATATAATTTTTTATTTTTGTGCATTGCATTTACCAGGAAATAGAAATTCAGAAAATTACTAGTGACTACCATTTTTTTTTGTGGTGTTCCTATCTACTGTGCTGTCTTCAACCACTAATGCAAACAGTTCCTACAAAGCATGCATTTATTTTTACAAAGTTGTATGCACTTCTGAGAATGCTAATCTGTTCTTTACAGCCACCAGAGCAAGTCAACAACATAACGTAGATAAATTAAAACTAGCAAGACAAAATTGTGAATGTAACCTGCAGTTTAACCTCGGTGAGCCTTCAGGAGAAGGTTTACTTTTAATACTTGCAAGCAAAACTGTGCGGTTCTTTTAACAATGAAATTTTAGAGGGATTTCATAGCCTTTGAATTCGTGACAGCTAGTGAACAGGCAAAATCCTGGAACAGATAATCCTAGCACTTTGCCTGCTTATAAAGAAGAAGTTGATGATAATTAAATACTTTTTATCAGACAGTAGAGGAAGTTCTTTACAAGTGACAGAGTTTAAAATTGTGCAGAGAGGACAAGCAGTTGTTAGCACACAGTTCAACAATGCAATTGTAGCAACATCATTTTATTCTATAAAGGTGGTGCAGAATAAATATATTTTTGATACAAAGATCAAAAGATGCAAGTACAATGACTGTAATGTTGGTCTCTAGGAAGTTAGTTTAGGAAGAATGCCAAATTAATTCTAGAAAAATAATGGCTGTAACCATGGGGATAGGTTTCACTCTGCACTGTTTCTAATCTGTTTGGTTGAAATGTTAGTTGGTTGGTTAGGAAGGTCAGGTTTTTTTAGAAGAGAAGAAAAACCTGTATCTACTAAACAGAGGCAATCAAACTCCATCTTTTTCCTATATAGTTTTTTCCCATTTCCAGCAAGCATATATTTTCTTCAGTAGTTGAAATGTGGTTACTGAGTATATGTTGTGAATCTATATACATATCTGTTTGTATTCATGTGGGTATGTATCAGAGACAATTAATAATAGGTATGTTAAGACTGATGAATGTGTCCACTTTTAGACTTTTAAAAATAGCTTTCTTTAATTAATGGGCTGTAAGAATACCTTCATGCTAATGGTTCATTCCTACCCTAGCTCTCACTGTATATGCAGGACCATTATCCTTAATAGTCATGCTCTAAATTAGTGAGTGGACACCACCACAAAACAAACAGAAAACTAGAGATGTATTCAGTCATATGGATTGTGAATGAGGGTTCTGCTCCAGCTGCCGATTCTGAGCCCCTCACTGACCTCATGCACCCTAATTTCTCCTTTAGGATAGTTTTTGGGACACACTCTGTTCTGAAGCCTGTGGCAGGCGTTGAGATCTCACTTGTTGCAGAAGCTGGCACCACAAGCCAGGTGCACCTGCACCCCCAGTCTAACTCCAGTTGTTGAAGGGAACTCTACTCATGCAGCCAGCATCACTTAGTCCTGGCAGCACACGCAGACACAGAAAAGAGATGACCATGCTGACCAAGCAATTTCACACTTGACCATTGCCTTTTATATTCTGCCTGCCTTCACTTTTCTCCTCCCCAGTCCCTTTCTCCTGCACAGTTCTCCATCCGTTTGCACAGTCCTACTGGCCTCCCAAGCTTCTGGATCCCTGGGTTTGCGTCCTTGTCAGCTGCAAAGCCCCTCTTTACTGCAATTCCTTAGTAGCTCTTCAGTCAGTGCATTGTCCAGTTTTGCTTCTCGCCTTTGTCCATTATGTTTACCTGTCACTTTTGTGTCACTGTGTATTTTGTCCATGGTGTCTCCCTTTTCTTTGCCATCCCCTTTGTTTAGCTGCTCAGTTGGGTCATCCTCCTGAAATGAAAATTCCCATGTTCCAGTACCCTTACCAATGGGCACAAATGATGAGATTTGGTCATTTTTTTCTGCTTTATCATTTGTTGATCACATTTGGGGCTCTGTATGTTCCTGTTTATGTCTTCCCACTTTACTTATTTTCCCTTTTGCACTGAAAAGGTCCTTGGCCAGATACTCCAGAGGAAGCAGACACCTCTGATTCCACATACATTTAAAGCATTTAAAATCCAACCAGCCCAACACAGGAAGTTGTCTTTATGGTATGATGATGAAAAGACCTATCCATTGCAGTAGTAATTATTTTACTTGGAACCACTCTGACAGCAAAAAGGACTTTGAATGATAATTGAAGTCTAATGCTTAGGCTAGATTTTGAATATCAGAAGGCAAGGTTTATACTGATGGTATGGTTCGGGAATTATTTAAATTTCACACATTCTAAACAAATACAATGGTCTTTGGTTATTGTTTATTGCATATTTTTGAGTAATTTTCTCTTTTTTATAAAATCAGAAATATTGAGTTAAATATCTATTTTCTCCTAATAAAGACTGGAATAATTCCTTAATTCTCTAGAATTTTCACAGGAAGGGAGTGCTATTTTCTATTTTCTAATCACTCCTACCCAAGTACATATTGTTGTAACAGCTGTCCCTAGAACTGCTTGTGCAGCATAGGTCTGGGTATTTAAACAAAAATGAAAAATTCATTAGAAACCTGGCAATAGAAACCCAATATTTAAAGTCTGGAATTTCAAGTTCACAGAGTCAGACATTTTAGTACGTGGTTTGGGTTTTTGCTACATGCTCCAAAGGCACTTCACTTAAAACAGAGTAGTATTGCTGGCATTATGATTACTTTACGGGATTAAGATAACCAGAAACAGGGAAAAGTTTTAACAAGAAAGCTCAATGCTAATAACATATGTATGTCTATTAATGTTCATAAGAAATGCCAAACTGCAGCATGGAAAATTGAGGAACTGGCCACTTTTGGCAATCTTCCAGTGGCCAATGAGTGAAAAGGTGTCTTTTTGAAAGGGTTCCTGCCTGACATTTACTGTCAGAATATTTGATTTACCCCTTCTTTCCAGAAGACAGTGTCGAGCCTGAGATGAAAAAGTGATAATTTATCCATAAACCTTTAAATTCCCCTGGTTTGCTGAACATCATGAAATGATTTGGTCATAAGCGTTGAGTTGAAACATATACTCTGTCAAGAAAAATACCTGGAAAACTTATAATTATGCTTTTGGGACCTTGAACTTGAGACTAAATGTCATATATAGTGGCAATATTTTAAGTATATGATATCTTTTTCTGAAAAAATGTGACCTCTGTTCTTTTTATCATTAATATTTGATAAGTAATTAATGTCCCTGGACCTGCTGACATTGAGAATCAATTTAATGTACATAATTTGCACACCATGTAGAATCAGAGAATAACTTTGTTTGGAAAGAACCTTCAGAGGTCACCCAGACCAACCTCCTATGCAGAGTTGGTTGGAGACTGCACAGAGCCTTGTTTGGTCCAGTTCTGAGTCTTTTTCAGGGAAGGAGATACCACAGCTTCTAAGCAACTACCTCTTATATTTGACCATCTTGGATGTGAGATATGACACATGACACATTTATATTTCAGGTAAAATGTGTGGGGGAGGGTTATTAATTTGCATTTTAAGGTGCATCTTGAAATCCTGAAAAAGAAAATGACTTCCTAAATATCTTGAAATTTAATATAGATATTAAGAACACGTATTATTTAAACTCTCTGCTGTTAACTGAACTTAGGATAACTCACTTTGTCTATGCAATTCATATTGAATATAAACATATTTTTACCAAAAAAAAACCCAAACCAAAACCCAGAAACCATAGGTGTTTAAAAATAAATGCAGTATTACAATACCCACACCTGAACATGACTCTAAAAAGCAAGTGGTGCTAGAATGTTTATTTTTAAGTGTTTTTGTCTCCACACCCTCTCTCATTTGTGACATTATATTGCAAACTAAGTACTCAGGTACCTACATGGGAGTAGCTTAATATTAGAGAAAAATATTCACAGAGTTCAGCAAATTACTGGCTATTTTCTAAACTACCAAAACTGGTTATAAGCTCCTAAAATAGGACAAAAGAATTACTTCTTGAGAGGTGATTGCATTTTAGGTGTTTTGCAAGTTGCTTTCTATAATCTATTAGATGGTGCCGTCCTCAATAATCCTGTTTAGGTGCCTATGGATTACGTCCCTCAGAAAAATCCAAAAGAAGCCAGAAGTTCTAGTAGTTGGAGAGTCTTGCTGGGAATATAATAATATGGATATGAGCAAAATCTGAGGAGAAAAGGGTTTTTTTCTGCTTATCTGCATGATGGAAATGTATACTGTGGAAATGTATACTGAATGGGGGTATTCAGACTCTTGCCAAATTAAGCTATGCTAAGAATTGTTTTTGAAACAATGCCCTGTGTACTTAGTTCGGCCTTTTACTGTTTAGATATAATGAATTTGGAGGTTCTTTCACAGTGAGAAATACTGTGACTAGTCTCCTGCTTGTTGGTATTTAACATGGTTAAAAGATGAGATATAGCCTAAGATAAGTGTACAGGAGAAGGAAAACCAAATAGAAAATCATCGTATATCCATATTGCTTTATTCCAAATGGGACCTGGAAAGGTCTCTAGAAGAGCTAGAAATTACTCTATGTATGATATCAGTGACACAAAAAAGACAGGGAGTAATCTAGCATGGAAATGTTATTCCTTAGGACCTTCCAATGCAATGTACCTCTCTGTAAAGAATGTTTACATAAATGTTACTGAATATCCACCAAAACTTTTGTGGGTTTTTTAAGGGCTATTCAATGGGTATCATGATTTATGGGATTTCCAGTGTTTAAATAATCTGTGAAATTAAAACAAGAAAGGAGTATTTCCTTCAATTAACATTGAAAACATTTAAGGGATCAGAACAGGGCAATAAACTAGAAAAAAGTAGTATTACATGGGGTTTTTTTAACAGAGTACATATTTAAGGAAAATCATCATTTTTTTAAAGGTCAGAATATAGGATGTACATCATTCTTCTTCCCTACTTCTATTCTTCTTTTCCAGTTATAATCACTGTAAGAACTTCAAATAAAACATAAGCTATCCAAAATGATTATATTTGCCATAAGGTGGCACTATGCAGTAAGGCAGTGACATGGCTTCAATTTCAATTGTTTTAATTGTAGAAAATTCAATTTAATTGTTTACTTCTAGTCTTTTTTCTTATTTCAAGTCATAAGGTTCCATAAAGGACAGGTCTCAGTACACAAAATATCTAATCTACATGGATTTAAAATTCGTAAAGATTCACATGTTAAAATCAAGAGTCAGAAAAGACAAACGGCAATTTACATTAAGAAGTTAATGCTAACCAGCGTTTTCTTAATATTGCCATCTAGAAACACTTTTCCCTCTCTGAAGGTATAAACTCCCACACTTTAAAACTCCTTAATGTACAATGCTGAGGACAGTACAATATCATGGTCCCACAGCTTTCAGATGCATTTATCCTGAAGGAAAAAATTCACAGTACATCCCATTTTAACAACATAAAAAGTACTTCAGCAATACTCATCTGCTGAAGGATAGTTCATACACAGGATCACTTAGTGCTAACCAGCTCCTGATATGGGCGGCTAGACATCCACAGAATGGCTGAGGTTGGAAGGCACCTCAGGAGATCATCTCCAGCATGTTCTCTTAAAGCACAGCAGGTTGCTTATGGCTGTGTCTGGTTGTGTTCTGCATGTCTCCACAGATGGATGCTCCACAGCCTACCTTAGTAGCCTGTCAAAGTGTTCAACCACACATAACATAAAGAATCTATGCTTAAATGGAACCACTTCTATTGCAATTTGTGCCCATTGCTTCTTGCCCCAGCACTAGGCAACACTGAGAAGATCTCTCCCAGTCTTCTCAATCCAGGAGTTAAAATCACTATGCTATTAATGGCGCATTTGCTTTTTGATCTAAATCCAACTTGATTATTGTTCTATTTTATTTACGTTTTCTGAAAACCTGTAAGAATTCACTAAGCTGTTTGGTCCTACACACCATAAAAATTGCTAGAAATAGATATATGAAATCATTAAATGAGCTGTTAAATCATTTTTACTTGTGAGTGCCCTGAATTTAAGATTTTTTCCCTCTTTATATTGGGTGAGCTGTGCTGATGCTTGTTTAGTCTAATGTCTTCTTTGCTACTCTTCAGGGCTGGAGTACTGGTGCAAGTACCACAAGCCATCTGTTTAAATGTGCTTGTGATCATAAATTTCCTCTGTCACTCTTCATGTTGAGTTTGACACAACAAAATCCCATCTTGCCTAAAAAGCTCTCAATAATTCTTCGCTTGCCTTGAAAATTACTGAAATTAATTTTTCAAATTAATATGTCAGATTTTTTTAACAACATGAGCAATTTGACATGGTCTGCTGATATGCTTAGTTGACAAAAATCCTGTGCTGCCAGTTTGTGATGCTTTCAGTAGTGGTGACACAAGACAGATACTTTTAGGATTGTTTCGATTAGTCTTGAAACTAGCAGTAGGAAAATACAACTACAAGAGTATAACAGAATGTTTGTCATAAATGAAAAAAAGATGGTTTACTTCATCCATAGCATACAATAGGCTATAACCAAAAACATGTTCTCCATAAAGATAAGCTAAGTGTTAATGGTTATAATAAACTATACTTACAGATGATTCTAACATTTCTGTTTGTGATCGCTAACTTCATATAATATCATAGGTTCTTCAAATTTTGGAAGTCAGGCCACAAGTAATCTCTTGTTTCCCATTATATATGCAACTGGAATCTTAAATGTTTCCAAACAGAAAAGGTGTGCGGTTCCCTGTGGGGGCCAGTGAGCCCATGGCACTGGGGAACATAAGAGTCCCCTGGAGGAAGGTGCCTTAAAAGGAACAAACACTCTCCAGCTTAGGGTGACCAAAAAAACGCCTCTCCCAGGATATCCTGTTCTATTATGTAAATTTACCCCAGTTCTGTTTCCCTGGTTGGCCTGTTGGCCTCTCCACCCCTTGTTACCCTGTATGTCCCTACTCCAAAAAGCTCTCCCTTTCCCGCTCTCCCACTGGCCCTTGTCCCTCTGTCCCTCCCTCCGGTTTCCTCCACTGGCTCCCGTACCCTAGCCCCGCCTATGTACTGCCCCTGTGCCCTCAGACCATTGGCTCTGATGCTCTCTCTCCGCCCCTCTCCATCCCCATATAAAACCCTGGATACTCCTTCATTTTTGGTCCTCTGTCCCTGGATTCCTTTGCGTGGCTGGAATAAATTTCACCCATGGAGCCCCATACAAGGACCCTTCCCGGACTCTTTTATCACCGGCTTGTCTTTAGAGCTATCTGTGAGTGTGTGTGTGTGTGCATGCCCTGTGGCCTCACTGAAGCGGCTTCTGAGGAGATGTTTTTGGGAAGGTCGTGGCATCTTAACACCCCCACCCGCCGCGGCAGTTCCCAACACAAATAGTTTATTTTAGTAAAGAAATTTAAAACAGAAATTATTCTACAGGTTCTGCACCACCTTTTTAAGCTTTTTCTACAATCTTCTCTGTTTTCTCTCTTTTGTGTCTTTGCATTTTGATGGTCATAATCATGTTTGAAAACATATTTGATATACTCTGAGTGAGAAATCTAATTTAGCAACATTGATATTACATGGATCAAACAGTTTCAAATGGTTATTATTATTCTGCTAGAACAATTAATGTACTGAATATATTGCATTTTTAAAGTTTACTTCCCAAGACAAAACATACTAGTTCAATTTATTTAATTGCAGTTTTAATTAACAGTTTGCCAGTACTTGGCCTGGGGACAAAATCAAAAAGTTTGACCTACGAAGTTTTTAATGAGTGAAATGTAGGGGCTTTACAAAATCCCTTGGCAGCAAACAGGCAGAAATAATTCAGAGTCCTTACCTTAGATAAAAGTAAAATTTGTGAATAGGGAAAAGATTCAGGAAATGAAACCACATGAATTATGGATTCTTCATTGTGAAAATCTAATGCTTTTACAATGGAACCTCAGATGTACCTGTTGGAACAAACATTACTTATTATCTTAATTAATGACATAGTTGAAAGGATTGAGTGCGCCCTCCACAAATTTGTGGATGACACCAAGCTGATTGGTGTGGTTGACACACCTGAAGGACAGGATGCCATCCAGAGGGACCTGGACAAGCTCGAGAATTGGGTCCATGTGAATCTCCCAAGGTTCAACAAGAGCAAGTACAAGGTGCTGCACCTGGGTCAGGGCAACTCCCAGTATCAATCCAGGCTGGGGATGAACAGATGGAGAGCAGCCCTGGGGAGAAGGACTTGGGGGTGCTGGTGAATGAGAGGCTGGACATGGCCAGTAGTGTGCACTCACAGCCCAGAAAGCCAAACGTGTCCTGGGCTGCATCCAAAGCAGCGTGGGCAGCAGGGCCAGGGAGGGGATTCTGCCCCTCTGCTCTGCTGTGGTGAGACCCCACCTGGAACACTGCATCCAGTTCTGGGGTCCCAGCACAGGAAGGGCATGGATCTGTGGGAGTTAGTCCAGAGGATGGTCACCAGGAAGATTAGAGGGATGGAGGAAAGGCTGATGGAATTGGGATTGTTCAGCCTGCAGAAGAGAAGGCTTTGAAGTAATTGCAACTGTCTGGTACCTGAAGGGAGCCTACAAGAAAGATGGAGAGAAATTTTTTACAAGAGCATGTAATGATAAGGCAAGGGGGAATGGATTCAAACTGAAAGACAGTAGGCTTAGTTCAGATATTCAGAAGAAATTTACTGTGAGGGTAGTGAAGCACTAGAACAGGCTGCCCAGAGAAGCTGTGGATGCCCCATCCCTGGAGGTGTTCAAGGCCACTCTACATGGGACTCTGAGTGACTTGGTCTAGTGAAAGGTGTTCCTGTCCATGGCAGGAGAGTTGGAAGAAGATGATCTTTAAGGTCCCTTGCAACTCAAAGCATTTTATGATTCTATGATTTATTTTTTCCCTTTAAAATAATCCTCCTGCAAAAATGTTGCTACATTATCCTTTTTCCTCTCCATTGAAAATGGAGGAGGCATGGGCTGCAGTGGGACTGGCAGGTGTGGAGATGAGTATCTCCTTCCCATCTCCTTTATATCTTCATGTGTTGTCTTGAATCAAGTATCAAGTTCATGTTATACAATGCTGTGTTTACAGCAGAGGGCCATTCCACGACATTTGCCTGCAACTACAACCTGTCTCTTCTGTTCTGCCTAGATGCAAAATCTTATTCACTCAATCTAATGCAGCCATGGAAAAAAATTTCTAGGAAAAACTTTCTGTGAGTAATTAATCTGTAGTTGATTGCTCTACTAGGTTCTATTAGAGAAGAAATTTTTTGACCTTTTTGTGGACGAAAAATCAGAATCAGAACAAAAATCTGATTTGCATGGATGTTTACTTCAGCAAGTTTTGGAAAGTATTTTGTCTGACTTGGTTATACTGTGCATGGAACAACTCCCTCCCTTTCTGATATAGCGGTTCTGAAACAGTAGGCAACTTTTGGGTGCAATGGTGACTAAAACAGAAGGCAAATTTTTCCTTGTACAATGGAATTGCATTGAGAAAAAAAAGAAACTAACTGGAAGTTGTAATCAAAATATTAATAGAAGTGCTTTTTTACTGGTATTATTTGATCCAGGCTAGCATTTACTGTAAGCTGAAGTATGTTTACTACGTCTATTAATTTAAAGCAGTATTAACAGATACAAGACTGGATGCTTGTAGAAAATAAATAAATAAATAAATAAAATAAAAATAATAAATAAATACCAGCTTTGCAATTGAGCGTGTGACCTCATTTTGTATTAATCTTTGAACGTCTGGTACTTGTAGTGGTGCGCCATGGCCGCTGCCACGGCCAGCAAGAGCAAACGGACCAAGAGCTGCAGTGGTTCAATGCCACTACGAAAGAGCCCTACGTTAAGGGTGAGTTCCCAGAAGGCTGTGTGGGACATGCAGATCACACTCCTTATCTGGCCACCGACGTCTCCTCCCTTTCTCGCCCATATTTGGCTTCCCTTCCAGAAGGTTCTGTATTCTTCGATCCCCCATTGGCCTAGGTTAATTCTACCCATCTACTCCTGTTATGATTGGTTATGTACCCCAGTCCCCGCCTCTGTAACATCCTCTTGCTATTAGGTTATTGGTTGTTGTGTGTTTTCCCCGCCCTTTCTGTAAGGGTGTAAACCCCATATCACAAGCAGTTTTTCGGTTCTTTGTGCCCCTCCCTTGACTTCCATTGGACCCTCATTTTTTCAATAAACTCTTCTTCATTCACAAAGAATCCCCTCCGCCCTCTTTCTGCCTCCTCAGTGCGCCCTTGCCTCTGGTGGGTAAGGCGAACCCAAGCTGGGACTTTGCCTGCCCTCCCGCGATACGGTCGGCCTCTGTCTGCCCCTCCAGTGTGAGCAGGTGCCCGGTGCTGTTGGTCACCACTAGCCGGCAGCGAGCACCGCGGCAGGTACTGACTGGTTACAGGAATACTGAAGAATGCTATACATTTTTGAATGCAGAAAAATGTACTCGTGTAAATTTTCCTCCCAAAAAAAGGATTTCGCCTTACATGAAAATAAAATTTAAAATAATTGCTTTGAATAGGGTAAGTATAAAGGACAGAAGGGAACCAGGGCAATAACTTGTTTTGTCTCCCTTAATAATATATAATTTTACTAAATATCATAATCCAAAATGGAAGTATGTTTGCAGAAGAATACTTGGAAGATTAATAAAATCATGATGCAACAACAAAACAACAGCTCAAGCCAGGTGCCTTCGAGAGGGACCCAGAACAATGGAAAGCCTGGGCTTTTATGCCCACAGTGTCTAAGTGCACAAAAGTCTGCGTTCCTGATCTCCTGCTGACACCACAGGTCCACAGGTCCCTGTGTCCTTTGTTATACAAAGGGTCGGCACCAGTTCATGGCCTCTTGCCTTAGGCTCCCTTCACCCAGGACTCCACCTGCAGCTGGAACTGCAGCTGCACGTCAAGCCACCTGCACTGGATGTATTCAGTAACAGCTCTGTGCATGCAAACAAGAAAAGAATGAGGGAAAAGAACTGGAATGTGGGGAAGAACACATTATGAGTAAGCAAGAAAGGTTGGCTTTTGTAGGCCCAAGCGGTTAAGGGTTGGAATATTTGCAGTTAGCGAGAGGCTACAGTTAATTGTTAATGGAGAACTATGATACGTTATAAAAGTTATTATTAAAAATGGGGTGTTAATGAGGTTCTGAGGGGAAGACAGTGTTAGGTTCACTTTCTTTATTAGCATTAGGGAAGGGATGATTGACAGGAGCAAGGGAATTCTCTAGAAAGCGGTGACATCAGGAGAATTATAATTAAGGGATAAACCAGGAGTCCTGATTGGATGACAGGAATAACCAATCATTTGACGCATAGACATCACCCTATTTTAATGGACCAGTCATCAGGCCGGCAAACTAGAATACTCCAATCAATACACTCCTGGAGGGAGGACCCTTGGGAGAGGGGTGGTGCTCCAAGAGGGGTTATAAAAAGGACTTTCCTTGGAGTTTCTTGGTCTCTGGCCACTCTGCTGGACAGTGGTCATGCACACAGCATGGCCCTATCTTCAGGGGGATTGGCTAGTCTGCTGAGGAGACCCTAATTGTTCCCAATTAATAAACTTACTAATTCAAAGAATTGGCTTCTGTTCTTATCAAACATAAGAAAGGAGCTATTACTCTGCTAAAATTTTAGATGTGTAACTAAACTTGATTGATGTTTAGCTCAGTGAGCTACACAATCTTTAGAAGTCAGTCTTCATATTTCCACAAGCATTATGAAATTTGTTTACATTATGATAAAAATATTTACATTTTTCACATATAAATGTGATTGCCATTGTAGTGTTTTGAAACAGACAATAAGAAGTCAGAAAAATGTCGATATCTGTCAACACATGATTTGTTGAAATTCTGTGATATGCGTACGAGGACAAAAACCTAATTCTGACTAAAATTTAGATACAAAACATTGTGTGATGACATAAGAATTGATGAATTTCGGTACCATTCAAGAAAAGGCTTCACAATTTTCTAAGGATAAGAAGATGGTTGTAGAAAATGGAGCAAAATGTCTATTTATTTATCTATTTGCTTATTTATTTATTTATCTAATTCTGTCTTTTAAACCAGCCAATTGTTTCAAAGTGATGACCCCGGAGCATATCTAAAAGAAAATTCTGAAATACTGGAATTTCTTTGCATATTTATTGTTATCTTACTTTGTGAGCTTACACCACCTTCTGTGTGTAGGTCTGGAAGCTTTTGGACATGCATGAAAAACCTCTACTGCTACTCTATTTCTCATGGCCATCTTTGATGGGAGGAATGCAACCAAAATAGTATTCGAACTGCTAGCTGGAAGTAAGGGAAGATGCTTACTAATAATACTTTTCTTGTCACGAACTGCTTCGCCCTCTTCACAGCAATGGCAGCCTGTCTGTCATGTTAGGATTAAGTTCCCACATAGTCTACTGACCTGTACAAGGGAGGAGATTTAACAGTTGGTTCCATGTTAACCAACAAGACAAGCCTGATAAGAACAAAAACTAGTTTGAGGAAAAACAAAATATCAAGTAAAACATAATTAATGCAATTAGACTGGATTAATACCCTCAAACTTGCTATTTCTTTCAGCAATGTCTGTTCTTTCATGTTTTTTAATGATCAATGAACTTCAATATTTTGATTGATTTTAATCAAGTCTCCTTATTTTTTCTCAGCAGTGTAAGGGTTGATTTGTCAAAATCTTAATTTTCCAGTGCAAATTTTCCCTACTCTAGTTATTTTCTTTCTTAGTGCTTGTTTGACTCCTGTATTGGATTTCTCTGTAGCCAACTGCAGTTCCTCAGGCTACCTTTGAAATGAAATCCAGAGGTGTGATTGCAGCATGTGTATTGATAACTGATCTAGCATTAACCTCGCCAGTTTGCTTAATGAGAGGAATGAAATTGCAGCCTGTGTATTCAATAGTGAATGTCCTTGCAAAGGCAGTTCTGCTTCTGTGAGTAGTCAGGTAGATTACAGCTCTATTGAGTATAATCCACCTGCGCTGCAGTGACAACAGCAAAAGTATATCGATAGTTTACGAAGACATAACTCAACAAATACACAATTAATAAGGTATAGAAAAGTTTAGGAGTAGCTTCTGAAATATTTTTTAATCAGCATCATGGTGGGTGCTGTCAAAGAAATCAATAACTTACTGCAGGTAAATGAAACTAAGAGATTGAAATTAGACAAATAGAATGAAAAGCTGATTTCAGTGACATTGTACTCATGAAGTTCTGATAAAAACTTACATCAATAAGTTGACATGTAAGGAATATGATTTCTGTACATGGAGAGTAATAAACTTTGATCAGAAATGTTATTCATTATTCTTATTACGAAATGAAGGTCATATGGCGAAACAGTACAGGCAAACATTGTTTGAGGTACTCTAATCAGGTGCCTGTGTATGTATGTACATGTATTTGCATTTTACAGGAAGAAGTTACTGTCCCAGGAAGATTTTGCTAGACTTCCAGACTGCACCCATGCAAACTGGAAAAAAACATCTGCAGCTATGTTAAGACTAAAGTGCAGGGACTCTTTTGGGCAATCTACTGAACTGATTGTCCCCTTTCCATTCTGAAATCTGCAGTAAAGTTTAGTGTTTTCTTTATTGTATGACTGATTGTGAACTGCGATTTCAATTTTAGTGAATGAGTCATTCACTAAAATGCATAAAATGTGCTGGGAGTTTCTGCGTGCTCTGGAACTGGAATATATAGTGTGTATAGTCCTTTACTTCAGAGTTCAAAAAAACACAAACAACTTGACAGATAAAATATAAATATTAGCTTGGTTATATCTACATATACAATTACTGTTGTTTTTATAGAAGGAAAATAAATATAGCCTTCTAATGTTCCTTGTACCCTTCTTGGAGAAGATCCTAGAGCTTCTCTCTGAAGTGACATTGCAATTCCCAGGACTTATAGCCTAGAAATTGTTTCTATGGCAGCTTTAACATTTATTTTTATAGATACCTCTACTGAGTATTAAAATATGCTTCATGAAACTGCTTCTGCACATCTGCTGAAATATATGCATCCTGGAAAGTTCCTTTCTTAATTACCAGAGAGAATCTTTTTAAAAGTTAAAATAGTCAAATTCTCTTTATCTGCATAAAACACAGACCCTCAAAGCCTGTTCTTTTGTAACATGTACTAATGATCTTTAGTTATCGTGTCACTTGTTTAATACACATGAAAAGTAGATTTGTTTTAAGTTTTTAAGGTAAAAGTTGTAAGTTGAAATTGCAGCTTAAAATGCTATAAAATAAGATGGCACTTCTTAATTCTTCTTATTTATTTGAAAATTTGAGGAATTCTACTCTATACTAAAGAATTCTATAGTCTTCTTATATTTCTAGTGCTACATAAGTACTGATTCAAAAAGACACTACTAGTGTCTTTCCACTGGTTTTTGCTATGTTCTCCATATTATTTATGTGGTTGCTTCTACATGTGCTCAAAAAGTGTAGCTTTCACAGATTCCAAGGTCAGTAACAACCTCAATAAAGCACAAACAAATGGAAGAGCTCTTCTTAGGTGTCACTGATATGTATTTCTCAAATAATTTGTAATTTGAAGTTTAGAATATGAATAGTTTTCTTAGAGTTCCTAAGTTTCTTAGCTGCTTTACTAAGAAAGGATGATATTTAAATATTTCTCTTCATAGGTATTTTCTGTTTTCTATATGCAAAAGTATTGTGATGAAATAATAATAATGATGTGACAAAATGGCAGGAAATACATTTGAGATCTTTTTTAAAAGGTATTTTAAATACACAAATGAAATGAGAGAACATGCAGTATATGCAATGCAATGGATAGGATTTATATGTCTTTATATGTAAAGTGGAAGTAAAGTTAGAATGGTACAGGTGAAAAGCTGTGTAAAGCTTTGCAGGATTATATTCAGACCTGAAACTGGGTACATTTAGTCAGAAGCTCTAGAGGAGTTTGTTTGTCTTCATTCTAAGTAGCTGATCTATTATATTTTCAAGTTATGAATGTCAAGATTTAGACATTTAAAGCACGATTTCAAGAAGTTGAAAAGCATAAAAAATTTTCAGTATCAGATGTTTTCTATGTCATGCAGTCAACAGAGTGTTAAAGATTCAGCAAAAATTATGTTGAGACAAGCATAGATGCAGCAAGGAGAGCCATTATATTGAAGTGAGATGCTAACTATAAAAAAGCACTAGTTTCACTATGTTCCTGAAAATGAATCTGCATCCAGATGTACTAGACTTCAAGTGTGGCAGTCATCTGAATATTTGCTCAGTAGTGTCTTATTACTGAAGTGGAGATTCAGTTAATATACTTAGAAGAGTTTTTATGTTTCTGAGATTGTTTGGGCATATATTGTTCTCTGAGCTATTAGAGCTTCAATGAATTTTGAATGAAACGGATGTGGGACCTATAAGTAGCTGTCATCCCAAAGTTAGTGCATCATTGAATCATCGCAAGTTTTCTCAAAGAGTTTCTCCATTGATACTGCTGACTTAACATTCAATTAACAGTATTTGTCTTCAATAATCCAAAGAGCCCATGGTAGTTACATAATTGCTTACAGAGGAAAAAATAATTCAGAGAATCCAAGGCTGAGAAACAGAAGTATATTTAATTAAGAGTTCTGTTTTCTGCTAACATAGTTTCTGAAGGACGAAACACAACAGAAGCTTCCCATTGATATTGAACTCTAATTTTGGACCACACACACTAGCAATAAGAATTGTCACTACGAGAATCTTCTGAATCACTCCAAAAGTGGTGTTAAACATTCTCTTTTATTAACAGTTAATCAAAACAGGAAGCTAGTGAGTGTGCTTAGTTTTAGATATGTCTGTTTTATGGGTTATATTGAGAGTTTTTCCCCTTTCCCAAACCCCAAATTGTCTGCTTCAAGTAATTTAATAAACACAAATGACAATTTCTTTCGAGACTGCAGTCATACTTCAGAATGTGCTAGTATTATTAAAAGAATGATAATTTTTGTAATATCACTCTTTATAATACAGTGAGTTTAGTAACACAGTATTTAAAAAGTGATAGTTAATGGTTTCCAAGTGCTAGCACAGACAATCAGACGATGTCTGTGCAGTTCCTGTGTAGTTGTTGGTAGGCTATTGGAAAAAAGGCTTGCAATGCTCATCACACTCAGCAGGGAAGATTTTACTCTGGGCAGTGAGCAGAAGTAATGAAAAAATTCTCCTAAGGTCAACAACAAACAATTTTTACTTGCAAACTTTAGAGCATCCAGACAGAATAAGGCACTTTGAAAACTTTCACTTAGCAAATTTAGAATAACCAGACAGAATAATGCACTTAGCAAGGCATTGACTGGATTTTTTGGTCTGGCTTGCAATGTATTTCGAGAAGAGGAAGGTAATTAAAAATACGGAAAGGAAAACAGAGAAGAAGAGAAAGAGAGAGGTAGACAGTCATGACTGTACGATCCAGTGAGGTCTCAGCAGATTTTAAATCCAGGGTAGAGGAGCATGGATGTGTCATACATCTTGCCATCCTTTTATCAGTTCTGACCCTCTGGGGCCCTTCCTCAAGTGGGCCTATACTAATTTCAGCATCAAAATCTTGTCCCTGCACTTTACACAGTGCCAGAATTTACTAAATCAGGTGAATCTGAGGGCTGCTGGTAAACTTAAAAGGCAGATAGATATCAGGAATATTTTTCATTTCATGCATTTGGATGAAAACTGGAGCAAAACGATGCGGTCAAGTCAGACCACAGATCTACCAAATCTGAGCCACAAAAACCAGACCCTCATGGTATCTTTACTTATAATTATTGTTATTATTATTTAAAAATTTCAGATATAGAATCATAGATAAACTAGATATCCCAGATACTTATAAAAGTTGTAAACTACCCCTTTTAAGGTCTTTATTTTCTTTTTTCTTTTCTCTTTTTTCTTTTCTTCTTTTTTTAGTTTTCTTTTCTTTTTTCTTTTCTTTTCTCTTTTCTTTTCTTTTCTTTTCTTTTCTTTTCTTTTCTTTTCTTTTCTTTTCTTTTCTTTTCTTTTCTTTTCTTTTTTCTTTTCTTTTCTTTTCTCTTTTCCTTTTCCTTTTCCTTTTCCTTTTCCTCTTCTTTTCTTTTCTTTCCTTGTTTCTGTACTAATATAAATTATCAGAGAATGCAGAAACAGCAGTTATCAAGTTAAAAAAATGAAACCATATTTTATTTAATTCTTTTTTATTTTATTCTAGCCATATAGATGAAGAATTGTTTATGACTGTAATTTAGGGTAACGCATGTCTTGTCTTTATATAATCAATCCCACAATCTAAAATGAATGCACACATGTAGTCAATTGAATGCAAGTGTTTGCTAGGTCAGCTTGTGTTGGCATTGTTAATGCTTCTCTGTAGAAGAAAAAAATCTTTACTAAATATATAGTTATGCAGGACTGTAACATCCAGCTGCAGATGTATCAAGATGAATTTTATTCAAACACTTCTTTCTTGTTGTCCTATGTATGTACACAAACAGATGAAGCTTTTGAAGGTGCAAAATGATTTTCACATACACTACTGTTAAGGTTTTTACCTTGAGAAATTATAAATTTGCAATAGTAACTCTAAATAATAAGTTTAAAGATATTTTTACCTCAGAGATTTCCCTGGAGTAATGTGTTATTCAGAGCACTTGAATTTTGATGCTTTTATATGTATGATCAACTACTAGCAATGTAATTTGCCAAATAAGTTTGGGTTAGATTCTGGTTTTAGTAGTTTATAAAAAATTTGAAATTGGTCTTGGTGGTTTTACATCTACTTACATGTTTTTACATCTACTCTTTGTTGAAAGATAAAAAGTAGAAAAAATCATTGTACTGTAAGTTTCTGTGGCTGATCATGGAATTCCAGGTAGCTCATTGACTGTTTATTGAAACTAAACATGAGAAAAAAAACTCACAAAAATTGAAACTGTAAAGTAATTATGGTTCTGTAAGAGACATTATGTTACACGTGGCAGTATGCGTACATAAGCATGGCAAAATAAAATGGAAGTTATCTGAGAATTTGTTGTTAAATTTTTTTACGTATCTCTGAGGTAAAGTAAAAAGACAAAGGATGCCCTAGAAGTGTTAGTCACCATGGATTATTTTTGTAATCTGTAGGGCTTTGTAACAGAAGTGGTGGTGTGCCCTTAAATATGGGATGATCTTTGGCTTCGCTGTCATGAAGCATTTTCCAGTATTCTTTTTTCACAGAATTTATTTAGATGACTTTACAATGTTAAATAGTGGAAACACAGAAAACTTAATAAAAAATTTGAGAGCAAGACTTATAAGAGCTGACACCTGACTCAGCTGTCTGGTTTATATTTATCTCCCATGCCTCTTATTGTAATTCTAAAGCCGGTAAGGCTGCAGTGTGCAGTGGTTTACAGCTACATCCTGGGGAGATAGCAGAATTTGGAGAAAAGAGAGACAGACGTCTCGCAGTAAAGAATGTAATATCTTTTCTGTGTCAATCCCAAGACTGCATTATTTTTGTATTATTCACATCATATGATTGTTGTATGTTTTATGACAGTGCATCTTTATTTCCTTCCTTGAAAATAGTGCTGCTAATCTTGGGTTTCTTAAACCTTTCTTCAGTAGTGCCACAACCGAAGTCTGGCTTTCTAAAGAAAATTAGAAAGGTTTCCTAGATAAGCAGGACCAACATTGCCTATAAGGGTTTAATTTTTATAAGGGATTTGTAAGTGGTTACATTAGTAGTGAAACTTAAACTCATATATGAAGTGGGTGTTATGGATTTAAATGGTCTAGAATCTTTGAAAAAAAAAATTATTACTGAAATGCTGAAAGGTTCTTGAGTCGTGATCACTGAAGTTTTTGGTTACTAATATTGCTTTCTATAGGAGAGAAAAATGAAATTGGCTTCATTAAGAGGTTTTAAATGGAGAAATGTGAGGCATTAATTCGTATTATTTGCTTAATTATGTGAACAGATTTTACATGATCATCTCAAATAATCCAGTAGTTATTGAGCAGTAGTAAACCCAACAATTTAGACGATTTATCTCTGGCCCTTGGCAGAGTTCAGTCCCATTTTTTAGTAAGTGCAGTTTCTATCCTTAGTACCCCATATTCATAAACTGCAGCAAAAGGAGGTCAGCATTCTCTTGTCTATAGAATGATATTCACACACATGGATCTAGAATATATATAGTGAATCTTGAATTAGGTATTAGCAATACTAGAAGTCAAGTTCAAATCTATGCTTACTTTGAAGCAGTTTTTTCTGGAAACTGCTTCTGGATACTGGATTGCCTGCTCTGCCGGGCAATCCCCTATACATATGCCCTGGCACTCCTTAACCTTTCCATCTCCTCTTTAAGTAGCACCACCAGTAGTATCAATTCACCTATTTCATCTTTTACTTATCAGAACTTGCAAATAGATTTCATTTTTCCAAAAAAAAAAATTTCTCTCAGATAAACATAAATTTATCTAATTATCTAAAACCTTACTTTGAATTTGAGAATTTTTAGCAGGGAAAAGTGCTTCTTATGTTGATGCTGGTGTAATATTCATGGAGTTTTGAACCATTTTCATTTATGTAGTTTGGTTTGGGTTATGTAGTATAGTTTATTTCTGAAATATGAAGTTACTATATCCATTTTATCTTATTTTGAAAGTATTTAGTTAATGTTAAGAATTAATGCTAAGACCTCAGATCCTTGTGTCTTCTTTGTATTTCAACATTTCTTACATATTTTAAGCCTGAGGAGCAAAGAGAATTAAAAACCATACAGGGTCTGAGACATGATTAAGGATAAAAGATTTACAATTGCTATTGAACTTGAGATGAAAGATGTAATATTTAGCGTATTTATTTTATATAATCCGCTGAACCTTCCCCATAATTCAAATTGAAGTTCTCATTGCAAATACAAAGATATGAAGAGAAATAAGACGGGATGAAAGCACAAAAGGGACAAAGAGAATTCTTTGCTGCCAATTTAAGCTACATTTTGTTAACTGGTCTGGCTGGGATGGAACTAATTTTTCTCATAGCAGCCCTCCGAGGTCTGTGCTTTGCATTGGTAGCTAGAAACAGGCTGATAACAAGCCAGTGTTTTGGCTACTGCAGAGCAGTGCTGGCACAGCCTCAAGGCTGTCTTTCCAACAATCCCACCCCCATATGCCAGTAGGGTTTGGTTGTTTTGTTTTTTGTTTGGGGGTTTTCTTTTGTTTTGTTTTTAATTAAACTTCCTTTTTTTTTTACCCATGTGTTTTTTCTATCTTGCTTTCTTTCCCGTTGTTCTTCTGAGAAGGGCATGTGAGAGCACTGTTTGGTGGGCACCTGGTGGACAGCCAAAGTCAAAACACCACAGTTGGGCAATGTAAAAGCATCAGAAAGTTTTAGTTTAGAAACAAAGTAAATAATTCCGCTCAAGAATCCGTTGTACAACAGTTTTATTCTGAATAAATGCAAAATTATTTTTAAATAAAACTCTTAAAATTAAACATGAAATGTACATATTTTTCTTTTTTGTTGTATAGTAGAAAACAAAAAGGCTGTGTAAACTACAACCAGATTTAAAATTCTTCTTTTACTGCTCTTATTTTACTTTTAATCATTGTTTTTCTGCATGCATAAATACAACGTCTAACCATTCAGGTGAAGATGTCCTTATCCACAAAAAATTTTTTAAAATATCTTGTCTTCTTTGACATATGGTGCTTATACAATACCTTTTGTCAATAGAACAGATAAACCGAAGTTTTTCAAAACAGAAATACAATCACAGACAATGATTTAAGGTAACCTAGCAAGCTGATTCTTATTCAAGTTGTATTTTGGCAATATGTCTTACCTACTTACCTGCAGGGCTCTTTAGTCAGAGGAAAAGTCATCTCTGAAAGGTGATTGATGCGTAGGTTACTAAAATTGTAAGTGTTGTTTGTATAGCTGTGTCATTAGCTTCTACTGGCTGCCTTTCTTCACTGTTCAATATTCTCCCACCAAAAGTACAGTGGAAGATGTCCACCTTTTAAATACATGATGGATGTTCCATAAATATGTTAGCATGGATGAATCAACAGCTGTTAGGCAAAAAAATGAGATAAACATTTATTTCATACACCAGGCAGTTGTCAAGCAATATTAATATCCTTTAGTCAATAGAAGAGTGCAAAACAGCTGCTGAAAGGACTGTGATAAACAGATGGCAAGAGCAGTTGAGTCAAGCTGGTATTGACTTAACCCTATTTATACAATTTCTCAAGTTGCATCCCTTGGGAAGGACTTGTACTGGAAAATAAGTTTAAATTGAACTTTCTCCTTTACAACAACAGCATATGACACCTTACAGTAAATGTCCCCATGTTTTTTTAGTTGGGTGCACTGCATGAATAAAATTAATGGACCAATAACTGTATCAAGCAGGAAGTAGCTGAAAAATTCATTCATTACACATGCTGCTAGACTACATAAGGCTTCTGAGGGCCTATGTTTTTGGAGAGTAATAATGTATGTTTGGTTACTTTGAAAAAAACCATGTTTATCTGGTTCAGTTTTGGTTTTTTTTACAAAGTGTAAGCTCTTGTATTTCCACTGCAGTGTTAAAATCTACATTTCAGGCAAAGAACTGGTTCTTTCCTGAATGCTGGGGCCTTGAAATTCATATGTCTTAGAGATCTTATTAACATGCAACATTTGTTGCTCAAGGCTCATGGACCACCTTTCCTTTTCCATGAAAAGATAATGCCAGATTCTACAGTAATTTTCATTTACTCCCCAGGTAAACTTTTGAATGATCTCTGTAAAACCAATTTGAATAACATCTGTTTCTCCTCCCAGTTTGGCTAGATGGTGACTGAAATACTGAAGAAATTTAAAGCAGCATGCTGAATTACATTTCCAGAACAGTTGTTTCTTTTGACTGGAATCAGCAATCATGTTTTTTAGACCGAAGGAAGACATAGAGATTTTACAGTTTATATTCCAATAAAATATAAGTTAGCGATACCAGTCTTTGTAAAAAATGTGTGTTACATATTCCAACAATAGCAAAAGAATATACTTTAAATTAAATATCTGGCAAGTCCTTAGGTTAGGACTTGATTATTTTAATTTCCAGAAGTTAAAGAAGATGCTTAAAGAAAGGGACTTCTGTAGTTCAGCATCATCATTAATTACTTCCTAGAAAACATTTAGCCCTCATGCTATGTTTCTAACAGATACTTTAATTATATTTTAGACTTTTTAATTACAACTTTAAATTTTATTTAGTTTAACTAGTTGCATGAAAAAAATGACTCATTTAAATATAATTTAATTAATACAATAAATTTGCATTAGCCAAATTATAATTTGGATACTGGAATTAAAAATAATCCAACTAATTGGATATTAATATGTGTGGAAGATATGTAAAATAAGATCATAGGGCTAAGATTCTTACCCTAATTATTATTTTACTCTCTCAGTAGCTCAGCAAATATCAGCAAAGCTATTCAACAATTCCAAACAGATACAAGAATCTGTTCAGGGTACATTGCTCGTAGGCAATCCATTTCTGTAAACGAGTGCATGCCATACTGTTTTAAGTATCCTAGGATATATGAGATTCTTTCACAGGATTTTAAGACATGATTTGAGACTGTGCTCTTCTGAACCAGCAGTCTATCTCAAAAAGGGTAATCCTTATTTGTCTGAACTGCAATTGAATTCCTCTGCTCCGGAGCTGAGTTCCACTTCAAAGTCTTGTATAAACTCTAGGAACAAAATATCTCCATATCTTAACACAAAGTATCATTGTACAAAAGAAGAACAGAAAAAAACTCAACAAAACAAACAAAAAACCCTAAACAAACAAAAAAAATCTCCCCAAAGTCCACAAAAAATCAAACAAACTGAAACAAAACAAAACAACTCCAAACAAAACAAAATAAAACAACCCCAAACAAAACAAAATAAAACAACCCCAAAAAACCAAAAAACCCCACCCAAACTCAACCAAACAAACCAAACACAAAAAACCCTCCAAAACCGTAAAGAAAACCCACAAAATTAATCAAAATTTGGCTTAATATCTTTTAAAATCACAACATCATTTTGAAACTAGATGCTTACCTCTCACTTAGATCCATCACTAATGTTTTCCAAAACTACTTGGTGTAGCGTTAGATCAATAAGTGTCAGTGTTATCTTGCAATATGAGATGGGATTTGCCTTCTTCAAACAAATCATTGACTTGGAAGCTGCCACAGTAACAGTGGAATTTATGAATGTACTACTTTACCAAAATTCCTATGTAATTCAAGTTTCTTTCATATTATTTATGAAATTATAAACTCTTTAAAAATGAAAGCATCAAATTTAAAGAGCCACTGTATAGTTAAATAGCTTCTGCACTGTATTTGAAGTTGTTAATTTGATTATCATAAAAATTTTGGTTCCTCTGACAGCGCTCTACAACTATACACATTATTATTCATTCTGTAACACCAAACAAAGTTAAAGTGTCTTAAGTTCTGAATAGTAATTGTGTTTTGTCAAGGCATACACTGTATCTCAGATAGCTAATATGGATGGATTTTTTTTTTAAATATTCACCAAGAGAAGTTGATCTGGGTTGGAAAGGCGACCAATTTTGTCTTGCTGAGTCGAACTGGCCAAAGTCTGAGAGTGGAAAAAAAGGTCTATAGTAATCACATTACAAGAATCTCACTTTTTAATTTCCTTGGAGTTATCACTTAATAACATTTTTTGTCTGTTCTCTCACCAGTTTTACTTAATGGCCCCTGATCATAGAGGGATGGGTTTTCTATCATTTTACAAATAATATACTTTCCTCCTCAGATAAGATGTTGAAATATGAGACTGATGTTCAACTCAGAGAACCTATTTTGTAAGTTCAGTACTATACAGTTCAGATCATACATAAGTTCAGTACTATATCAGTGAAAGCAGATCTCTGTGTTTGGTATGAATAACCTAGCGTTGTCATGATTGCAATCTTTCTTAGCTAAAGAAAGCAACAATTTAAACCAACAGATGTTGCTGTGGTTTTTAATATTTTTGTTTTGTTTTATTTCGTTTTCTTTGTGCGTGGGTTTTTTTGGGGTGCAGGGGTGGTGGTGTTTGGCTTTTGGGGTTTTTTTCCTCAAATGCCACAACCAGTACTGGAGTTGTTCAAATGTTTATTGCATTTGTAGGTCTGCATATAATTCCTCTTTCTCATGTTTGATAAATCTTTTATTTACTTGTATGATGATGACACTGTCTTGTTGCTATCTGATAAGAGGACTAGCAAGATTAACACTATTCTTTATGCTGAGCTAACAGAAGGTAATAAAGTGACTTCATGAAAATGGAGCTAATACTCAATTTAGATAAGAATTCTGGGCTATCGTTCACTCCTTGACCTCTGCCAAGGAGGAAGATTTTCAGATTAACTCCGACAAGGAACATACAGCAACACAACGGATATTACTAAACATCTGCCATTATCATATCTGGCCTGTTTTATTCTTTTATCTAACGGCAAGACAGCAGTAAAAATGACACTACATGTTTATATAGATGCTACTCATATAGAGTTAATCTCTTCCAAGTTTGTTTTGTCTTTTTTCTTTTTTTTAACTCACTGACTTTAGAAGATTTCCCTATCTTTCTATAGTTAGATTTTAATCTTTTTTATGAGCACTTGTTCCTAAGGCAGAGTTAGTGTCAAATCTCTCTATATTTATTTCCTATGTACATGTTTGCACTGTATAAAAAGGGTTGTTTCTTCCAGAAAGAGCAAAGCATGCTAAATAGAACTTATTACTGACTTATCATTTTTTGTATCTAGATTATTTGGATAAAAACTGTGTGGACTTACAGTAGTTTTTCTAGAATAGCAGTCCTGTTGGAATTGTAGGTAGTCTTGCAACTGCATTTTCTGGCGGTGAAATGATGGTAGCATGGTACATATGTGTAAAACCTGAAAGTTGTAAAGAATTTAGAAAAAGTCTTAAAATTTTTAAGCCATTCACCATATATGAAACAGTCAAGTCTGTATGTTAATTTGAATTCTTTCTGATTTTTCCCAAATCTTCTCAAACTGTATTTTTTGAACATATGAATTGATCAAGTTAACTGAGAAACTTGCTGAAAGGCAAGCTTAACTCAGAAAAGCTCGTATTGTTTAAGACTCTACAGCTCTGGGTTTTTCCTGGAGTGTGACTCTCACCCAATTTTGTAAACACAACCTTCAATAATCTTGAAAGAGAAAATAATTAATAACTATTCATTCATCAGTGAGTGTGTTTGAATTATGTTTTACTCTTATATAGGCACTTAAGCAGAATAATTTCTTTACCGTGGGTGTCATGACATGTGAACTGACAGTATTAACATTGCAGGGGCATGCTCTTAGCCTCTGGATATTAGTCAGTTGAGCCCTTCACCAAATTTTTACTGTGTATCACCTGACACGAACTAATCTCTTAGTTTATATGGTCTGTTTTTCTTATCTCTGTTACAAACTAGCGACTCAAAAAATCAGAGAACTTCTAGATGAAGTACTGCGACACAACTCACAATAAAAACCAAAATAAAACGCCTCTTGAATACGCAATATAGCTCACTAAGAAGATTCAGAGGTAGAAATAAATGTGAAATAACTGTGAAGAACGTGATGAAGACCATTTGTTGCAACTGCACATATCTGCATTCTGCTAGATATACACATTATATACATGCACACATACCAGTGTTGTGTGTAACATATACAATGCAAGGGCAGCATATTCCAGGTACAGCATCCAGCTAACAGGCTGCTATAGATAGCACAACAGGAAAACATGAAAGAAATGGTTAAATGTTTCAGAACTGCTAGAAAAGCAACTCAAAGCACACTAGTTAGAAAACCAATATAATAGGTTACCTGTGTTAAATAAATGTCACTAATGAGATGTACTTCTATTTACCCACATAGTAAAATACTTAGGCTTGCCTTGAATAAAATGAATATTTCTTGCATTAAACCTAGAAATTAAGCTTCTTTTTTGGTTCTTTCCCGCCTCTCCCCCTAGGATGTGCCCCGTACTACACCCATCAGGCTGCCTGCATAGCCCAAATACACTGGCACCTCTCAGAGGCTATAAGCAAAAAGAAAGAACAGCTGCTAGCAGGCCTCTGTGAGATAATAAATCAGCAACAGGTGCCCTAAGCACTCAGGAAGACTGTAGATCAGGTTGCAAACGAAATACATCTAGGAGAAAAACAGAAGAAATAAAGCAAGCCGTTTGTAAGACAACATGAAGAAACTGTGTTTGATTTTGGCTCCTGTGAAACTTAAATTGGCAAAGGGATGAAAATCAACACAGCTAATGAGTAACACTGCAGGGAGCCTGGCTAAAAAAGAAAAAAACCACAAAAACCAACCAACCAACCAACCAAATAAAAAGAATAAATTTACCGTCTTTATTCATCAGAAGAGTGAAATAATTTAATTGCCCACAAAAAAAGGTAGACAACCTTTGCATTTTCCTGCTAAGGGCCAAAGAAAAGGATGCTGAAACTAAACCTAGTTCATGCACTGGTATTTTTAATAGGCTTTAGAAAATTCATAATGTTTGGACTGCAATATCATAGTAATGCTCTGATTTTTCTCTTTACCTTCCTTCTCTCCATGACTAAAATCAAGGGTATTGATAGATCATCAATGTCTGCCACTGCTCTATTTCTTCAGATTTTCTTTTCTTTTGGTGTCTTCTGGCAATCTCTGTGCATGTAAAATGAGGCTGAAATCAAAGGAAAAAGGAGACAATGGACCTAACATATTTTTAAGAACATCAGAACTGGAAATTTATTTTTTAATTCAATACTTTTTTTTTAGTTACTTCATCACTCTTTATAATTTTTAGTTTTTATTTCCCCTCTTACCTCCTAGAAAATGCAAGAAATTCACAGATATGAATCGGTTTTAATTGCTTCTTTACTGTTAGGTGGTTTTCTGTTTATATTTACTCTTGATTTAAAAAGCTGAAGATGTTGTCAAGAGTAAGCACTAAAGATCTATTAAAAAAAAATTGAGTGAGAGATATTGTGTGACAAATTGCTCTTATTGTTCCGTGTAGTACTTCAGAAGATCTAATTGGAGAGCAAGATAAGACTGTTCTGTGTTGCACAAACACACAGAATTAAGTCCGAAACACTGTACAAACTCTGTATTAAATAACGAGGCAGAACATGCACATACAAACCTGATGGAAATGTATAAGGAAACAGTGCACATATATTGAAAAGTCTTGTTACCAGAAGCCTAAATAGTCGAAGTCTGGTCTTTGGTGTATTATATAATGAGCCTGTATAATAGTCCAAGCAGTTTCAGAGGACTAGTGACAGTGGTGGCAGTAAATTAACAAAACAAAGCAAAACCCGTAGTCCCTCAGGCTTTTTCTGCCTAATTCCCCCAGGTCTTGAACGTACTTTTGATCAGTTATCTGTACTCTACAACTGTTAAACAACTCTCATTCAAGAGTCATGACCCAGGCCTTACCCAGGCACAAAACATTTTATGTTTCCTCCAGAGTCACCAACAGTTATGACTTTTTTTTCTGTAAATAGCAGTAGTTGTGTTTTTAACATTTATTTCTCCAGTATTTTTGTGCATTTCATAGACATATCTTTGTACTTCCAGAAGCTAAAAATCTTATACCTTGAACATGTAATCTCTTACTTTGTTTACTTTCATATAAAAATACTTAATGATTTCTAATTAACAGTAACAAAACAGGATTTTTGTGTGTCTATGTTTCACCATCTATAATTTACCTGAGCAAGACAAAATCTTCTTTTAAATTGGGAAATATAGCTTTCATTTAAAAAGTAATTTCTTGTTCTAAGATGTTATGACTTGAATAACAGCCAGTGCCCTCCAATGCCCCAGGAGAGTAGTAGCAATGCATAAATAAATTAGAGCCCAAGGCAACTCGTAAGGTGTTTTGTTCAATAGTTCATTGGCTGGCAGAGCAAGTAGAGCAAAATATTTCAGAGTTGGGCTGATATACTTTATTCCATGGAATCACAGAACAGTTAAGGTTGGAAGGGACCTTAAGGATATCTAGTTCAGTCCCCTGACTATTGACAGGGACATCTTCCACCAGACCAGGTCACTCAGAGCCCCACCCAACCTGGCCTTGCACGCTTCCAGGGACAGGGCATCCTCAGCTTCTCTGGGCAACCTACACCAGTGCCTCACAGGAAATTATAGTTATCCTGACAGTAACAGTAACATATTTCTTCCTCAGGCTGTGATTTTCCCTTGATCTGATCCAAATTCCTGTTCTAATTATGGAGGAACTTGGAGTAAGCCTTGAAACAAGGATTATTCTGCTGCCAGTTGAGTACCAAGTTCTCAGTGATGTGTGCTTGAAAGACAGCTGGTGTTGGAGTTGCCTTCTGATTTCCAGTTTCATGTACTTTGGGAAGAGAAATGCTTGAAATCTTCACAAAAAAAATTTAAAAATTTTATGCATGGGTTTTATCAGGTAGCATAATTTCCTGAACAATGGCTGGCCAAAAACTATTAAAAATCTAATAAAAATCACAGATATTGTTACGCTTCCTAAATATTACAACCATGACTTAATTTTCTTACTCCTTTTAAAATTCTGTTATAAGTACAAAATAGATTCTATTGTGCACACTGATACCCTTTTGGTAAACAAAGAAACTAAGATGACTTGGGTTTTGTTTTGTTTTGGGGTTTTTTGTGGGATTTTTTACCAAAAAAATTTTTGTACTTTGCTGGCAGATTTAAGATGCATATTTTAATTTTTTCAAGGAGAGTTAAAAAAAACCCCACCGACTAAATAGTGGGGTATAACTGAATACCTTTATGCACTTTTACAGGCATTTAGCAACTTTCCCCCCTCTCTTTTCCAGTAGCAGCAATACCTGATAAAAAGAACTTGCCATATAAAAAGAACTTGCCATATAAAATTTTTTCTGCTTTTATTTTCCAATAAGGCCTTCTCAAATACAAAAGAGATTTGAGCATTTCCTTTTAGGACAAAACAGGAGCAAGTGTCTTTAATGGCATAATTTCTAACCTCTACCTAGTATTGCTTTTTAAACTTCAGATTGAGACAATATTCCAGTTTTGTAATTTGAACTTCAAAATAAAAAATGTATTTTGCACAGTTTGATACTTGTTAGCCCAACAATGAGCATGGTAAATAGCAAGCAAAAATCATGCCTTCATCTTTTCACTCTGCAGTGATTTATATCTCTTGACCAGTAAATAAGTCTTTACTTCAAGAAAAGTTCTATAATTGAAAGGGTTTTTTTTTTCCTTTTGTGACAAGACCTATAAATGCTAGGACCAAAGTTTTCATTATGTGTAATGGAATAATTTAATGCAGAGAGGTTCTTTTAGACTTTAAATGAAGTATCAGGGGATATTTACTGGAAAAGAATATTACTTGTGAAAGAGAAGTTAATGGAGTGAGTAAACAAAATCAACATCCTTTCTTTCTCTGCAAATTTATATTGGCTAAAAGATGCAGCAGTGGATTTTACAAGTAAATTATTTGTAGTATCCCACTGTCACTCAGTAGCTGGAAAATTCCTTAACTTAGTGAAACTGTATTTGAAGAGTGCATTTACGGCTTTTGAAATTATGGGTTTAATTATTGATCAGACGCTTCAGCATGGCATCCATAAATGCAATACATTAATTACTCTAGGAGTTAGCTGTGAAGTTGAAAAAAAATGCTGAATAGATGGTGCCTGCCTAATTTTTTTAAGCTTTAAGTAGTGTGATGTTGGTCACCAAAGGAAAAGCATGTTGATCCTTCCCATAAAATGTAGCACATGCTATCTTTTATGTGTTTAATTCAAACCAGTTCATATAATCCAATCTGTAGTAGATCTTGATACTTTTTATGGGCAAAAATGCTATAATCTCCTTGGCAAAGGGTACAACTCACGTTTGTAATCCTTTTTTTTGGCAGAAAGCATATATCTTATTTAATGTTCCTTAAAATATTTTTGTATTAAATATTCACCCTTTTCTAGGATAACCACCTTCTGAAACCCTAAAGAACTGTTAGTAGAGTAAGTCTCATAAAAGTTGGACAGTATGTTAATATATTCTGCCTCTGTATGTTCCTGTTTAATAATGCATGCCATCTCATCCTGGTACATCGCTTATTCTCTCCTCAACTTAACATTTGTTTATAAATATTAGAACAGAAGTTCTTCAATTGTTAATCCATTTTGCACAACAGCAACTTGAGAGACCCCTCATTTTACTGTGTGCCAGAAAGCTGTTCTTTGAGATTAAATATACAAATAATTAAGGGCTTCTGTACTGATGCAGAAAGAAAAATAATCCTGTTCTGCTAGACTTCTAATTTTTTTAACAGTTTGTCTTTGAATAAAGTTTATCTGAATTTTTTAAGAAATTGGCAATATATTCTCCTATATCAAAAGTAAGAAAATGTGGTTTTATATTTCTACAGGCTTGAACTGGTCTTCACACCAGTTCATCACACTAATTCTTTTATTTCCTTTTTCTATTTTCCCTCAGGTGTGGACAGTATTTTGATGAATAATTCATAGAGATATGTGTGTATGTGTAAAATGTATTAAAAGCAAGTTGTTGGAACAGAATCATGAGGTAAATTACTAAATGGAATGCTTTTGCTGATTAAACCTTGTTGATTATTTCTGGTATACTTCAGCAGTCAGAAATTTTTGTCAATTCAGTATTTCTACTTTAAGAATTAGGTTAGCATGTCAGTCTCAGCTGTACTATCAGAGTATGAGCTGCAGATGATTAACTAAAATTTGGAGACTAGAATTTCTTGATTTGAAATGCCTAGACTCAAGTGAGAAGTCAGAAATCATCCTTTTAAGCCCACGGGTTCATCGTGCAGTGTGTGCAAAATGTTAGTCACTTTGAAATGACATTCAGAAAATACAGTTCTTGCACAGAAGCGCTCTTAACTACGTACATATACCAGACTGTCTTGAACATGTAATAGTCGAGGGGCAAATAAGAATGCTACAGGAGAGCTATCCAGGTGTCAGGATAATGCTCCTCATCTGACAAATATCTCGCAATATCCTCTACATTTTATTAAAAAAAGAAAAAAAGGCATTTGTTGCTGGTGTTATTTGGATATTTTGGTAATTCACTTAGGCTTAGGGGGTGGACTGATTGTTCCTATCACTGAGCCCTTGATTCTTCTATCAAGAAAGAATATAAACTATATTCTGGACAGCTGCCCTACTTTTAAGGTTAATCCAGAACACAATCTGAATTAGGAATCTTTTGAAGTCCTAATAGGTACAAGCTTCACCAGAAGCATACTGATATAACCACTTTTCAAGTTTGTCTTGTTGTTCCTCTCATGTTATCCGACTTATACTGGGAGATATACTAGGAAGTTCCAAAAAAGGCTGTAAGTGTTTTGTTCCCTTTTTCTCTGTCCATGAAGAAATTTCTGTTGATGGAAACTACACTATAAAGTCTGACAGTGGAATGAATAATTTTCGATAGCCTTATAAGATTTCACCATAAAGTGTTGGTTATTTTTTTGCTCAGATCTCTCTAATCAAATTGCTCATCCAATTTAAAAGAAATTTAATTTAGCCTGGTAAGAAAAGGCTGCTTACAAAACTCCATTTTCTACTTGTTCTTGTAAGACCTCTTTTGAATTCATACAGTTTTCAAATAGGATTTTGAAACAAACATTGGTTTTAAAAATACACTAAATATGTTTAGGCTACCGGCTCTAAACATAGGCTATTGTAAGATGTTACTTCAAATATGGCTGGGTGCCACAGTTGCTTTCAATCACCCATGGCTTTCACATTACCTAGAAAAGCAAGTAAATTCCCTGAATTTTCCAATAATTTCTGAAATGTTCTCAGCATTGGGTTTTAAATTGTATATTTTTCCTCTTTTCTTTCTAAGTCATCATATTAGATTCCATTCTGATACACTATTAATTTATTGCTAGTTACAATACTTTTACTGAAGGAGTATGTAACAGACAACTGATGAAGGAAATTCACTTTGATATATGCTCAAATATTTTTTATTTCAAAGTGTTTTTCTTCCTAGTAATATAAACCATCAACAACATTTAGGATTTTTCTGAGGGAGGGTTAAATAAAACCAAAAAATTTTTCTTGAAAATAGAATTTTTACTTTCAATTTTTTTTTGTGTCTGTAACACCTTCATACCTCTAATAGGTGGGTAGACAAAATAAGCATTTAATCACTGGCTTCTGGCAGAAGAATCTTGTAACATATTACTGGTTGGTTTGGTTCGGCTTAGTTTTTGGATTTTGTTTGTTTCTGGATTGGCTTTCATTTTGCTCCTAGTACTTCAGTGTTATCAAATACCTTATAATGAAACTCATTTATGTTTTGTGTTTTGTATTTATCAATATTTTTGTGCTCAAGAAAATAATAAGCAGTGAACAAAAGAAAAAAAGAAAACAAGGAACCAAACCCCCCAAAAAACTCCAAATAAATTGTTTAGAGCCAGAAATTTGTCTTAATTATCCTTATAAAGCAATTTTAAAGACAAGAGTGGCTGGTTTCCAATTGATTAGCTGTACTTCTGGGATTGCCCCTGCTGTTCAAAATGACTCTTGCCTTAGGGTGACATAGATCACTGAAATATGCTTCCTAGTGATGCTAGCAAGCCACAAAATCACTAATTAAAACTGAAAATCTATTTTTGTGTGCATAATAATGTAAAGTTTCTTAGCATCCCTTGCAGGCTTCAGGAACACTTGAACATTCTTTCATTTGCATCTTTATAGCCCACAGTGTATTCAATGCCTTTTTTTCTTTCTCCTTTCAACATATGATACAATTTACAGATTAAGTAAAAAGTTTTACTTCTATATGGGTGTTTGATCACCTGTCTGTCTCTAAAATTTTAGGACTGCATAGTAGATGACAATTGACTTAATCACTCTTTCTTCAAGGAGGAGCGTATTTAACAGGAGGTGAAGAGAAATGAAACCTCAGCCAAATTTCTCTGCATATAATGCTTCCCCAGACTGGTTAAATAAACTGACATTCTTCCCTGGGAAAGCTATGACTTAACAGAAACTGCAGAGAGACCTCAGTGCCTCAAGCACAGATCCTTGGCACTTCTGTTGAGGAAGTGGGGTGATGCTGTTACTAAGGCAACTGGTCCTGCTACACACAGAGAGCTCCATGATTTGTATTTGTGACAGAAAAAATTGTGAGATGCTTCAAAAATGCTTTTTATAAAATTTTCAGCACTTTATAATGGACAAGCAAATTATAGAGCCCACTTCTGTAATGTCATTTGATTTCCCGGTACTGTTTGCTTTCCAGCAGATACATGGCTATTAGGATAATTAACTTGCAAAACATTTACAGAAGCATGTGGCAAGATGACCTGCAAGCATGTAAGTGATCAGCAGTGTCAAATCAAACACAATGGGCTGATCAGTATATTCCTGTTTGTTACATAAATACATTTATTCAAACTGTAGAGATATGCTCTGTAATGAGAAAGATAATGTTCCCTTGAGATAGAAAATCAGCTGGTATTCCACTATGCATAGATCACAAAATCTCACCAAAATAAAAAAAATGAAATTGAAAACAAACTTGGCATACAGTGTTATTTTTTTAACATGCACACATGCCCACACTCAGAATAGGGAGAACCATTATTTCACACTTTTGAGTCATTGTTTTGTGCTACTTTGTACAGGCACACTGAAGATCATAGTAACCAAAATTTACCAGTACATTATCATCTAACATTGAGATCCACTAGTTACACAAAAATAAGTGAATGTATGCAATAAAGAAAAAGGAAAGGATATCAACTGTAGGTTAGAGAAGCTGGATTCAGTGCATAACATTCTACATGAAGTGGTAAATTCTAAGGTTATGTCCAAAGCGATTCAACAGATCTAAGTTAGTTATCTCTAATAGTGAATTTTAATGGCAATTCCTTTTATATTTGGTCAATGTTTAGAGTTCATGATTGAAGTCTATTTTCTAACTATCCTTAGTTTAAAGATTTAAAGCTTTCTTACGTTTTGTTGAAAATCTAAAATGTTCACATTTGATGTTGTGGCAGATGCAAAGTAGGCATTTCTGTGAGAGAAAATAGCAACGTTTCAAGCAAGCACAACTTCTTCCAACAGTAAGCCTAGTTTTGTTTACTGATGGTTGTCACTATATGTCCTTTGACTGGTTTTCAGACACTGCGTTGTTTGTAAATGCCCTAAAGAACTTAACAGATCTAAACCGGGAATTTAAGTCCATGCTAAATACTCCCCTACCTCAGCTCAAAACATCTAAAATTGTCCTGAGAAAAGATGTTAAAGGTATGGGAAGAGGTAACCTTTCTAACTCAAGCTCATCTTGTTAGCACTACACAGTCTCCTTGAAATATATCTCCTCAGGTTTTATTGTGAAGCATAAAATTCAGAGCAATAGTATCACGTACTGGCTTTTGACATTTACTGTTTTCTTAATTGCATATTTGCTAATATAATCTACATAGTCTCAGAATCTTTTTCATATTAATTTGAAAAGCTCTAGTTCTAGATTTGAAAAAAATTGGAAAGTTTTTTTAATAGATATAGTCATATCTGCTTATAAATCATTAACAAAACAGAACCTCTATAGGATGGTCTGTCACAGGATATTTTATTATTATGTAACTATTATGTAGAAACTATTACCACTTCATGGGTCCCAGCAGCTTCCCATTGATCCTCGCCACCTGATCTTCTTGGTGGTGAGTGTCCCCCAAAAGCATAAAGTTCAAATTATTAATATATGTTTGGGCCAAGTAGGAACATCCAGGTACCTCTCTGGCAGGGGGCAAATTTGACACGGTCTCTTGCACCAGACTCTGGATCAGCTGCATCACTTTGCATCATGTACAGTGCTCTGGTTCAAGGCCTCAGAAATTACTCTGGGGGACACTTTAGAGTCATTTGATGGATTATGACACCCCTTAGCTACCTCTCATGTGAATGTCCCATGGATGTGACCTTCCTTGGGTGGGGGGTTTTACAGTGAAGCCAGTTTGTGTAAAGAAGGGTAGGTGTTCACTCCCATCTGACCAGAGGTTATGCCACACACAAAACTCTCCTTCTCTCCCCTTGGTTGTGGGGGAGTGTGTGCAAACCTGGCTTTAGCAGATGAGCCTGTGGGCTATGACCTCCCCAACCCGTAAACCAGCCAGGGATGATTTTCAGGACAGCTGCTGGGTTTCGCTTCCTTGTGGATGCATTCTTCTCCCTCAGCCTTGTTTGCCTTTTCCTAGACCTGAGTTGATTGAATGATAGAGTCACCTTTATCTTATCTCAAGTTCCCTTAGGCAACTTGACTCAGTCCAAGGTTCCAGTCAGGAGGCATCTTCAGAGAGGAGTGGACTTCAGTGATTGCAGTTTCTTTATACATAGTTTTGCCATAATGGGCAAAAGTCCTTCATAACAATGTTTAAACCATGAACCATACGATTTCAGTCTCTGACACGTTCCCGGTCAGTTGTCTCCTCTCAAGGCTGAACAGGCCTAGCTCCCTCAGCCTTTTCTTTATAAGAGAGATACTTCCGCCTCCTCATCATCTTTGTAATCCTCCACTGGACTTCCTCCAGGAGCTCCCTGTCTTCCTTGTACTGAGGAGCCCAGAACTCCAGATGTGTCTCGCCTGGGCACAGTAGAGGGGCAGAATCATCTCCCTTGAGCTGCTGACAACATTCTTACTAATGCAGCCCAGGATACCATTGGCCTTGTTGGCCACCAGGGGACACTGCTGTCTTGTGGACAGCTTGTTGTCCACCACAATTCCCAGGTCCTTTTCCTCAGCGCTGCTTCCCAGCAGATCAGCCCCCAGCCTGTGCTGGTGATGAGTTATTTCTTTCCAGTGTAGGACCCTGCACTTGCCCTTGCCGAACTTCAGAAGGTTCCCCTCTGCCCGTCTCTCCACCCTGTTGAGGTCCTCCTGAAGGTATCGGCCACTGTTCCCATCTTTGTTCAAGTCACTGATAAATAACTTAAACAAGACTAGACCCACTCCAGCTCAGGGGATGCAAGTAATAACAGGCTACCAGCTAGAGCCTGTGCCACTCATCACAACCTTCTAGGATCTTCTGTTCAGCCAGTTCTTAATCCACCTCACCGGCCCCTCATCTAGTCCACACTTCCTGAGTGTACCTATGAGGGTGTTGTGAGAGACAGTGTTAAAAGCCTCGCTGAAGTCAAAGTAGACAATATCCACTGCTCTCTCCCTTGTCACTTCATAGTTGTTCCATCATAGAAGGCAATCAGGTTGATCAAGCTTGATTTTCCTGTAGTGAATCCTGAATCCGTGCTGACTGTTCCTGGTTGCTTTGTTGTCTTCCATGTCGGTAGAGATGACTGTCCTGGGTTACAGTGTTACAGTGTATTCTATTACCATCCTCATGAGCTGTTGAAACCAGGTGTAGCAATGTTCCCTGCCTCCTCCCTCCGGACNTAGTGTTTCTGTATTATTGCTTTGTTTTATATATATATATATATTAGTAAAAGAACTGTTATTTCTATTCCTCATATCTTTGCCTGAAAGCCCCTCAATTTCAAATTTATAATAATTCGGAGGGAAGGGGGTTGCATTTTCCATTCCAAGGGAGGCTCCTGCCTTCCTTAGAAGACACCTGTCTTTCAAACCAAGACAATGACCTCCAGAATGAGGCACTCCATCACCTTTCCAGGGGCTGAGAGATTGATTGGCCAGTAATTCCCTAGTTTCCTTCTTCTTGCCTATTTTGAAGACTGGGGTGATATTTGCTTTCTTCCTGTCCTCAGGCACCAATCCTGATTGCCACAACCTTTCAAAGATGATTGTGAGCATCCTCACTATGGTGTCTGCCAACATTCTCAGCACTCACAGATGAATTCCACCAGGGCCCATGGACTTGTAGATATCAAGTTTGCCAAGTTTCTAACCCAGTTCTCCTTGACCAAGGGAAAGTCTTCCTTCAAACACTCCTTTAGCCTGGTCTCCTCTATCAGAGATTCCTGATGTCTGGTCTTGTCAGTGAAGACCGATGCAAAGAAGGCATTCAGTAACCCTGCCTTCTCTGTGTCCTCTATTACCCGGGTTTCCCCTCCATTTAGTAATGGGCCCATATTATCTTTTGTTTTCCTTTTGTTACTGATGTGTCTAAAGAAGCTCTTCTTTTTGTTCTTGACATCCTTGGACAGATTTAATTCCGTTTGGGCCTTTGTCTTCCTTGTTTCATTTCTGCTTTGAAAACATGTCTATATTAATTCCAAGTGTCCTCTCCAATCTTCCATTTCCTGTGTATTTGAGTAATTACTGCTTGAGCAAAGACAGAAGTTCCTTATTCACCCATGCAGGTCTCTTGCCATCTTTGCTCAATTTCTTGCTCCTCAGGATGCATCATTCTAGAGTCTGGAGGAAGTGATCCTTGAATATCAATCAGGTCTCCTGGACTCTGTTTCTCAGTAGAACCTGTTCTCATGGCATTCTTACAAAAAGATATCTGAAGAGGCTAAAGGTAGCTCTCCCGAAGTCCATGGTTACAATCTTTCTTGCTGCCTGGCTTCCTCCTTACCTGTTATTGAAATCTATAATCTCATGGTCACTGCAGCCGAGGCTGCTGCCAGCCTCACATCTCCAACAAGGCCTTCCCTTTTTGTTAGTATAAAATCTGGGGTCACACCATTTCTTGTCAGATTCTCCACTATCTTGCCAGAAAGTCATCATCAATGCTTTCCAGAGACCTCCTGGACTTTTTGTTCTTCTCCATATTTCTTCTCCAGCAAATATCAGGGTAGTTAAAGTCCCCACAAGAACCAGGGCCTGAGACTTTGAGGCTGCTTCAGGCTGCCTGTAGAAGGCTTCATCAACTTCCTCCTGTTGCTCAGGCAGCCTGCAGCAAACACCCACAACAGTGTCACCCTCCCTAGTCTGCCCTTTTATCCTAACCCATAGGCTCTCTACTCACTTATCATCTGCCCCAAGACAGAGCTTGATATGTTCCAAGTTTTGCCTCACAAAACATGGCAAGTCCACCACAGTACCTTTCTGGTCTGTCTGTCCTTTACAAAGTGTAGCTCTTCATGACAACATTCCAAACCGTTAGATAATCCATTATTGTGCCATAAGATTGATCAACTACCTGAACTCATTTGATGTGTATGAGAGTCCAAAAGTTTGTGACCATGTTCTTTAGATATTTTTTAGACATGAAGGGCATAATGTCTAACATCAAATTTAGCTATTTAGAGATAGTTGATGTCACACAGGCTTTCCAATTTAGTAGAGTGATCGAAAATATACTGAAATCTCAAAACAAAAGTATGTTATGGCAAAATGCAGCAGTTGCAATATACAGTTCAATCACAACACTAATGTCATTCCCATTACTGGTTTCAACCATATGCCCTGTGTCACGATGCTCAGTGTCCTCAGTAGGAAGGAATGGAAGGGTTGATGCCAGCCCAAGCCTGTTGCTCTCTTAAAATTAATTTGCTGGTTGCCTGGTTTTTATAGTCTAAGTTGGGCTGAAAAACTGTTCGCTTTCCTGTTGCTGGTCTGGCCAAACTGGGGAGACATTCACATCCTTTTAATTAAATCAGGGACAAACATTTACACCACCAGTTCACAGCTGTTTATCTAAAACATAGGCCTTTGTGTGACCTGTGTTCCCTTTGTGTTGAGATCAAGGTGAGGTTCTTTGCAGCTCTAACGGTCCATCACACTCTACATTATTCCCAGAGTTTCACCCTTGCCCACCACTTCTGAGGCTCACTCTCTTTTAAGGATTTATTGATCTGCCACAATGTGAGTCTATCAGAGGGAACTGAAAAACATGATAAACTAAAATACAGAAATAGTGTATAGAAAAATATAGAGAAACATTTATAATCATAAAAATAAAAGCACATTCAAAAAGAGGAAAAATAATGCATTATTAATATTCTTTCTTTTTAAAAAATGTTTGAAGTTAACAAACTGGATCGAACCAAATGTTGGTTTCCAAAGCAATACTAAACTTTTAAAACAATTTAAAAAAATAAATGCAAAATAATCAAGGTCAGAGCAATGAAACTAAGTAATTTGAAACATATGGGGAAAAAATGGAAAAAATAGTCAGTGAAAATTAGAATTAGGGAAAATTAGGTTTTGGAATCAGGAGTCGTGGAATCATACTTGCTTCTCAGATTTGAAATGCTGAAAGCATATTTCTCTGTTGGTCTGAGGATAAGTGCCTTCTTGGGCTCACTGAGTCAACACTGTCCCTTCTGTCAGGTGCTACTTATTTTTCCGTTGGGTGATGGATTAGGCACATTAAGTTTATGGCTTTAAGCAACAGCTTTGTCCTGTTTATGCTTATAAGAGAAACATCAATCACATTCACCCCACAGCCCTGTAAGTTCTACTCATGTCTCACTAGCTTAGCACAAGTACGATGCAATTTGTAGAGACAGTTATTACTCCCAGTGGTGCCTTCGTATCACTGTGGTTTTTCCTGACCAACTTGGGAAACCTCACTGTGTGCATTGAACTCTACCATGCAATAGGAAAAGCTAATTTTAGCATCATCTATTATCTGGAAATTTGTAATTTCTTTGTTGAATGTCAAAATATTCTTCACTTTTATATGTCTATGAAACACTGTAATGAAAACTAATACAGGAATTGTTGGCTAACATAAGATGACCTGCAATGACAGATGATAACTTTGTTGTTATTTTGTGCCTCTTAGTGTTCACATACTATCAAAGAACATTTTTCATATTATGATCTAACAAAAAACTCTACATACCTTTCTGTTTGCTGTCAAGAGAAGACAAAGAGCTAAAAGATTGAGATAATCTTATCTCTAGAAATAGAGATCAAATATAAAATCTGCTTATTTTATTTTCATCTGACAAAATGTTACTTGCATTGCTTGGGGAAAAAAAAGAGCCAACTTCAAAGAAAACATATGGGGATCTTTTGGAAAGTGTATATTGTTTTCATGTGCATAATTATTTTGTATAGAAATATTTCATATGTGGTGCTGGAGTTGAGCTAAAGATTATGTCCACTGGTCATCTAATAAACAGCTAAATTTGCCTTAATTTTATTGTTTTCATTAGCATGGACGGTTAATCTTGATTTACTTCCTTAGTTTATATTTTACTGAGGAATCGTCTTTTGTCACCAAATCCATTAAAGAGAGAAATTGATAGGTTAGGGACACATTTTTAAATCTTTTATTGAAATTGTGTTTAAAAAACACCTGTAAACCCTCAAACCCAAGACCAAACAAAAAACCAAACCAAGCAAACAACAAGACCAAAAAAACAAACCCCCAAATCCACAAAAAATTCCCAAAACAAGACCCACAAACAAACCCAAACCCAAAAATACACATACGCACACACAAAACCAACAACCTTAATGGAATAAAATAGAATTTGACTTTATCTATTAATAATTTCTTAACCTTAGCTTGATAACCTCTTGAAATGTAGACCCAGTACCGATTTGTTTTGTTTAATCTCCATGTCCAAATTTTTTCTGTATTTCAGGTATATAAATAATTTTGAAAAAATGTTTATACAAGTTTTCCTATTTTTATACATGGGGATTTTTGATGCAACATGTGGTCCACTTCAGCCTTTCAGGATCTATGCAGTAACAGCCCAGAAAGTGACATGGAAAGCCATAAATGCTTTCATAAGAAAAATAAGGATGATCATTTGCTATGATTTATAAGCACTTGAGTTCCGTTCTGTTAACTTTGGCTCATTTTTTCATAGAAAATGCCAGTATGTTGTCCAGTTGTTAACTTTATGTCCAGCACCATTTCTCACAAATTCCTTACTTTGCACTGTTTTCTGGATGTCTAATACCTTGACACAGCTGTGTCGCCTTCCTGAAGATTGCCGTCTACACCTTAAAAAGCAGGTTCTTACCTGTCTCATTTTCACATTCTTGGCTGATGGGGGCACTTAGCAGGGGAGCCCATTACTCCTTCCTGAGGTCACTTCTTGCCTTGCTGGAGTAGAAACTGGAGACTTGATGGGTTTCAAGTCACTGCTCATGGTATGTCATTTGAGAAGGTGTACAAATGGTACTTCATCTCAAGGAGACATATGCTTTTGCTAAAACTGGGGTTTCTTATGTAACAAATAGTCAGTCTACAGAAGGAGTTTGATGCATAGGGATCTGAGCCTAGGACACATGAAGTCATTTATGAATATTGAAATTATAGTCCTTTCTGACTTTTTGTGTAAACATTTGCTCCTCACGTTGCTGCATTCTACTCCTGGATGTGCAACTTCCTGGCAAGCTGAACCCCTGCCATCCTTGCCCTGTATATTTAGATATGTACACCCTCGCAAGAATCATCTGTTATAACTCAATTAATAATTATGGAGGGATAAAGTAAGGAATTAAAAATAATTTCTAGAATGGTCCTTTTGATTAAAATGTGGTAGACAAAAATTGTTGAGCACTGGGTGACTCCAGAAATCATCACAACAATGAAACTGCAAGGATGAAAGCAAAACGGGACATTTAAGTAGCCTCACGTAACAACATGCAAATCCTGAAGAGTAAATGCAACCTAATGTTGCTACTGGAGGCATAAAAGGTATAAACAAATTGAAAGGTAAAAGTACCATATGATGACAAACTCTCTGTAAAAATTTTTTTCTTAATTAAATAGGAATTTACTTATTTCTAATCACAGTTTTAGACAGCAAAAGTTGGGGAGTCCAATATTATAGATATAAACCCTCTATTCTTCATATCAGGAATTTTGTTTTTAAAACAAATAGTTTTAAAAATACTGAGGAGCTTCAACAAAAGCAAAGAAAATGTACCAGAAAAACCTAAAAGTGAAGCAGAAACAGGGAGGAAACAATGGCAACACTTCTATGAAAAAAAAAAAAAAACCAAAACCAAAAACCCCACTAAAAGCCAAACAAACAAAAACCCCCAAAGCCAAAAAATTGTTAAAATGTAATCAGATTTGTTTGGTTATAAAACATTAATGTTGTAGGTTATCTGAATTTGTTAACACAGACAAAAACATACTAATATTTTTCCATCAACTCTGTACTCTATCCGTGTCTATATAACCTGCAATAGCAAGTATCGTTCAGAAGGCTTTTCAACACTTGACATTTTATTTAAAAGGGGTTGTTAGAAGCTAACCAGGTAAACAGCATAGTAAAGATAGAGATACAAAAGACTGTTCCGGTAATCACTTAAGTTTAGATCTACAATTCTTTCAAGGTTCAGAATACTCACACTATCTGAACAACACTGAATTCAGAACTACTCTGTTTATGAGTATTTGTGTGTGCTGTTGTGTTCGTACAGATTCAGTTTGTATCTAGCATGTAAATAAAATGCAGCTATTTGGAAGCATAGTGGTCTTCAACTGAGGCATTCGCATTTCTGAAGACAGATGACAACACAGGAGAAGGATTAAGTGGCTCTCATTAGTGTGAGATTACATTCTAACAACTTATTTCATTCCAAAGATGACTATTACTGACATAAATCAGACCAAATGTTTCATAAAACAGAACATTCCAGAAATCAGTGATTATTAGGTCTAAAAGAATTCTGGTGGATGTTACTGTGTTAGCTACAGGATGAATAACATCATTAAATACAAAGTGATCATCAGATTGCTAAGACTTTTGAACATATAGTAACAAATGAAAATAAAGAAACAATGTTAGATTCTTCCTTTTAGAGTAGAACCCTGTATTTGTCACTGAAAGATGGCACCTAGATATTTACTTCATTTGATCATTCAAAAAACCAAAACACTGTAATTGCAAAGGTTAAATCGATTTCAGAAATGTAAACTTGAACCTATAAAACTGAATTTTGAATGAACATAAGGGCAATATAATATAATATAATATAATATAATATAATATAATATAATATAATATAATATAATATAATATAATATAATATAATTTATACTCAGTAAATATACTGAGTATAAATTAAGTGAAAAGATAATCCTTTTCTCTATCAATCCATTTTGTAAACATAAGTCTTCATTATTATATGTGAAATACAAAATTGTGTATAAATTAAATCTTTTAAAAACTGATTGCAGCAAAGGTCTAAGTAAAATTTATGATATCATGCATTTATTGCTTCAAAAGGTTTTAAGAACATTGCATCATTTCTTCATTTGAAAAGCCCTGACAGAATGACTTCCAATGCCTTAGATTAAGGGACTCTGCCCACATTGATAAGATTTAACCCATCAGTCCCTGGAAACTGACGTTCAGTTAACCTGAAGCTCAGTGAGAAGTTGCTTACCTTTAAATTAGAGGCCCAAACAACTGTGTCTGATTCTGCTCAGTTGACAGCTGAACTGAAACTGCCTGTCCTTGAGGAATTCTGCTTACTGTTGTGTTTTGATTCTTCCTGCTTCCATATCAGTTAAAAAGAGAAAAGAAATTTCTTGACTCTTGTTTAAAGATGAAGGTGTTCTTGAGTCAATACAGAGAGATGAAATAATGAAAGACTGATACTCTGAAATCTGGCTGGGAAACCCCTGTTAAATCCTTTTTATGATTTCAAACATATATATATTATTCAAAAATATGTTGTGCTATTGGAGTATTTTTGGATATTTTAGTGACTTCAATGATCCTGAAGTTTTTCCTTTGTCACGTTGATAATGTCTGCCCTGGGGTTTCAAGTACTACTGAGAAGCATTACAATTTATGGACTAAAACTTATTTTTCCTTTTGTTGTTCTTGTCGCTTTATTTTCCTGTGTATAATAATTTTTTGGGGGGTTGTAGAAGGCAGGTGTTTCCAAACGGAAAGAGTCTAGTGAGAAAACTATAATTCAACGCATTTCTCTGCTTTACAGTTATGTCAGCCTTTGAAAAGTTAGGCTTTGTTAACATAACTTTAATGCATTGCATTCATCAAAATTTTATTTAAAAGTGAATATTTTTGTTTTAAAAAGAAAAGTATATTATTTCTCTGTAATCCGGAAAGATATTCTGAAAAGAACATGGGGATTATTTACAACACCTGTGGTGACATGGCATGTACACTTTAGGCGTGGCACTTTTGTACTAGCTAGAGATAGTCAGTGTTGAAATACATCCATCTATGATAATTAACTGGAGTCAGCCCTAGAAATGATAACTTAAGAGGTGGTATAGTATTTAGTGCTTTGTGAGAGAAAAAGATATGAGAATTTAATAGAAAGATGCATTCATGCAATAAATGAAGATGTTAAGGAAATCTTGCAGCAGATGAAGTTATTATTCACCTGACTGCTTTCTTCCTTCCAGATCAATGGAGATGCCATCAGACTACCGAACAGCTATTTTATGTGCTGTAGATAAAATATTTTGGAGAGTTCAGAAATATTCTTTCCTATCATCCTCACATGATATGGTTTTCTATTAAATTCTTTGGCTAGCTAAAGATGAACATATAAAATGGAAAATCTTGGTAAAGTGTCCAGGTTTTATATCACTTTAAGAAAACCCTGTTGACATTTGATAATTTGAAAGTAAATCGTAATGGATAATATCTACTAGTTATCACATGGACAGTTCTGTTTCCAGGCAAGAACAGCTATCTGCCAAGTTTCATTTCATGATTTCTACCTTGGAAAAGATAACAATAATTTAGAGGATCTGTCTGGATTATAGGACTAATCTCTTTGTCTTACATTTCAATTGGTTTTGCTACTCTGAACAGCTATTGAAAGCTGTTGTTACTACTCTGTCTTATTCTTCTCTTCTCTGAAATTTTGAGTGATTTGATGGCCTGTTGAGTGATACTTTACCCTTCCACACTGAACTTCTGCTTTTGTTACCATTGTTCTGCCTGTTTGCCGGTTCTCCTAAAATTTGAAAAACTATTTATTTAAATTAGTCTTTGTTTCACCAAAAAAACCCCCAAGAAATAAAAAAGAGTTAGTCTAAACTTATACCATGTATTCAGTATATTAATATAAGAGGAAAAAAAAGGATAAGAGAAAGAACAAGGTTATTTTTTAAATTTGAAAAATTTTTGGTACTTTTCACAATTAACTTCTGGGTACCTATTTTGCCAATATAGCCACTCTATTTTATATATTTATTCTTCTGATCATTTTATCAATTAAATGGTAGAGGATGCTAGTTTGATTAAAGAAACATTTACATACACAGGTTATCTTACCATATCAAGATATGTTATGTTATCTTACTAACAAAAAATTGATAAGCATTTAATATATTTATAATGGAAAACCTTACACCAATGTTTTTCATGCTCCTTTGATATTCTTCTTTTGATAGAGTATAAAGAAATTAATACTTTTCCTATATCCCTTTATAATTTTTTTCTTTCCTCCAATGTCTTCTTTCTATTTTCTATGGCAAAAATGTGTGTATAAATATGATTTCTAACTTTAGCATCTTTATCAAAATGAACTATCAACACAGAAAGAATAAGGAAGATAAATTATTAGTTGCATTAGAATTCAGCATGCAGAATTCAGAATAAACTAGGACTTTTATTTGAACAATAAAGTATTTGAAAATCTGACCTAAATTCAATTAATTATTTTCACTGTGTGAACAGCAAGTGCTAAAGAATCTGTATTGAATGCTCTGCAGTTTACAATGGCTCTACATCTGTGAAACATTTTTGTGGAGTACAGATATACTTAGGTTGATAAGTGAAAAAAGACAAATCTAGATTTGCTTTCAGGGACTTCTCTTTTCAATTACTCTGAGAAAGAGGTTTCCAAGAAGCCGCTCCTGTTTCTTCCATGTTTTTTAATCCAGCTTTGCCTTGTGATAGGATTCATTCATATTATGTGTACAAGACACAGTATTTAATGTCTCTCAGCAAGATAAGCCCAAGTAAATACTGCAGGTCATGAAGTTAAAATATGTCTGTTTAAGAGAAATTGTATGTTCCAGTAAGCATCACTTTCTAAATATACGCTTACTTCAACATGAAGATGCATATTTTTGACTCTTTATGTTACATACTCTTATATTTGACATTATACTTTTTTTGTGATATCTATTGATGTAGAATCAGGAAAAAAAATGAACATGATTGGGTTCTGATGCATTAAAAGTTAGAAGCAACAAACAAGTCTTTTACAAATTTTACAAACAAATTATACCAGTACATACTAGGTAGTCAGAAACAAAGCTCGAAAGAAATCAAGATACCTTTACTTACATGTTTGGTTCTGGTTTCCTTTCTGTTTTATTAGATGGCAATTATCTGACTTATTTGTCAGTAACAAGCCAATATTTACTGCAAGTTACCAATTTATATAAACAGGAGTTGTGATGATAGGTAAAAGACAACAGGAATATAAGCAATTTACCATTATCAGTTCATTTTCAGTCTCCTGTGAACACTTACAAGAACAAACATTTGTTCCTAGGCCCACCTGTAGACCATAAGTTTTTATGAATGCTCACTCATCTTAACACTTCTCTATTAATTCTTGTATGGTCATCTAGAAATGTGTGTTTGGCTGTGTAACTTGCAAAAGTATCCAAACAAAGTTTTGGATACAGTTTTACTTAAGAAAAGTCATGTTATAAGCAATTTATGCTAATAAGCAGAACAAAGTGTGATTTCCTACCAAAAATAAAAAAATTGGAGGAAAGTCTTAAATTTATTTTGTAGTTCATTCACTACTAAAAAATTTTTCACACCAGTTCAAAAACAATATAGAAGATACTTTCAAATAAGTTAATTTTATTTAGCTGTTATGTTCTTACTGGAGATCTGCAAATTATTTCAAAATGTAAAATACTGAACTAGTTGATAGACTTTTTAAAATATACAACATAGCATCTCATTGATGGGGGTTGAAAACCTTATGCAGCTTTTGCTGGTTAAAAAACTTTACCTTTTATTCTTGAAACAGTTCAACGGATGAGCTTTTTCTCTATTAAGAACTAAAACATTTTATTTCTGCTAAACTTGACAAATTTACAAGCATTAGTAGCTATCAGATGTTAGTGTCGTGTACATATTTGTATGCACACGTTACTCAGTTTTTCAAGAGTTTGAACACAGGTTTTGTATCACTGATGAGAAAGTTTGTTTGTAAGAATTACGCTTTCTATTGGTAAAAGCAATATTTTTCTTGACTTCAGAATGAGGAGTTTTTATCAGTTGTATTGCAATTGTACCCAGTTACTCAAAGCATTTCTAATGACAGTCAATAACCTTTCTTCCCTAACAGCAGTAAACAAAGATGGATGCAAGTGAAGTCACTGGAACTTCTTGTTTCTTTTATTAAGGGAAAGGAAAACCATTTTCTTATGTCTGACCTAAAGCTATATTCCCTGAACTCTAGTGCTACAGTGCTGCTGCCTTCTAATTCCATAGCTGTGAGTGTGGAAAAATAATAATACGATCCCTTTTTTCCCTGTTCTTTCAGATATTATATTTCTGGCATTGATTACTGTCATGGTTTTGAGCCCAGCTGGAGATAAAACACCACCCAGCTGCCAGATTATTTCATGCTGCATATTTGAGTCAGTTCTGATTCCAGTATTTCTGCCCTTGTTCAATCTTATCAAAATTCATTCTTCATTGGTGCAAGTGCAACAATCAGAAGGATGTCAGGTTCAGATCCCCAGAATGGCTTTGGTTAAGACTGATGCCCTAAGGTGTTCAGTGAGGTGATACACATGTAGACACCATAGAAGAGGTTTAACAGTGTTAATATCTAACATAACACAATTTAACTCGTTACCTGTTTTCACTCAAAATCAAATCCCCTTGAGGCACACACTGGACTTCCTTATCTTTCTGCATTACCCACCAAGTGCACCTGGGTCCTTGAGAAAAAGCAATCCCTTTTGCTGAGGCAGACTGTTTTTTCAGCAGGATTTTAATGTGCACTACAGGAACTTTATCCCTTTCTACAGTATGTAAAAATTTTAATTGGTCAGAGCCAGCCTTATTGGCAGACCTTTGAGTAACCAGGTGGCCTTTGCTAAATGTATCTCCCAGTGTTTGAAAGTCCCAACAGCCATTTCTCTCAGTGCAGTCTTTAACGTCTGTTACATCATTTGATCTTTCCAGAGGCTGGTGCACGATAGGGAATATGACATATCCACCCAACGTCATGTTCTTTGGCCCAAGTGTCTACAAGTTGTTTCGGAAATGAGTTCCGTTGTCCGATTCAATTCTTTCTGGAGTACTGTGTCACCGGAAGTCTTGCTTTCCCAGGCGCAAGACAGTGTTCTGTGCTGTGCCATGGGGAACAGGAAGTTTCCAGCCTTCCTGTGTTTGCTTCCATCATTGTAAGCACATGGCTCTTGCCACACAGATTTGGGGGAGTGTGACATGGTCAATATGTCAGGCCACCCTATACTTATATTTCAGCCATCATCCTTTATTCCACAGAGGCTTGACCCGCTTGGCCTGATGGATCACAGAGCATGCTCCACATTCATTTGTAACCTGTGCAATAGGGTTCATGGTTAAATCCACCCCTCGATCATGAGCCCATCTATATGTTTCATCTCTTCCCTGATGCTCCAAGGTGTCATGGGTGCACCAAGCTAGAAATAATTTGCCCTTCTGTTGGCAATCCAAATCCACCTGAGCCTCTTCAGTCCTAGAAGAATGATCCACCTGCTGGCGGTTCCAATGCTTTTGTGTGGCCTGACTCTTGGGTACATGAAAATCTGCATGATGTACCTGGCTAACCATATTCTCCACCTGGGCAGCAATACCTTGCCACAATGCAAGAGCCCAGATGGGTTTACTCATTTGCCGCCAGTTATTCTGCTTCCATTGTTGCAACCATCCCCATCGGACATTTGCCACCATCCATAAATCAGTATAAACTATTGGCCATTTCTCTCATTCAGCAATATCTAAAGACAACTGGATGGCCTTTCCCTCTGCAGACTGACTTGATTCACCTTGTCCTTCAACAGTTTCTGCATCTTGTTGTAAGGGACTCCTTACAGCTGCTTTCCATCTCTGAGGTTTTCCCACAAGACAGCAGGGTCTATCAGCAAACGAGGCACATTGCTGCTCATTTTCTGGTAATTTATTACATCGTGTGACCTCTTCACCACGTAATACTTTCTCCCCTTGTGACATTCCAAAATCTTTGTCTTCTAGCCAGTCCATGATCACTTCTAAGAATCCTGGACAGTTTGGATTTCCTATACAAGCTTGTTCTGTGATCACTGCAACCCACTTTCTCCATCTAGTATTTGTCGCATGATGTGTAGAGGATATCCTTCCATTGAACATCCAAGCCAACACAGGTAACCAGGGTGCCAGGAGGAGCTGTGCTTCAGTACCAATCACCTCCAAAGTGAATCAGACACCTTCATATGCTGTCAGTATCTCCTTTTCAGGTGGAGTGTAACACATTCCAGATTCTCTGTATGCCCAACTCCAAAAACCTAGAGGTCAACATTGAGTCTCAACATTGGTGCTTTTTTCCAGAGGCTTCTGGTAGGGCCATTCTCCCCAGGTGCAGTATAAAGCACATTTTTTACATCTTGTCCTATTTGAACTGGCCCATGGGCTACCATATGAACTATGTCCTGCTTGATTTGTTCAAAGGCTTGTTGTCGCGGCAGCTCGGGGTGCCAGGTGGTAAGGTGCCGCGACCTTCCCAAAAGTGTTTCCAACAGGGAGAAGCCACTCGGTTGGCCACTTCACCCAGTGAGCACCGAATAGCTGCAATCCATGGTTAGGGTTGGCAATGAAAGAGTAGGGAAGGACCTTCGTATAGAATTCCACACGGCAGGTTTATTCCAGGCACAGGTGAAGGCATCCAGGAACGAAGGCATGGATAATGGAGGGTCCAGGGTTTAAGTATGGGCCGGATAGGGGCGGAGAAAACATCAGAGAACCAATGGTATAAGGGTAGAGAGGCGGTACAAAGGCAGGGCTAGGGTAGGGGAACCAATGGGGAAATGCTGGAGGAGTGACAAGGGAACAGGAGCCAGTGGGGGAGTGAAGAAGGAAGAACTTTCTGGCACAAGGGACATATAGGGTAGAAAGGGGTAGGAAGGCCAACGGGCCAGTCGAGGAGACAGAACATTAACATAATCAACAAAATCAATGCGAAGCCTTCTGGGAGAGGTCCTTTCTCTCACCCTAACTTAGGGGTGCCTTAAGGCTCATCCTTCCAGGGGGCCACTGCAATTTCCTTGTTAGCAGGCGCACTGGCCAGCCTCCACAGGTTGTCACTGCTCAGGGCCCACTTTGAAATAATTTTTCTTCTGGGTCATTTGAGAGTGCTTACAGTCAGACTGTAGTCTGGAATATGACTTCTCCAAAAACCTAAAACACCCAAAAAAAGCTACTGTTTCTTTCTTGTTAGTGGGTGGGGGCATTTATTAATAACGTCCATTAGACTCTGAATGTCCATTAGAATGTTGCTCTGAAAAGAAAAAAACAAATGTGTGATTATTAATCATTAACTTCCAAAATATAGAGATGCCTGCAATACTGAGTACAGACACCAGACTGGTGTCCTGACCAGAGGCAGTGTCACATCATTAAGCCCATCCTGGGAAATACCACAGAGAACACAAAGTGCAAGTAAGGTATTACCAGTATAACAGAGACAAAACAAATATGAGAGCAAATAAGTGCACATTGTAATTAATAACTGTTAAACAAACACAAAGAATGTTTCTAACAAGTTTCCTTTAACATGCTCTAGTCAGATCTGTCCTTATCTCAACTCTTTCGGCCCTACATTGGATACCAAAAGGACCTTTGCGGTTTTAGGCTCAGCTGGAGATGAAATAACACACAGCCACTCACTGAACTCTGCCTCTCTTCCCGTTCAGCATGGTGGAATGGGAGGGAGAATTGGAGTGAAACTTGTATGTTGAGATAGGAAAAGTTTAATAATTAAAAATAAAGTAAAATACAATAATAATGACAATAAAAAGGAAAAAAAATGCAAAAAGTGACGCACAATTCAATTACTCACCAGCTGCTGACTGATGCCAGGCCCCTCCTTCCTGAACCCTTGCTGGACACCCTTCTGGGTAAGTCTCCCCAGTTTATATACTGAACATGATATTCTGTAGTGTGGAACATTCCTTTGGTCCATTTGGGTCATCTGTCCCAGATATGATCCCTCCCAGGGTTTTTTGGGGTTTTTTTTGCATACCTCCTCACTGGCAGAGCCAGGAGACAAGGAAAAATGAGACAAAGAAAAATGTTCTTGACTTAGGATAAATAGGACTTAGGAAAACCCAAAATATCAGTGTGTTATCAATACCCTTCTCATTCAAAATCCAATACACAGCACTGTAACAGTTACTGAGAAGAAATTAACTCTACCCTAGCTGAACCCAGGACAAATAGACATGCACCAGCTCAGAACAGATTAATACTGAGCAATGCACCATTTAGGAATGATGGCTTTGGAACTTCAGAGTATTATCTCGAAGTCCTTCAACAAGTTGAATGACTTGTTATAGAACAACTTTCTAGATTTTGTCGTGAAAATGTAAAAACTTCATCATTGATCATAGGTATTTTTTAGTCTGTTTAATGATTTTAATATTAACCATCTTTCAGTAATATTGTATTTGCTTTGAATGGACAGCTAATATCTAACAGAACAAATAAGAACTTTTAGACCTTAAGGCTCATAAAGTGGAGAGGGAATATTACTTGCCTGATACTATATGTATTGTTTCTGCTGTTTGCCTTTATTCTGAGGAAACACACTAACATACAGACAGCAGGTTGCCTGTTATTTAATAAGGTGTAATATTTAATGTGATTTTCAATATTTATTTCTTAACACCTCTTCTTTTACTTGCAATTATAAGAAACTTTCATCTACAGTAATAGCAACTGTACTTTTACTTCAAGCAATTTCATATTAATTGATTGCAAATTTCCAGCTGGTGAAGCAGACTGAACTATAAATGCAATGGATGCAGTTATTAATTAATTTTTAATATTAAAAAGTATAAAAAAAGACTTCATGGATTAAATAAGTGAAATTAGAAATTGTTGTATTTTAGAATGCCTGAGAATTTCATTAGGCTTCCATGTCAGTATACTCGAGCAGCATGGGATTGATTCCTGTATGGGATGGATTCCTGTGATGTTTTAAACTTTTCCATTCCTTCCTCACTTAGGTGTAAAAACCTTTCAATGGGAGACATGAGAACCTTTAACCCAATTTTGAATATATGCTAAAAATATTCCTTAATTTGTCTCAAGGATTGAAATTCAACTTTGACAATGCCTTTTACAGATCATTCAGCTTCTGACAGATATCTCTCTAACACCTGGAGGGCTTTAATAAAGTTCTATTCTCTGGAAAATAATTTCACACAGGAAAAATTATGAAGTTTTGTTATATATTTTGCAATACATTTTATTACAGCCTTGTGGGAACACTTAATGAACACCAGTTAAATACTGCAGAACTGAAATACAATTCGTTTTCAGAAACAAGACCTAGACATTGGATCAGATAGCCTAATTCACTTAAAGCCATCCAGTATTTTAGCAGTGGAAACAGGAAGTAATGAGATAACTGAAGATGGGTAACTAGAGTCAGAAATAGTCACTAATTCAGCTACTGATTGGTTGAATAGCTGAATATGATTATACAGCGCAGGCAGGAGTTAAGGCACAACAGGGAACAGCACTTAAGACAGTGAAACATGTTCCAGAATAATTTCTGCATGAACCATTACTGACATTCTGTAGTCTGCATTTAGGATGAAGGTTGCTTTCTGAGGACAGATTTTTTACCTCAAAAGATTAAGTAAGCAGTGAATCATTAAATACCCTGCCCAGGGGAAATGGTTTACTGACAACCTTTATAATAAATCTTTTCAGAAATTCAGTAAACAGTGTCCATACACTCAAGCCATCTAAGTTTCCCTTTGCTGTTGACTTCAAAATCTGTGTGATATCCCATAGAATCACAGAATCATGGAATTATTACCTTCAATATCAATGAGTCCAACTGTTAAAGTAGCAAGGACATGTTGCCACTAAACCACATTCCCCAGTGCCACAAACACACACCTTTATAACATTTCCCTAAGCACCTTATTGCCTGACCAGCCTTTCAAAGAAGTCTTAACAGTGCATCTAAACCTTTCCTGTCAGAAATTGAGGCCATTTCCTTTTGTCCTGTCACTTGTTGCCTGGGAGAAAAGACTGACTTCCACCTGGCCCTGTACCCTCCTTTCAGGAAGAGTAATAAGGTCCCCCTGAGCTTCCTTTTCTCCAGGCTAAACACCCCCAGCTCCCTGAGCTTATCTCTGCAGGACTTGTGCTCCAGACCCTTCATCAGGTCTATTGCCCTTCTCTGAACATGCTCCAGCACCTCAATGTCCTTCCTGAATTGTGGGCCCCAGAACTGGACACGGGATTTGAGGTACAAATTCACCCCTGCCAAGTACAGGAGGATGGTTCCTTCACTAGTCCTGCTGGCCACACTGATTTTCCTGATATTCCTGATCCAAGCCAGAATGCTGTTGGCCTTTTTGGCCACCTGGGCACACTGCTGTTTCATATTGATCTGGCTTTCGACCTGCCAGCCCAGGTCCTTTTTCACTCAGCAGCTTTCAGCTGGTAGTCCCAAGAATACTCCTTCCCATATACTCTAAAATAAGTGTACAAAATAATTTTCATAATAAATTATTTTTCATGATAATGTGTGAAAATACAAACATTAGATTTTGATTTTGCTTCATTTTGTTTTCATTTGCATGACCCAGATATACTACTGTATGGTATTATTATGTATTTTTAAGGGATCTGGAAGCAATGGCAAAGTGTGAAGCACTTTAAACAGAGGATGTTTAGAGAAATTTTCATAGAATATTTAGAAAACTAACATTTTCCTTAAAGGATTAACTTTATCTCTAAAATATATGTAGTATGTGTAATAGGGACGTCTAAGGAATTAATTTCTATACGGATGGTTTTCCTTGGATATTAAATGACAGGAAAGTTGTTTCAGAGAAACAAAATGTGGAATAGACAAGATAAAGCCTAGAATTTGCAATTTAATCCTCTTCCATAATTTTGGCAAGGACAGCTAAGTGTGTATGAATCTTTGTAGTATAGAATGGCAATTGATAAAAATGAGAAATATTATAGTCTACAAAGCCAAAATAATTGTTCCATTCACTCATTTCTGTGCAAAGTAGCTTTGTGCAAGACTTTATTTCCATTGATGACAGCTTTAAACTGGCATGCCTCATACTAGGGATGTACTTGTATTCTAGACACTGAGCAGAAATCACTCTTAATTTCAACTCCAAAAAAACTTTCATAGATTAAAAAATGGCTTTATTAACAACTGTTATCAGAAAAAAATGTATTCGATCATCCACTAAGCCTACATGTTTTGCAGAATACCCATATTCAGTAGATCTCAGTTTTTCTGCCAGTGAAGACCTGAAATATTGTGATTGAACCCCACATAAAAACTCTTCTGCTCTGTGCTTCCCAGGGCTCCTCACCTTCCTCTGACACAGGTCCCCTTCTGCAGCCAAGCTGGCCATGCAAAATGAGCAGAGGGACAGAGGGCAGCTGCTGGGTTTGGCACCAGGAGTTGCTGACAAGCTGCAAAGGAAGACCCAGGTCCCCATGCCAAGGCCAGAGATGGTCCCAGATGGCCCCAGGCACGCAGCTGGGATGGGTGGGAGAAGCAGAATGGGGTAAGGCTCTGTGAACAGGCAGAAAGCAGTGAGGGTAAGCCAGGCAGCACCATTCTGGGGCTACACAGAGGGACAGAGGTCTGTACTGGGAGAGGGCTTGGCTGCAAGGCATGGGATATTTCTGGAGATTCCACAATGCGTGAAAACAGCCTCACTCAGGGGGTCTCATGGGTTAATACCATATTCCTGAGGCTCAGGAAGAATTCATATTCTTCTTGAATATGAATGAACTCTCATGCAATCTAACCCAAAACAATATCTCCTTTTTGAGGGGTTTTTCTCTGCTTTTATTTCCCTTTGGGTTTGAGGTTATACACAGCCCACACTGTGCCATTCCATTCTTACATTTGTGGAAAAGACTGTGTTAGCCCCAGCCGACTATTAATGATGACAGAATCAACCGAAATTGCTTTTGTAACTTTTGCCACATTTCCTCTGACAGATCCAAGCAGTCTAGCAAACATGAATTTTTTGGCTTCATACATTTATTTTTGAAAGGAAACCAAGACAAGCAAATAGTAAGCTTCCTTGCTGACCCATATTTTGAGAGAGTTCCTTAAAATGTTCTTTTAAATTATTCAATAGCAAGAGAAGGTCTAAGGAAAATACTGAACTGATACTTGATGAAGATGGTCATCTGACAAAAATGAATGGAAAAAAAATGGAGGCATTTAGTGCCTTCTTTGTCTCATTCTTTAATAATACTGATAGACCTTGACCTTCCCAATCCTCTGAGTTGGAAGACCAGAACTGTGGAAGAGGTGACTTTCCATTTGTGGACACTGAAATTGCAAGGGACAAGTTGTATCGGTTCATAAGTTCATGGGGCCTGGTGAGATTAGTCCTGGCGTACTGAAGGATCTAGTAGATGTTACAGCAGGAACCCCATGGTCATTTACCAAAGGTCTGGGGAATCTGGTGAAGGCCTTGCTGGATGAAATCTGGCCGATGTTATTAAATTTACAAGAGGGGCATGAAGGAGGACTCAGGAAACTACAGACCTGACCTCAGTATCTGGAAAAACAATGGAGGAGTTCATGGTGGAAACTACTGAAAGGCATTTCAAGCACAATGCAATCTCCAGGCACAGACTATGGGTTCAACAAGGGAAGGTCCTGCTTAAATAATTTGATATCCTTCTACAATAAGGTCTCTCATATAGTGGATGAAGGGAACACAGTCACTGCAGCTTTTCTCGATTTCAGTACTGCTTTTGATGCCGTCCCTCACAGCGTCCTTCTGGACAAGCTGTTCTGATAAGCAGGTGCACAGTGTGCTGCATGAAGAACTGGCTGAATGTCAGAACTTCAGGGGTTGTAAGGTGTGGGGCTACATCTGCCTGGTGAGCAGTCTCTAGTTGTGTTCCTCAGGGCTCTGTTTTTGGGACAGTTCTGTTCAACATGTTTATCAATGACCTGGATGCAGGAGTTGAATGCACCATTAGCAAGTGTGCTGACTATACTAGACTGAAGTGCTGTTGAAAGTGCCTTCTATCTCTCGGTTTTGCAGAGGGATCTGGATATACTGTAGCATTGGGCAATTATGGCATGAAATTCAATACATTCCAGATTTTGCCCCTGGGATTGGGAGTAACACCAGGCACAAGTGTAAGCTGGGAGAGGAGTGTGTGGAGAGCAGCCCTGCAGAAAGGGATCTGGGGGAGCTGGCGGGCAGCAGCTCAGTGTGAGTCAGCAGTGTGTGCCCGCGCAGCCAGGAGGGCAAACCCCATCCCGGCTGCATCAGGCACAGCAGCACCAGCTGTGATGGGATCATCCCGCTGGATTCAGCCGTGGTGCGGCCTCACCCTGAGTCCTGTGTGCTGTGGAGGGCCCCAGAGTTTGAGAAGGATGGGAAGGTCCTTGAATGATTCCATGTTGAATATGCAATCAATGTAATTGAAAGGTTTTTAAAATATATCTTTATGAAGCTTAAACTGAGTAGGAAAACATTTTGAAAAATTTTACATAAGCTTAAACAGAATAGGAAAAGAGTGTTAAGATTTTCATAGAGAGTAAGCACAAAAAACTGAATCAGAAGAAAGATTGCTTTTTTAGAAGGCCAAACAATTCACCTGAGACTTGTATATAGCCCAAAAAGGGGTTTTAAAATGAATAGAAAAAAGAAATATGAGACACTGGAGTGAAGCAATAAAAAGATTTTTTTTTCTTCCCATGAAAGGACTATTATGCTATAGAGGAACCAAAGCCATAAATGGCCTATAATATTACCAAACAATTCTCAGAGGAATTACATTTTTTGAGCTATAAGTAGGTATATTAGCGAAAGTACAAATCCTTCAATCACTTTTTTCCTTAGTGTTGGAATGGTTCTGTATTTTGAAGAATTTAAAAATTGTTTAGAGATAAAAGAAATCTTATCTTATTTGAGGAGCATGGAATAATTTAAGTAGGTAGGAAGCAATTCTGGAATTCCTCTAATCTTTAATGGTCGATCTGGCTATCCCTCCTACTTTTCACCTCAATGTGTCCTTAAGTTTGTTTTCTCACCAAAGAGGATTTCTTCAATGGGAGAAAAGTATTATGTAATGTCATGGTTTAAACATATATGAAGTATACTTATATGACTGTGAAAAATCTACTCTGCAATTTTAAAGCTGTACCTTTCATTCCTGGAATGAGCCTCATAAATGCACGCTTCTCCTTTCCCCTTCAAAAGCAGAAGCAAATCTATCAATAACCTGCAGGGATAGGTGCTTGTTTTAAAAAGATGGAGCTTTAGCTATCTTTTTGTTTGAATATTTGTTGAAACATTTGAATTCAGTTGTATTTCTTCCAGTTTAAGATGGTAATCTCATGCTTATTTATACTGACTTAAGAGAAAAACTGAAAAAGTTTGAAAGCACAAAATACTATTAAACTCCTCTAAATTCTTTTTTCCTGCTCAAAGCAGTACAAGATGAATCTTGTTTGAAAAACTTTTTTTCATTGTCAATAGATTTTTTCCAAAATTTTTTTTTCTTACTATGTAGCACCTACTCATGTCCACAGTATTCCAGCAAAGTTCCAAAAATAGAACAACGACATTAAAATACTAAAAACATAAAGAAGAAATCAATACATGCTCTATCTTGATAGTAAAATTATGAAATACTTTGGTTCCGTAGGACCATTGAGTTTTTCTCTTTAGATAAATTTTATGCATCACACTTTGCTTCTTGGAATAGGGTGAACCCTGAAAATAGGACAGGTTTGAGGAGAAGGATGATTAGAAATAGTGGAGTACAACAGAAGACAGAGAATATGTGTGGAAAGGCAAACAGCATGGAAAAAAGCAGGCGGCAGAGTGAGCCTTCTTCTTACTGTGCATAAGGTATAAACTGATTTGAGGTAAGGATCATGCAGCTTTCACCTCTTTACCACTGCATAGCACCAGTTGTGTGATCAAGCTATACAGAATGCCTACAATGTTACTTCCTGTTTGACTGTTAGTCTGGACATTGGTCTTGGAATCCTCCTATTTGAAGAGCACTATATAGGAAAGTGTTTTTATTAATAAAACCTTGTTGCAGCCAAATAACCAAAAACCTCTAAGTTCATATTTTTGTTTACAAATATTAGCACATATAATCTACTTTTTAACTTTTTTTCTTAGATTGTCTTTTCTGGATTTACAAAGCAAGTTTGAGTAATACGCATTCAGTGAGTAGCTGCCTGCTTAGAACCAGGGGAAAACAACTTACCTTGGACTCAAGCGTAGTGAAAAAGTGGCAGCCATATTCACAACTTTCACAGTAATAATTTTGTTTCCAGTAACTCTAAAAAGAGACAAGAAGTTTTGCCAGTATTCTCAAACTGCATGAATACATTACAATGACATAAACAAAAGAATGAAGAATTCCCTTTAGGATTCATGTCACAAACTTTAAAACAAGGTACCTGTGTAGAGTGGGAAAAAAATAATAAGCCAATTAACGTCAGAATCATACACTAAGGAAAGTATAGACTGTGATAAGATCATCCCTCAGCCTTCTCTTCTTCAAGATGAACAGACCAAATGACCTCAGCATCTCCTTATAAAGTTTAGCCTTCAAGACCTGTCACCATCTTGGGCACCATTCTCTGGACACACTTTAGTTAGCTTTATATCCTTCTTATATTCAGGCCCCTCCTCCTCCTCACAGCACTTAAGGTGAGGCCACCCCAGTGCAGAGCAGAGTGGGACAATGCCCTCCCTTGCCTGGCTGGCCATGCTGAGCCCGATGCACTCCGGGACACAGTTGGCCCTCCTGGCTGCCAGGGCACTGCTGACTTACACTGAATCTGCCCTTGGTATACACCAAATTACAACTAAGGAATAGAAAAATGAAAGCAAGTTTGTCAGTATCTGAGTTACTGTTAAGACTAGCCCAAATGAGATAATAAATTAGCAGTCCTGTTACTGAGTACGAGTAGTATTAGTACTGAGGACTGTAAAAGTGGAAATGAACCCTCAATCTGTTTCTCATTCACTAGAGTTCAAGGTTTGAGACATCTCATAGCACCTTAATTTTCTTCCATTTTAACCATTTCACTCATTAAAATCTTGTTACATTCATACGATAATGGAATTTCAAAGGCATTTTTGAAAGAGTGAAGGCAAATATGGTGAGGTTTACTGGGGCTTTTTAAAAATTTTATCCTTATAATCAAGGTATCTAATTGAACAAATAGATTAAATAACTATAAAAATGAAAATAATACATACAGTTTGTCAGGTAGAAGAAGGAGTATGTTGGCAATTGCTTATTTAGAAGAACAAAACAAACCATTTGCCTCAGCATGTATTTTACAGGAAAGTGTACGCCTGCAGTATGTCAGTAGTAATTAACATGCAACTTATATAATTTTCATTTCTACCATCTTAATTGATGGTATGCTCTTGTTTCTTACAAACAAACCACAGTAAACCTTTTCTTTATGCATTCCCAATTATTTAAGTAGTTTTAGAAATCTGAGTGTCCTGCAGAGCTGTTTAGAGCTCAGCTAATGAAACATCTGAAACAAAATTTCTATAAGGCCTAAAGAGCCAGGCAATAGATTTAATCTTGTTCTAAAATGCTTCAGTTTATGTGATTATCCATAGTTTTCATAAAAATATCTCTTCTGAACAGTCCAGGCAACTGTCAACTTTACACATTTCCAAATAAGAACAATATTAAATCTAAGGCTTTATTCAGGATCTAAAAGAGAAGTATGGAAAGAAATCTGTCCTGATTCATTTTCTCTTGTTAGAACTAAAAAGCCTGAGACATTTCATTCTACAAATTGCCTCAGCCTTCCAGAGAGATGATTATTACATTTAACTGCAAATGCTAGACCAATTTTTTTGATCCATTTGGAAGACTAAATGAAGCAAAGGCTCATGCACAGAGTAAATTTGCAACTGTGAAGAAAGAAAAACAGTAATCATCGTAGAGTGGTAGTTTTACAGTTGTTGACATTAAATACTGTGTACTTGGTAAGTTTTCAGAAACATAAACAAGATTATGCTAATTTTGACTTTCAAGAGAAAAGGGGGATGGTGTACTCTTTTGAGAAGAGAGATCATGAGTCCCTTGCAAAACCACTTTTTCTGTGTCAGGCCGAAGTCAGCAAACCAGGTCTAGAAATACTATTGACAGTAGTAAATTGACACAGGAGTTCACACACTGAGCCATCTGTTCTGTCTTTCATATTTCTCATGTGAAAACTGAGGACATAGGCATAAATGAAAAGAAAGGTACAGTGATGTAATTTTTGACTTGGTAAGCCTCTGAGGAGGGAACCAAACTTGGCATATAAAAATTAGAAGGCTTGAAATCTGATATCATGCATTGTTTTGATGCAGCAGATTGTCAGACATTGGAGAGGTCAATGTTAAACTAAATTTGTGGTTCTGCTGTGGTCCTTCACTGTGACTAGGGTGTTTCTCCACATGAAAAATTTGGTATGAGCAGTCACACAGCTAGTGTAGACGATTGTAGTTGACTGCTGTTCACAGATGAGTATGCCTAGCATCACAGTATAGTACTTCTGAATACAAATTGTCGCTCAATAGAAAAGTCATTTGGCTATGATTTTATGTAAAGATTTCTTCTGTACTGAATAGTACAGAAAGATTGAAACTGTACATTAACAGTTGTCTAATGCACTAGACAATCTAGACCTCTTGCATAAACTACATAAATGCCACATATGCAACAAGTATTAAAGAAGGAATACTGACCTTAAGTTAATATAGTACTTTGAGTAAATTTTAAGGGAAAGGAAAAAGAAACGTCATCTCCATAAGAAAAAAGGGGGGGAAAGGCCGAAAAAAAAAACCAGCCCCAAACTCTTTTGTTCAAATACTTCTCTTACCATGCTATAAGTGGAGTGTCTTTCAAACTGGTTTTTGTTACTGCTTCCTAAACCAGAAAAACTTTCAGACTCTGATTTAAAAATAGTAAAAATAATGATAACATTGGCATTATGGAAAATACAGCAAGATTATAAAAAACTAACACTGCAAGAACAAAGAAAGCAGAATTTTGGTTAAGGTGAAAATTCATAGAATCATAGAATTATAGGATTGCTTGGACTGGAAGGGACCTTAAGGATCATCTAGTTCTAAATCCCCTATAGTGGTCGGAAACATCTTCCACTAGACCAGGTTACCCCCAGCTCCATCCATCCTGGCCTCGAACATTTCCAGGGAGGGGACATCCACAACTTCCACATCTTCCACATCCACAGTATCCACAACTGGGTAGCCTTTCCCAGTGCCTCACCACTCCCACAGGAAAGAAATTCTTCCCAAAATCTGTTCTAAACCTGCTCTCTTTCAGTTTGAAGCCATTCACCCTTGTCCTATCCCTTGTAAAAAGTCCTTCTTCATCTTTCTTGCAGTCTCCCTCAGTATTCTTCCCATGCCACCTGACCTTGTCATACACCTTGCTTTTTTCTCCTTATTTCAAAGTGAAGATCCCTGTTCAACCATGCTGGCCTTCTGCCTTGTCTGCTTACTTCTAACATTCTGGAATTGCCTGCTTCTGTGCCCGAGGAGGTGATGTTTAAAGAGTGGCCAGCACTGATGGACTCCAGAAAAACATTTTCCCAGGGGACTTTACTCACTAGTTCCCTGAGCAACCTGAAGTCTGCTCTGCTTATGTCTGGTATTGAAGTGACACATGTCTGAAGTTTTGCTGTCACTTTTCACAGTCAAACTGTTTTCCTCTTGGGTTCCATTACCTCAGGGGTCTTTGGCTCATCTCTGTAAGACTGCAAGTGTATTCCAGGCTGGCTAGTACATCTCATAGTCACCAACAGAGGTCCCTTGCAGCACCCTGTCCCTCTAACCTTTGTGTATCATCCCACAGCTTGCCTGGGGTAAGCCTGATATTTTCCTTCTTCCCCATCACATCTAGTTCTAATCTCTGCCAATAAGCCCTGCTAGTTTCTGAGCAAAGACTCTCCTTCCTCGTAGAGAAAGGCGAGCCCCCTGTGATGCCAGCATGCCTGATGCTGTGTAGGCAAACTATAGCATTATGATTGGAAAACCAATCACACAACAAACAGTTTGTCAAAACATTATAGAGAAAAAGTATAAAAAATCAAAACAAACAAAAAACCTCTACAACCCTCAAAACCACCTAACAGATGGGATATTGAATGCAGCATGAATGCTCCACGGATAATTTAGAAATATGCCAATTCTTGAGTAACTATATTGACCTGAATTTTTCTGGTGATCTGTGCAAATAAACTGCCTTTCCTTTGATAATCTTACAAATACTGAGAAGTGTTTTACTATGAATTACATTTTAGAGATGTGAAAATTGCTAGGAATAAGTTGGATGTGATACATATATGGGCCTGTACGTTTTTGTCTCTTGCTCTGGACTGGCTCAAAATTTGTAAGATGAATGTTCTACAGAGTGAGAATTCTCTGTGCACATTATTTCTACCTATATAAACAGGATTTAAACACTTTTGTTCATATAAGGGTGTAAAATGGTATTTCTATGTGAACCTTGTATTGTGCCAGATTTGATTGACATGCTTCAATGCAATTTGTACAACAATATAACCAATGTAGGAACACTTTCTAAAAGTGGCTATAGACATTTGAGTACAGTTCTGAAAGTGACTTTACTTATTCAGATTACATTTTTCTGAATTTTTTCAAAAGCACTAAATGGAATAGAAATATTCCATGTAGTCTAGGAGTAAAAATCAGTGTTCTTTTCTTTGACAGCTGGGAGGAAGTTGAAAAAAAGAATCAGTATTTATTTTGAATCCTTTGTTTGCACTAAACGTAGTAGAGCTACATTTAGTGTGAAATTCACCTAGAATTTTGCTGTATTCGGTAAAAGTAAGTATTCCTTTAACTAGAAACACATACTAGAAAGATATTGCTGGTTCATCTAATATCTTAAACATCTTTCCAATGAATATATCTTTGCAAAACAGCAGTAATTTCAACCATAATTATTTTCATTAAATGTTTATTTGCATAAACTGTTTTATTCATGCTATTATAATTTGCCATATACTGTTAACAAAGCCCAGGCTATTTCATGTTCCATTTCATATGCAGCTATGACTGATTAGTTCAAGCACATTGCATGATCATGCATATACATCGGCATAATTTTCATCATTTTGTATCCAGATCTGGCAAGTTTTGTTTTCAAGTAGATGATCTTTACTAATGAGGTGCAGATTTCTTTATGTAAATCAACGAGCAACAAAAGACCCCCCCGAGCTTCCTTGATCAGAAAGCTCTCTAACCATATGTAGTAACACTGCAGCAGACAGAGTCCTACCTAAAGTCTTGGAGTTTTGGGCAGTTTCATTTGAGATAACAGTCAAGAACAGTAGTGTTTCTTCAAAATAATTTTTCAAGTTATAAACATTATAACATTATAAATATTATAGCAACTTCTACTGTTGCAAATTAAGAAGATTCCTTCCCTAGCCGTTATATCAATCAATCTCTATATTATGAAAGTGTATTACAGTGCAATGTAAGGTAATGAGCTAGTGGAATTTACTGAAGACTTACATATTAGAAGACTTAGATATTCATGCTTAAACAAAAATGTTAAATAACAGCTTAGCCCATGAAATAAGGACTTTTCTTCTTGGAAGCTTAGGGCTGTCTGTCAAGGGTAAAGGACATGCTCGAACAGCCAAGATAACACCAGCATCCCAGTCTCTCTAACACATTATTCTCTGGTGGAGGGGTCAGTGTTGTTTGGTATCAGAGATAAGTAACTGTGGAAAGTCCATCTCCTGGAACATCTGGATCACTAGACAAGTAGCAAGAATTCTGGAAAAAAAAGTAGTTACTTCCAGACTTTTACTATAACTTGTAACTGGTAATGTGGTGTTCCTGATTAATCAAATCACACTGTTCATGAACCTTTGAAGGTTATTTGACCCTTATGTAAAATCACATTCAGGATGCCTCAATACTGCTGAGACACTTCATGTGCATGAATAAATACTTACTCTTGTACATCAGTACTTTGCACCCTAGCTCTTCTCCTTGGTTGGCACTGGCCAGTTGTGAAGTTTTGTGACAAAGTATTAATCCATGTGACCTGGCTGCATATTACAGGAGAGACAAAACTGTCTTGTTGTAAGACAGTTAGAAAAGGAGGAAGAAAAGGAGGAAATAATATAAAGGAGGTATTTAAAAGATGTGTAGATGTGGCACTCATGGATATGGTTTAATAGCAGACTTGGCAATGCTGAGTTAATGGCTGGACTCAAAGATCTTAAACATCTTTTCTAACCCTAACATTCAGGAAAATGGTATTGGAGTAACTATTTAATATGAAGATGGATATAATAGAAAGCATTTGGAGAGCCTTCTAGATCAACTATATTTTGTGATACTCAGAGGGATTAAGATTCACCTTCTCTCAAATTTCATCTTTTTCTACTGTAGTTTCAGAACTGGCTAGCTCCTTGGTTTTCCGCTTGGATTAATTGTTTATGTCCCTTATGCAGTGTCGCAACATTTGTATTTTCAGGAAAAACCTAAGAGCTTAATGTGTTTACACTTCTCAGAAATGTATTTTAAAAGACTATTGAGGTCTTTGATCTCTGGAGTGGTTTTCTGTTTTGATTTGTTGGATTTGTTTGGTTTTGGGGCTTTGTTTTTGTTTTTTAGTCTAGCTGTCTCAGGTATTTAAGTGTTTATAATGACACAAGGTTCTGGATGGGGTTTTTATATTACTCGTTTTTATTAAAATGACTTTGAGCTACAGAAATGGTGTTAATTCTAAAATCACTGCCATGAACCGAAGATCATACATGACGTACTCCGGCTAAAGCTAGCTATCCATTAGGATAAAAATATAGATAGAAGGTCCAGCAGAGCCTAAACATGGAACACATATAGAATCCTAACAACCAAAATTACAAGGACAGATCTTCAGAAATATCAAGCCATATCAGCTGTATTGACTTAGCTTCTTACCTGGTTTTCAGCTTTCAGCTTAGTGTTGTTCTGGTTACATGGTGATTATTTCTCTGTTTATTTTCTCTATTTCTATTTATCTTGCTTCATCACATTTATGTGCTGCAGTCTGATCACAAGGTATTTCTAATCAAATAAGCCTAGTAAAATCAAAAGCTGTTACCCAACTCCTTTCTCATCCATGTCAAAGACAAAACTTAATTCAGTGAAAATATTTAAATTAGCCTAAAAATACTTAACAGTATAGGTTGCTAGTCCCTCATGGTCAACACCTGTCATGATACCTTTAAAAGAGAGCTTTTATGGCAAACTCACTTCAAAATTATCAAGCTAACTAAGTAATTTACACATTCAAATGCTGTTTCCTTGTGTTTCAGTAAAATATAAAGTTTGAAAGCTAGGAAATTTGGGAGGTAAGTGTATATGTATATCTGTGTAACTACATGGTAAGGCATTGAAGTATAAATGAAGAAACAAGGACCTGGTGAGTGTATCTCTTATGCATTAAGATATTAAAAAAAAAATCATTCCTATTACACGGGAAGATTTGGATGCAGAGATTTTAATTAGTCACTTGAATTAATTATTTGACTACACATAAATTCATATTTAGGTCTGAAAATCAACATTTTAAGAATTTCAAGCTCTACTTTCATACTCAATTTATAGCCACAAGTACCACATCCTGGAGAAAAGCAGCTCACATTTGCACTGTAAGTTTTATTTGGAATGGAAAGTGGCTATATTAAGTGCCACTAAATTCCCTTTTTAATACAAAAGAGAGTTTGAATATTGGGACAGTAGCTATTGGTCTAAAGAGTTTTTCCTCTTGAAATTACTGTCTACTATACAATGCATTTATTATCAACATTAGCTTTTGAATCACTTTTCTGCACATCCAATTAAAAAGATTTGTAGTGTACTTCGCATTCACAACTCGGCTGATGAATGTTAGTTTTCATTTATTTTGTTTTCTCACCCATCCCTGAAATTTTTACTTTAGTTTAAACAAAGGGTTCAGGGATTACTCAAAGCTGCTGCTGGATTAGACTTGGCTTCACACTCCAGCAATTTATTTTTTTTCTTCCTAAGAGAAAATTAAATATTAAATTCTAAGATCTGGCATTTTGGGGGAGATAATTCTCCATCTATAATCCAAATTAATTAGCTATTTATTCATGAAACCAAGGAGTTCCAGAACTTTAGTTTTACATGACAATATAAACCAAACCATGAATAAAGATAAAAAATTAAAGCATTTAAATAGTATCATTAAGATTGTTTGATGACTGATATTAGAATTAGAGATAAGCTTAATTATTTTGGTGAAATGGATCTCAGGCCTTTACTTTTGATGTCAGAAACAGAGAGATTTGCAGCCAGGAAGGAACTGATGATGAATTTTAACCTATTATCCTTGCTAGACTTCACTACTTCCTTAAGTACTGGAACCCTAAAGTATTATGCTTTTTTGGGTATTTTATTTGCAGAAAGGCAATGTTGTACCAATCAAATATTTTGTTATATTGGTGGCTATAATAAAAATACTACACAATCTTACATTATTTAGAAATAAAATAACATTTTCAATGGTATGCAACCTTCTTTCATTTATATTAGTTTGGACATAACAACTAAAGCTTTTGGACAAGTATATAAATGATTAGCAATTTTGTTGAGAAATTTAATAATTTCTTTCTTTCTGTTGCATTATTGTCTTCCTGGCATCCACTGATGGGTTTGACATAAAAAGTATAAAGGTACAGGATAGTTTCTGGTAAATTTGTGTTAAAAAAGCCCCCCAAACCTAACAAACCCTTTAACTTCTGTTGCTTCATCTTTCTTATCATCCTACCTGCATGGTAATGTTCTATCCAGGACTCCTGACTATAAGAACTATTACTGCCCACGTGAAGAATATACTAAACTTGTAAAAGTGCATTTGACAACTTCTATGCCTCAGGACAACATTTGCTATTTCATCAGGTATTCTTATATTAATGATAACCTGAACCATTTTGGTTTACTTTTATTTTTTCAGTTATGCTTTGCTTTTTGGGGGTGATAATGGCAAAGGGAAGGACTTCATTTACCTATTTTCTTTGATCCCTAAATTCCCTTTTATCCTTTGTTTGGCAGAACATTATCAATTTTTCACGTTTGAAGGCCTTTTTAGCTCAGATCTTTTCAACCTTAGGCATTGGTGCTAATCTGAGAGTTGTGTTTAATTCTGACTGTCCTAGTAGCATTGACTTTGCTTATAATACTTTTGAAACCAGTACAAGGTATGTTTTTTGGAGATGACACTCATTTCCAAGGTCAAAATCAGCTTTCATGTCTTACATAAAGTTAAGTTCATTAAAATTATTCTCTAATTATTACATTCATCCTATGCTCTCATTAGAACTCTTTCTTCTTATGAATGTGTGAGTAGGTGGGAAAATAACAGAAGGATATTGAAAAGACTGAGCACTAAATAGATTGTTCATGGGTAAGTCATGAACCAAGAACATGAAAAAAAGTCTCTTTTATTAAATGAACTATGTTAGAATCCAGAAGAAAAATACAGAAGTTTATTGCAGTCATGACATATTACAGGTGTTTAGTAAAACTGATTTTTTAAGAAAAGACATAGGCAATGTCATTCGTGTTTTCAGAAGAGAAAGTTGCATTTGTCTTCCAAAGTAATTTGGCTGATATTTTCAGGGAATTTTAATATCAAGTAATAGAGAATAAAAATAAATGAATGTATACTTGATAAAGATAAATCCAAAAAATACCACTGGTCCATGAACAAGCTCAAAACTCACTGACACTGGAAGAAATAAAAATTCTGGGGTTTTTGTTCAGTTTAGTGGTTTTGATTTTGAGTTTTTTTGCATTGAATGTGTGTGATGCAGTTTTTCTCACTTATTAAACTGTAAAATGACATAAAATGCCCCACTATTCACAAAGAAAGTCTAATGGAAACATGTTAATTTTAATGATTTTTTTAACTGGGAAATATGTTTGAGATAAATATGAAATATGTGGACAAAATCCAGAAAAAGTAAAAAAAAAAAAGCCAAGATGATTAAATATTATCTTGGCAGAAGGATATGTTTGTGTAGTTATTTTTTCGTCAAGGATCCTAATGTAAAAATGTTTACTCATTTGATTTCTTTGTTGTTCATAAATAAAATCAAAAGATTTTAGTTTTATTCTAATACGGAAGAGATAGCTTTCTGGATAGAATACCAATTAAAATCTCAGATTTTGATGACTCATAAAATCATTAAGGTTGGAAAAGACCTTCAAGATCATTGAGGCCAACCTTTGACACTACATCCACTAAATCATGGCACTAAGTGTGACTCCTACTTGGTTTTTGAACACTTCCGGGTATAGTGACTTCACCAGTTCCCTAAGGAGCCTGTTCACTGATCTTTCAGTGAAGAAATTTTTCCTAATATCCAACCTGAATCTCCCTTGAGACAGCTTGAGACTGTTTCCCATGTAGTTATCACTGGTTGACTGGGAGGAGAGACTGACTCCCAACTCGCCACAACCTCTTTTCTGGTAGTTGTAGAGATCAATAAGGTCTCCCCTGAGCCTTCTTTTCTTTCTTTGCTGAAACTCTCCAGCTCTCTCAGACGCTCCTCATAGCACTTAATGTTCCAGACCCTTCACTAGATTTGTTGCCCTTCTCTGGCCACCCTCCAATACCTCGATGTCTTTCTTATACTGATGAGATCAAAACTAAAAGTGCAGCCTCTCCAGTGCTGAATACAGGGGACTGTCCCTTAACTGGTCCTGCTGGTCACTCTGTTTCTGATAAAAGCCAGGATAAAATTGGCCGTCTGAAAACATTGCTGGCTTACACTCAGCCGGCTCTTGACCAGCAATCCCAGGTCATTTCCACTGGGCAGCTTTCCAGCAACATTTCCACAAGCCTGCAGTGCTGGATAGGGTTGTTCTGACTGAAGTACAGGACCTCACATTTTACACTGTTGAAAGTTATACAATTGACCTTGACCCATAAATCCAGCCTATCCAGAACCCTCTGAAGACCCTTTTTATACTCCAGCAGATCAACATTCTTCCCCAACTTGGCGTCATCTGCGAACTTGCTGAGGGCGCACTTGATCTCCTCATCCAAATCATCAATAAAGGTATTAAACAGGACTGGCTCCAACACTGAGCCCCAGGGAACACTGGTTTGACCAGCCACCAATTGGCTGTAACTCCACCACACTCTGGGTGCAGACATCCAGCCAGACTTTTCCCAGTGAAAAGTACACCCATCTAAGCCATGGTTTGCCAGCTTTTCCAAAAGAATGCTGTGGAAAGTTGCGTCAAAAGCTTTACTAAAGTCCAGGTAAACAACATCCACAGTCTTTTCCTCCTCCACTAAGCAGGTGCATGCCATAAAAAGAGATCAAGTTGGTCAGGCAGGACCTGCCTTTCATACAGCCATACTGCGTGGGCCTGACCACCTGGTTGCCCTATGCTGCATGAGGGCACTGAAGATGACCTGTTCCATAACCTTTCCTGGCTCTGAGGTCAGAATTGCAGGCTAGTAGTTCCCCACATCCTCTTTCTGGTTCTTCTTAAGGTGTGTCTAGACTTCCTGGGCTCCTTTGCCCTTCAGGACTGCCTTTCAAGAGACTTTCTCCACTTTCAAGAGACTTCCTCCTAAACAAGTCAAAGTCTTCCTTCTGGAAGTCCAAAGTGGCAGTTCTGCGGATCTACTCGTTACTTTTCCAGGATTGAAAACTGTAATTTCATGACTCCTGTGCCAAAGACAACCTCTGACCACTACATCACCCACTAGTGCTTCTCTGTTTGCAGACAACAGGTCCAGTGGGGCGCCTTCTCTGGCCCTCTCACCAGACGGGGACATAGCTGTTAGCAAAATAAACTGATCTTGGGGAAAATTAGCTAAAATTATTGCCAATTAAAATAAATAAGTAATTAATTACTCAGTTGCCTCGTGGGAAACAGAGAGAAAAACCTTAAAACAACCCCTTTCCTTCTCCGTTTTCACAAGCTGATCATTAATCCTTCACTCCAAAACACCATTGTCCTCACTTAAGTGGTTTAGGGGGGTATAGTAGGTGGGATTTAAAGTCAGTACACTGTAGTTCCCCTCTGCCTCTCCTTTCTCCTCACACTTCCTCTGCTCCAGTGTGGCCCCTCTACATCCTGCAGTTCCCTCAGAAATACCCAACTGCATCTCAGGTACAGACAGTACAAGTCTTCTGTGGGTTGTAATGTGGAGATCTTCTCCAGCATAGTATTCTTCCCCTTCCTGCTTTGACTTTGGTATTCCCTCTGGTCTCTCTCACTCTTTTTGTTCTTTTTATGTCTGTCAGTTTAACCTTTTTTACACATGTTTTTGTAAGGGCATGACATGTGACTGATAGGCTCAGTTGTGTCCTTGGTGGATTTACTGGAGCCAGCTGGAACTTGCTGTGGCTTGAATGAGACAGGCCATGATGTCTTTGCACAGTGCCCTCCCTGCAGCACTCACACTGACAGCATCTTGCCCGTATGCTGCCAAGGAAAGAAAAATTATCTTGTCTTCTAGAGAGAAAATGACTGCAAAGCTGTTTCTTTCTCATGATGAAGTCGGTTATCTGGGAACTGTAAGCTGTTCTTGATCTTAAGGTGGTTTGATGAATATGTATAATAAGTACTTCATAATGTTTATAATGATAAAATAAAACTCTTTGACAGTGATTATATTTGGGGTTTCCCCTGAACTGGACTGTTTTTAGAAGGAAGCTGGACAGAGGTACTTTTCAGGCACTTTTCCATTCTCCATTTATGGTCAGAACCAAGAGTTTTACTGTCTTAAGGATTATTCATAATCAGTTGGCTTGTATATTGACCTTAAGGAAATTTGTCAAATTTAGTCACAACCATGGGACATGATTCCAGCAATGTGGAATGTGCACATACAGACAAATACACAAATGCTTATGTTCATATTTAGTAGTATCATTATGCATTTAGGATTTTACTGTGTTATGTGCACCAAACATTTCAGCACTGTGAACATGGCTTTCATGTAATGACTAACACCTTCGAGGCAAACTGCATTCTGAGCATCTGCTGGGAGTATAGACATAAAAAATTGCACAAGTTACTTTAGTAAATAATTCAAATGATGTAATTGTGGAAGAATATTGATATCAGTGATTTTTTTCATCTCACATACTGTGCTGAAAGAAAGATTTTCTTTCATTTCAAGGCTGCTGGAACGTCAGTGCGTCATGATTCCCAGAGACTGGTGTGGTGCTCATCTCTTTGTCTTCCAAAAGTTAAAAAGATGAGCAAGTTAATGTCCCTGAGAAATAATGTTTTCCATTTTTTTAAAATTTGTTTTATTTCACTTTCCCCAGCTGGTACAAAGGTGACTTATGCAGTACTTCTTAATATTTGCATGGTGTGTTGACGGTGCACACATAATAAACTACGTTAAAAGAGGGTGAAGCAGTTCAGTGCACTCATAATGTCACTTTTCCACAGAAGCAGTTGATGTTGCAAAAATGTCATGTGATCATAACAACAGAAAATGAAAAAGGATGAAAGTTCATTTTGATAATATATTAGCTATGTGAAAATATTAGAGTGTCATGACTGAATACTGAAATGTTGATTCAGACTTTGTTCACAAGTCAGCTTTACTTGGCTGTTGATTCTATACAATCTGAAATGCATATGCAACAGTAGTACATATTTTACCAGATAGAGGCATTCAAGAAAATTGCGGTTTATTTAAATATGTGTAAATATAATTTGTTTCATCTCAGCTGTTCTGAGACTTGTGTGATCCTTTGAGTTGTGAGCAGATGATGTGTCTGTCACAAGATGTTTTTACTTTTCACATTTGGTGAGTGAAATACTTATGTTACAATATTCTGTTATATGTAAGTATCTGTTTTCCCAACATCAGTTCTCAGAAGTCTGTGACGTACTGTTCAAGCAGGGTAGGTGACTTTTCCTAGATCAGAAAACAGTCACTGAAAACAGTGTGGCACAGCTGCTTTTATAGAAAATAGCCCCTGCAACAACAGTGATGGCTGAGAGAGGAACTTTAGCATACAAAAGCCAGAAAAACTAATGTGGATTTGAAGAACACACAGTAATTGATTACAGCGAATAATTAGGCATTATATTTATAATGATTTCCTGAGGTGAAAAGATCAAGAGCCATTTTAAATACTGGTATATAAAAAATGTTATTAATTCTTTTATGGTGACAAACTATTTTTGTTTTCCCCACAAAACTTGTATCAATTTTACCATAGTTTCATCATTTAACATTATATGCAGTAAGTAGAGTAAAAGAGTTACAAAGAGCAGTTTTAAATTAAGTTCACGGATAATTTGAAAGGAACATTATATTCTCCTCCTGTCCTTAATGGCAGGCTCAACTGCACTGATGAAACACAGTTATTGATGGTAAAGCAAAGTCATTAGGAAGCAAATCCCTGATTGAGAATTTTAACTCCATAAATGAGCTGCGTAAGTACTTAACCTGGGAACTCCCAGGGTATTTTAAAGCATATTTCCAATTAAATCTGTCTTGAGGAACAGAATGGTACTACATTTTCTTTAGAGTTAATGGGATTATTATTTTTCCTTTGACCTGCATACGTACTCCTGATCTGCTATGAAGATATTACTGGTAGATGTTTAAAATGTGGGCTGGAATGCTATAAGTGCAACTTTACGGTTGTCACACATTTTTGAGAAGGGTCACCTGCTCTAGCTGACGTGGCTTTGTGTGAGGAGATTGGACCAGCTAATCCCCAGACATTCTTTCAACCTCAGCTATTCTACGATTTTATAGAATACAATAGACTAGACTAGACTAGACTAGACTAGACTAGAATAGAATAGAATAGGAATGATCTTAAGCATTGTGATAGCACTTTGATTTCCTCACCTGTTAAGGTAAGCAGTATAATTAATGGCAAAGCTATACAGTGATCATACTGGAGGTTCTATGTTAGACTTGAAAACTCCATAAATACATTGACATTTACATTTACTCCATAAATTATATATATATGAATAAAAGTCAAATCTACAAGTGGTTCAGTGTTACGGATTCGTGGTGGTGAAAAAGCTAAACATAGAGAAAAATTAATTCTGTGGTATTTTTAGTAGAAACTTATATATATGAATATTTCCATACCTTGACTTAGCTTTCTTTCTTTGTTCTAAAGAATCTAGTCTCCTTCCAGTAACATACTTGGTTGGTGTTCAGCTCATGATTCTTCAGAATCTCTAATTCCTTTTTAAAAATTTTCTTCCTGTTGAGCTAAATTAGGATCTAATACCTGTTATGACCTATGTTTTTCTTCATAGGACAAACATGTTTGTAGATGTGCATGTTTTTTGTCTGTCAAAAACTACAGAAGCCTAGATTAGTTCAGGTATTTTAGAATAACATCATATTTTGTGCATTCTTTTCAAGAATAAACTAGGTTATACTCTATTAGAACACATTTTTAATGTAACTGTATTCTTTGAATATCTTAATAACTACTGTTTTTAGAGTTATTCCCTATTATTCTAAAAGACACTGATTTTTGAAAATATTATTTTCTCACCTCCCTGATATATACCAGACCAAATATAAAATTGTAATTGCCATGTGATGAGCTCAGAAAACAAAAAAAAATCCTAGTAAAACTTTTAGAGGTCAGAAACTCTTCTGTCAGAGTATGCCAAAGTATGAAAATTAAATGCCTTGTAGAAAAGTGTAATTTCTGTTTATTTTTCAGTTGGAAATTCACAAGAAATTTAATAGCAGGTATTTCTTAATGTAATACTACTCTATAATATTCTATTTTGGCATTTTAAGGATATTTCAAATTATTTTTTTTTCAGTTGTGAAAAACCAAACAAATGCATTTTTAATTTTCAAATTTCCTGAAATTCATATTCAGCTGTGACAAACTGTATAAATAGTATGCAACCTGTTAAAATCTAGTCCAATACGAAGTGTGTTAAGCCTTTACCTTCTATAAACCAAATGGGTTAAAGAAGCTTTCATATGAGTACATTACTGTTTAGAAGTGTGCCAAAACAACCCTGCACATTTGAGGCTATTAATTAAAAAACAGCTAATGAATTACTATGAAGAAAGAATGAAGAGGGTGGCTGCCAGACACTGTAATTGTCTCCCTCAAGAGACTCATGTATTTCAAAATACACTAAAAGTAAAGTCTACAATAGACATGTTTTGTTCTCCAAAACAGTCACTTGAGCTTTAATTTTCTCTGTCATTATGGCAATGGCAGTTTAATGGCTCAAAACTCTGTCAACCTTTGGTGGATCCCGTCTCCATGAAGTATGTCTTGAGGTACAGCAGTCCCAAATCTTAATGGTGTCTCTTAATTTTTCTTTACTTTCAAATAATGGAATGAAGGGGAAAATATTTTTGATGAATAATTACAGAAATTTAATTATTTCTGTCTGTCTTCTCTTAAGACAATCACATAGATAATTATTTCAACTTTACCTAAATATGTCTATTATTGTCTTTTTTAAAAATATTTTGCAGAAGTTTCAGGTGACAGTTGTTTTCCACCCATTATTAAAATTTCATTCTCCTGTTTACTTTTTTAGTACCTACTACTCCTATTTTTACCAAGGATGACGAAAATCTGCACATGTTAAATGAAAAAGGTGTTATTAAGATTTCCATTTATTATTGCCAAGGTTCAAGCCATACACTTCAAATTTCAGCAATGAACCCACACAAATATATTTGTATAGATTCTTTTGCTTCCATAGCTGAGTATCAAGTCAAAAACATATTTAAAAAATACCTGTTTGGTAGTTGCTAGAGACTGCATGGTTTGTTTATTTAAATTCCATAGTCTTCTTATATATATTGCAGAACTTTAAAAATGACAAGAGGAAAAAATGAAAAATTAGTCCTGTAACCTAATGCTGAACTTCCATGAGATGTAATGACGCAAAAATTCAATATATTCTTAGATATACAGAATCTTGGATGCCTAATAAGAAAAATAAATTCCTTGAACATTTCTGAATTTATATTTATAAAATCAGAGGTAATGGAGATATGTGTTTGCTACTCTTTTTATTTATCTAGTTAACCCCCCCTGCTTATATAGTATCTCAACTCTTATTATAAAAAATATATAGTTCTTACAAAGTTGCGATCTTTTTACAGGCATCCACTTCATGTACATGTATTCATAAGGTCACATAAATTTTTCTTAAAAGTTAGTGGACATTTAACACTGTGTAATATAATGTTGTGATGAGCTTACAATATGTTTTGCTGCATTTTAAGAGGATCTCTATATTACCCCATAGAACAAACACGTTCTATGTTAAATATGATATGTTAAAATTAATGACCATAATTTTGTGCTTCAATGCTAATAAATAATGTATTTTTCAGAGTTTTGTATAAAAGCTGTGATCTATAGAAGTTCATTTAAGAGAACATAACATGGATTTGATATTCAACTATAACTAATTAAGGTATTTTGACTTGATCTGGATGATAATTACTATTATTTTCTATCATGAGTTTTGAAATTAAATGAAGAAAGATACTAAGGCAACTAAAAGATGCCATTGTTTTCCTTCAATATTTAGTGTATTTTTAACTTAACATAAAGTAATATATGTCACTGAATTCTGATACTTCTGTTTCTTTGAGCTGCAAGCAAGGCATCCTCATCAGTAAAACATACGAATATTTAAGAAAGACTGATGATGTCATTTGATGTTGTGTTCTTTGTATTTTTAAGCATTGTAATAAGGTTTTATTTTGAAGAAATCTTTCGGTCTACTTACATTTATGGCATAAGGGGTGGAGTTTTCCATAAGATGTCTAAAACTTTTATAAATAATAAATTCTAAATGTTTAGGTAAAAATATTCTTCTGTACAAATAGTACATACTGCATTTATTAAACATTTTTTTTTGTTAAGGTATTTTAAAAAATTATGCAAACCTAAATCTTTGATAATAGTCTTTCCAACATGCAATCTATAATTAAAATTAAATCATAATGATATCTTTTTCTGACTGCATTTTTACTTTGACAGATTCAAAATAAAAGATGCAAATATTATTCCTAGTAAATTACATTTACCAGAAAAGTATAATTTCTTCAGTTAATATACGTAGAAACTGAGTCATAAAAGAATGAAGTTAGTAAAGAACGCTCATTAATTATTTGTATTATATTAGAAACTTGTTAGAAACAGTTATGCTGATATTACTAAGAGTCAGCTTCTGTTTAGGAAGTGCAAATAGGCATAAGAAGCATAAAGAGACAATAAGACCTGTTATAGAACATTAAGTATCTTTATATAGGCATTTGTGTAGAGTTATTTGAGTACTGACTATATCCCTCTAGTGCAAATTTCAAGCTCTGTTTTAGGTATTTTTCTTGTTTCAGGAAATTTTAAAACTGAAACCCTAACTATGTTTAAGTAAAATCTGTGATTCCATTATCTCCTGTGCTGAAATGAAAATGCTTCTTGAACTCAGTATTTTGATGTGAGCCATCAGTTGCGTGAATTTAATGATTGCAGGGTGCTGTTATTGTATACAGCTGAGGCCATATTATTCCTTCAATGAGACCAGACAATACTTTTATGAACATATTTTGCTGTCATGAATTTTTGGGAAAGAAAGTGTGATCAATTTTGCCCAGCTTCATGCACAAGTGACACAGCAAATCTCTCACCCACACAGACTGGGAATAAGAAAATTACAAAACCCCTATTTTGATTGATGTTGCCATTTCAAGTAATTTTCAACAAACTGTTTATAGATGCACCTGACCCTGTTTCTTTCCTCTTTTCTTAAACATTTTTATTGAGAAAAAGTTATACTACAGCTTTGAAAAAAAATTAGATTCAAAAGCAAAATATATCAATAACAAGATAGACTATTATGAGCTCAAATGGCACATAAACTCATAGGTCTGTAAGTAGACTGTGTGTTAAGTACAGCAGAAGGAATAGTATTCTAACCTGCCTCATTCAATTCCTAAATCAGATATGAGAAGATCTATTATATACTGTGTGTTAAAGATTTCAAAATGAATACACCTTAGCTTTCTGAAATTCCTGCAGTTATATGGCTAGAAGTCATATTATTTTAGGGCTTCATCCTGCAATCATGTACATAAATACTATTTTTGCAATGGAGTTTCCTAAGAGCAGGATTCAGCACAGAGTTGAGCACCATCTCCTTGCAATTTCATGTGCTTTTAATAATAAATACTGAATGTTTTCCACAGTTGTAGTCATAGTGTTGATAACAGGTAAAGACAGAAGTAAAAAAAAAAATTGTGAATAGCATATCATTGTAACTCTGAATGTTGATTTGAATGAATCAAATTATATTCTGAGCTGACATTTTTCCATCAGAGCTCCCACACATTCCTGTGCTGGAAACCATATGATGGAAGTAGAAAATGATAAAAAGATATCTCCATAGCCACACTTGAATATTTGGAGCCCTGGGTTATTTGTTTTGTTTGGTTTGGTTTTTTGTGGGTTTTTTTCCCGGAGGAAGAAGTATAAAAAGAAAGTGACTCCTGGATAGATATGAAAGAAAAAAAATTCTCCTTCAAACTACCGAGGAGCAGGTGCTGTTTACGCATGTCTTCTCAGAGACTTTTCAGTCAGTGCTTCATGAATGACCCCCCACACATTCTTTCGATGTTGTCCTCTGTTCCAACCTAGTGAACTACACTTAAGCCTAGCTTAATTTGTTTTGTTCTTGTTTGGTTCAAGGTAAAGATTTAAAAACTTTTTGAATTACATTGTCCTCAGAGCTCTTGCTCGCAGAGACATTTTTGTCAGGTCTGCCAAAAAAGTATTCCTAAGTATCAGTGTATCGATATCTGGATGCCAGACTAAGAATGTCAGGGAATTAGTAAGAGTAATAACCTCTCTTGAATATCTTTGGTAATAACTAGTTTGATCAGACTTGTGACAAATACTAGTGTAAAATTCCTGACCTGATGCAGTCTTAGTGAAATTTATTAGATAGCATTTGTTTGGGGTTATTTTGGGGGTTGAGTTTGGTTTTGTTTGGTTTGAGGAGGTTTTTTTGATTGTTTTACTTTTGCTTTTGCTTTTGTTTTTGTTTTAAGTTGGTACAATTTTTTTTAAATTTATTTTATTTCGTACAGAGCGCACTCATTTTCTGGATCCAAATGTTCTCTTAAATAATGGATATTAGCAGTGTTTCCACCAGCCTGAAGGACACTACGGAAATAGTTCAGATTTTATAAATATCAACCTCCAAGTACGGGATGTCTAGTTCACAGATTTATGTCCCAGCAAGATGGACATGGTGTAATGGGCAACACAAATGGTGATATCATCACATAATAACATACCTGATGATACCATACACATCTGTCAGAGATATTGTTACCTGCTGAAGTCAGCAGGTAACAATATCTCTTGTCCACTTTGAATTTTGCCATATTTGAGAGAAAATGAAATTTAATGGGTGTGATAATTATTTTGTGACTTTTAAGAAGAAAATTTACCATGTACTCCTATTTATTAAATAGGATCAGAGGAGTTAATCATTGTTTTTCAGTACTTCTCAGTGGCATAGACAATTTTTTAAAATTTAATTTTAAAGGATTATATTTTCATTTCAATATTCAGCAATCAAATTTCCTTCAATGAAATATAAAAGAAATTTCTAGAACCATCCCCTGGTGTGATGAGAATTGAGGAGGTGAATTGGTGCAATTTATGTATGCTCTAAAGTGTTCTTTCAGAAATACTTTAGTAAGAAAGACATATTATCACTAGAATTTCTTCTGCTTTTATTTTTAGACAAATTATAGCAGGGATTTTCTGAATGCTTTATGATTTTATTTGTTGTCAACTCTTTACATTGATTATTTTCTGAGAAACAGGATTGTTAGAGAAATGCATCTAAAGGAGAATGTTGCACAGGATAAAAATCCCATGCATCTTTAAAGAGTACAAATAAGAAGATCACATGATATATGCTAGAAATGAGTTTTAAGAAAAAATTTTGTCAGAAAGTGCGTATTACAGGCTCTTTTTTTTTTTTTTCTGGAAATAGTAACAAAGATTTTGATGACTGATCATACTGAAGATTTTCTTATTTTCTGTGGTACATGAAGGGATGAGACTCAGCAGCAGAGATGCAAGCCAATCTGAGGTTTATTCAGAAGCATCACTATATATATCTTTACTTCTAAGAGTTTTTTTGGTTACAGTTTACAGACGTGATCACAGTCCTACAATAAATCTGTCTTCTTGACATTTTCCATTGTTCTCTCCAAGGCCGTGGTAAAGGAGCGTGAAGAATGTGCATAAAGCGTGTGCGTCTTATGTTGACATAGAAGTAGAGACTCGTTCTCTCAGTTCTATCTCAGGTGCATGCTGTGTCAGAGAGACTTTCCACTGGTGCTGCTGGCATTGCTGCTGTCGTTCTCTGTTTAACTCTTTCCTTACACTAACACCTGTTAACCCAACAATTTTCTAAATTTTGCTTTTAACCTTGAAGAAATTACAGACATGCAAATTCGTATTGTCTTATTGGAGTGGCAATGTTTTTTGGGATGATGAAGGGATACACAGAATAAGTATTAAACATTAATTCACAATAACCAGATTAGACCAGAGTGATGCACAAAACTGCTCGTTAACTTGGTTTTAGCTTTATATACATAGTGCAGAGAGCAGGGTTTGTGAAATAGTATGTGTGGTACTCTGGGAAAAGCAGAAGGAAGAAGAGGAAGATAAAGGGGTACTGGGTCCTGGCACAAAAGAAAACTATGAGGGATGTAAGAGTGGTATGAGGAGCAGGAGGTAACTGTGTGTGCTGGCTCAATATCTAAGAATCACTGAGGTAGAAGAGGGTCCTCTGAGGCTTTAGAGCCATTGACTCACATGGGTGTTGTAGGAAAACACGAACAGTCTTGGCAATGCTCTTTTGAGCTGTGTCTCAAGTGAAATAGATTCTTCAGAGTAAGGAAAAAGAGCAGCAGCTGGGCAGTTGAGGAAGAGATCCTTGAGCTATAAAGCTACAGAGAGTTCAGACCAGCTTGCCTTTTGCATTGTATTTTCTTTTTTTAAGGTCATGTGTATTTCTTACCATTTGCTAATTTAAGAATAGGCACAATGTAGGTTTAGAGAAGAACAGACTGAATAATTTTTTCAAAAGAGAAGCTATATGAACAAGAACATCCAAAAGAGATCTTCTCCAAAACATATAAAAGTGGTAGCAGTTTCCCAGTAAAAGGGGATCAATGAGTCAAGATCTTAAATTAAGGTTGTAATAGAGAGTTTCCAGTTTCAAATATGTAGATTGAGACTGAGGACTGAGGTGTGAAGACTGAGTGACTGTGACTTGTGTGCTGATTGTGAAGGCAACTCACCTTAAGAGTTATGTACATGAGGCACTTGGGATGTAGGAAAAAAGCTATTAGTCACAGTACATATGGTAAAAGTATAGGAGAGATATTATGGAGTTTTATCTCAGGATAAGAGTGACTTTCATAATTTGAAATACTATGAGAGGTGTAGGATGTATAGTGATCTGGAATCTTATGCATGGAAGAGATAATCATGCAAGGAGTAAAGATTTAAGCACGTCAGAAACTCTTGAACTCTGTTGAAAGAAGATTTGATCTGAAAGGAAAGGTTACACCTTAATTCTAATGGAACCAGACTGTTACAACACAAAATTTAAAAGGTCATGGAAAAGCGCTGCTTGAGAAAAATTGTCAGGCACTGAAAAACATCCGGTTTGAGTTGACAGGGCCAAAGCATCTATGACTGACATTCAACATGTTTATGAAAATGCCAGGAGGGAAAAAAACCCACCCAAATCACAAACAAACCAATAAATAAAACAGACAAACAAGACTCCTAAACGCCAGCTGACTGAGTCATGCAGTATTGGGTCAGGGGGCTAAAGTAACACTTACTAGTGCTAAACAACATGAATTCTGGCATCCTAAAAATAAGATGGGACACTACAGTGCTTGGCATCACTTATCCTGATAAAATAGGCATGTCAGAGACCCGAGTAAAGGAGAGCAATTACTAGGCTATGGCTAGCACCTGCGTGAGAACTCTAAAGTAGCACATACTGGGAGCAGCACTGCATTTGAAGCATTTCATAAAACATTGTAGCATAAAAATGGTCTTGCAAAAGAGAAAACCTTACTGTAATATTAAAAATGTGATAGTAAGACTAACACTGGTCATTGCTCAAGACAAAAATCCAGAAATAATTGACCAGTTGAAAATTTGGGGTATTAATAGTGACAGACATTTGTCCGCAAAAGAACAGGATCGATGACAGATCAAGATGGGATATAGAAATAAAATTTGGGATTTAATGACTGACTACTATCAAATACACCATCTTCATCTTTATTTGGATTAAATGCATGGAGGCTAATTTGAGAAAAATATGAAGGCAAACTGCTTAATACACTATAATGTAATAATTAATAGTTTAATAATATATAATTTAACACTATAGTGGAGACAGTAGGTCAAACAAATCCAGCACACAAACATTCACTTTTAAGAAAGAGATCTACATTTGAGTTACCCAAAATCAAACAAAACAGACTATAAAAGCACCACCAAGAACCAGTGTAAAAGGTAGAGACTATTACAAATAAATGGTCTTTAAGAAGCCCAAATAAACTGAATGTAAATATTCAATGGGAAAACAAACAAATAAGAAGCTTTGGAGTTAGAGAGAATCTACCAGGATATTTTGGCTTTTGAAAAATAGATGGCATATTCTAGTGAAAATTGGAAATATAATAAAATATAATGGACGAAATAGGAACTTAAATTAATTTTTTTCTTTTTTCCTGTGCTGCATTTTCCACTAACCGCTTCCAGGTCTATATGTACTTCTTTATTTACGGACTAAAGCTAAAGAAATTGCTTTCTTTATACTTACTCAATTGCACATCAAATTGTGCTCAACATTTAAAATCTGTCTAAAGGACTTCATTGCAGAGTAAACCTATAGCATAGTGGTGACCATCCCTGCTCCTTAAGCTTTGATATCCTAATGGATATCAGTGGGGAGGCATACTTACTGATCACTTTTTGACTCTTCCGTCACTGAATCAACTTATGTATGCGAAACAGGGAGTTTGAATTTATGTGATATTGTTGTTGGTCCATTGTCATGGTATTAGATGGCACCTCCTGTTCTTTAACTTGCAGCAATTCCCCCCACCCTCAGATAGGTGCTCTGAGAGACAGGAAACCTATACAGCTGTTTAATCTTCTCTGTTCTCATGGCAGCTATACCTAAAGCTCACCAATACCCGCTCACCAATACTCTTTCATTCTTGAAAACTTTTAACCTGATTTAGTTGAAGATATCTGTGCTCATTTGCTGGACAGTTTGTTTAGATGACCTTTAAAAGCCCCTTCCAATCCATGATTCTATGACTGCAGCTACCAATTGAATTGTGCAGTGATTTAGTAAAAATCATGACCCACTTAGATTGACTCCATGATAAGAAAAGGTTGTCTGGATCATTTTCCTTGCAGGCATCTCAATTTCCTGTCTTTTCCAAATAACATGATCAATTTAAGAGAAAAAGAGCAAATGTTAAAGTAGAGCCTCTCCTGATAACTCTGAACTTTTACTTTCTCCTATTAAGTAAACTGAATAGTAGGAGTTGAGGTGGGCTGAGTGTTATTTCCTTCCTTTCATTTATGAACTCATGTATTTTCAAGGTATGTGCTTGTTGATCACTTTGTGAATAGCTTCAGATAAACTGTATTATTTTTAATAACCTAGGAAGTCTAACCAGAAATTTGGACTGAATTCTGACTGAACAACTCTATCTCTTTCTTTTCAGAGTACATTTTATTTTTCAAAGTCACAGTTAAAAGTTAAAATACTAACTTAGAATATATTCATGACATCACTCCATCATTGCTTTTTAAAACAAACCTTATAATGACTTTCTCACCATAAAATAAAAGAAACTAGCCACATTGTTTGCCTTGTTTTACATTAAGATAAACAGAACTTTATATAGGAAAGAAATGCAGAGAATATATTTTCTTCAGGCTGAAATTTAGTGATTCAAAATTTTCCTAATAAGGTAGTAAAAAAAAAATTGAAAACAACCAGTGTGATATGCACACCATCAGCAAACTGTGTGGTGCAGTTGAAGTGCAAAGAGAAAAATTATGCCTTCCAGAAGGACCTTAGCAAGCTTGAGAGGTGGTCCCATGCAAACCTCATGAAGTTTAACAAGTTCAAGTGCAAGGTCACCTGGATCAGGGCAAACCCAAGAACAAATATAAGATGGGTGGAGAATGCACTGAGAGCAGCCCTGGGAAGAAGGTCTTTGTGTTGGCACATCAAAAGTTCAGTATAATCTGGCAATGTGGGCTTGCAGCCCAGAAAATACAGCCCAGCTGTGTTTAAAAACAGCATTTCCAGCAGGTTCAGTGAAGTGATTCTCCCTCTCTACTCTGCTCTGGTGAGACCACCTGGAAAACTGCGTCCGGCTCTGATGCCACCAACATAAGAATGACATGGACTTGCTGAAGTGAGTCCAAAGGAGGGCCATGAAGGTGATCAGAGGGCTGGAGCACCTCTGCTATGAAGACAGGTTGAGAGAGTTGGTGTTCATCCTGAAGGAGAGAAGGCTTTTGAGAGATGTTACAGCAGCCTTCCAGTACCATGTAGGGTTCTACAAGAGAGATGTACAGGGACTTTTTACTAGGGCAAGAAGTGAAAGAACAAAGGACAATGGCTTGAAACAGAAGGAGTATAGGTTTGGATTACATATTAGGAAGAAATTCCTTACTGTGAGGGTGGTGAACTCTGGAACAGAGTTCCAGATGCCCCATGAAGCTATGGATGCCCCATCCCTGGAAGTGTTCAAAGGTAGGTTAAATTGGGCTATGAGGAACCCGGTCTAGTGGAAGGTTTCTCAGCCCATGGTGGGGGGGTTTGAACAAAATTATCTTTAAAGTCTGTTTCAGCATGAAACATTCTAAGATATTATATTCTTGAAGTACTCCAAAGAACTAAAACTCAGTTTGGAAATCTTTATGAAAACTGTATTGTCCATGTTTAAGTGGGGTGGCACATGTATTTTTTTACCATTTGGATAGTACAGAGATAAAATAACTTTGCTTTGAGATATCTCTGAAGCCACTATTATTTCAACCTTTTTATGGGAAGTTCATATGAAATACAGAATCATGCTAAAGATGTAGATTCTGAAACATATTTTAACAACTTTTCAAAGTATGCATTTCCCTGTTGAATAATATAGATTTTAACATAATTCTCAAAAAAAGGGAGTAGTTTTACTAGAAAACTTAAGTTTATAATCATTATCTCAGAGTAAATAATCCTTTTCTATAAATTAAAGATACATAACTTGGGAATTCAAGCTAATGTGGAGCTAGGGAAATGCCATTATATCCTGTATATCAAATATATACCAAAACTGAAAAAATCCCATGTTTCCTCTTCTAAAGCCTAAACGTGCTTAGACATTTTTGTCAATTTTAGAGCCAGTTCCCCATCCCTCTGTGTCACCCAAAGGAAGGAGGAAAAGAACTCATTAGTAAAGTTGAGTCTAGGAAGTCTGAGGAAGACACAAGGGGTGAGGTGAGCCCTAACCCTAACCCTAACCCTAACCCTGACCCTAACCCTAACCCTAACCCTAACCCTAACCCTAACCCTAACCCTAGCCCTAACCTTAACCCTAACCCTACCCCTAACCCTTCTGATTTGATTGAATTGATAATAAATTAATTCCCCCTACTCAAATCTGGTTTTGCCTGTGCTGGTAAATGCTGAGCAAGCTCTCTGTTCTTATCTCGACCCCTGAGCTTTACATTATATTTTGTCTCCTGTTCAGCGAGGAAATGGAGTGATAGAGTGGGTTGCTGGGCACCTGGTGGATAGTCAAGGTCAACACAACACTTAATCTAATACTTGTATTACTTTATGCCAGTAAATAAATATGAAACAGTCCAAACCACCAGTTAAATCAATAAGCATTTTAAGTTTATGACAATAAATGGAAATTGTTTAAAGCTGAAGAAAGAAACCATTTACCTAGTTTCTCTAGGACAAAACTTTTGCTAAAATGAAAAAAAGAAAAAAAAATACAACAAAGAGCTTAAGTAGATCTGGTGTATAAATTGGTTTAGACTTCTGGTTCCTTATTTTGGTGTATTATTTTTAACATACAAAAAAAAAGAACTAAAAAATATTTTCTTAGCCCTTTCTTCAGGTTCTTTTGAATAGTAAGTTCCTATGGACCTAGTATATTTTAATTATATTACTCTCGCTTTTCCTTTGCTCCCTCTATTCCTTGTTTCCCTGAATTGCATTCATGAGTTTCAGACCACTTTCTGCTAGAAAATCCTATTTATTTTGAAACTATCACAGCTGTTTATTAGCACTGCTAAGGTTCGTGGGAAAAAGTATTTCATTCCAGATGTCATATATCATAGCATTACAGAGCCCTTCCTTCCTTCCTCCTTTCCTTCGTTCCTCTGTTCCTTCCTTCGTTCCTTCCTTCCTTCCTTTTGTCTGTCCATCTGTCCGTCCTTTTTTTGACGTCATTCTGGAGCCAGGGCCCTGGTCTTTCTCAAGTACATGATGAAATAGGTTTCATAAATGAAACTGAGGTGATAAATTTAGAGTAGCTATACTTGTGGCTATTTTTTATTCATATAAGCAATAAATTGGTTTTCAAAATCACAAAAATTCAAAAGGAAAATATTTTATTACAGAAAAAAAAACCCCAAATATAGCTTTTAAAATTCTGTACTTATTTCACCATGGTTTGTCCATTTGTATGAGTAAAGTAGTCAAATAAATGAAATACTCTCCTTAATATGTACTGAATCTTAGGAATACAATCTATTGATTTCTGAGTCACTTTTCATGAAAACGGATAAACACTGAATTTTAAAGAAAAAATGGCCTACTCTCTATGCACTGCAATATCTACTGGAAAATATATACCAGGTACAAAAACTCAGCTTTCAATTAGTTTTCATTTAATTTCGCACATTTTTAAAAGGTTGAAATAATAAATATACAGAATACACTTCAGATACTGAGGTAAATTATTAAAACTTGCTGTAGAACTTTTTGATAGTCTAATAATACTTGAGCCCAAGCAAAATTAAAGATTTTATCACACTGGATTATTTCATAGAAGCAATTTTTTTCCTAATCTCATGTGCTGAAGGATCTAATTTAGATGTAGGATATGCTATTTCTGACAAGCTAGAAACCAATGTGATTTTAACTATAATCTGAATGCAATGAATTTGATAGTTCAGGACTAAACTTATCATCTGGGTTAGACACAGGGACATGTAGATTTATTTGAGTTCTTAAAATACTGAATTCTTCATTTCCACATTTTGATCAATTTACTTCAAACTTCTCAGCTTATCTCTGTTCCAAACTGCATGATGCTGAGTCTGCTGTACCTGAAAGCTCACATCCAGATTTAGATTTCATCTTAATAGGGAAATTCTGGTTTCTTGTGCTCACATTAAAAAACTCTAAGTTAATTGATTGCAGGTGAAATGATCTATAGACTTTTCAATTCAGTGTTGCAGTATTCAATCTCCTGTTTGAATGAAAATAGATATAATTGGAAGAAAGATTTATGCACAAAGATTGCTCTCTAGCCCTTGGCATTTGTCCAGGTTGTCCAACTGTCATATCAACTGAATAAACTGACTATAAAATTTTTTTCCTTCAAATATAGAACATTCCTTGTTCTTTCCTGTATTTTATATGTATCAGGGAGACAGGAGCGGCAGCAGAGGACATGTCAAAGTGTTTCTGCAACAGCTCATGAACATTTTGTAGAGCACCTATAGTATTCTTTATCTGCCATATATATAAAAAGGGGTTTCTGTGAGATGAAAAGAACAGGAGCCTTTCAATTAGTATGACAACTAAATATTTCTTTTGGTTCCATTTCTGTCTTTAAGAGGTTTCACATATTTTCTTCTATGTTACAATGTACTGCATGAAATATACTGTTTGAAATATACTTTCAAAACTATAGTGTTTTGAAAGCCAACATTTTAGATAGAGAAATAGATAGGCATACATCTGTTAGTAGAAAATCAGCGATTGGTAAGGCCAGATAAAGTTTTGATAACAAGGTGTGGGCTGTTTCTTATCATTTTGAGAAATTTTCTCTTGCTGTTTGCATCCTTGGATTTATTGTCTACAAAGAATTTAACAAATTTTTTTTCCACAGCTGGCCAGTATTTCCATTTCTAAACCAGCTTATCTAACTACTGGATGTTTGGGAATTCTAATGTGGCAAGTGACCATGCATTTGGTGGGAAGAACTCATTGCATTCATGTAAAGCTATTAAAGAACAACAGTGCAATCAGCATAAATAGTTAAATAGACTAACTGCACATTCATGCAGTAATATTGGATACATAGGTATGTATGCACACCACTTGCATAGTAGGTCAGATCCTTGATGCATTTGCCATGTTTAGTGTCTTGGAACAGACTACAAGAAATTCTGGGTGAAATAAAGAACACTGATTTGTAATTAAACTAGGTCTGTTGCTAAAAATGTCTGTTCTACATAGTGACCAACTCATACTGTATTACAAAGCCAACAGCTTCAGGCTGGCAGTCATAAAATAAAGATAATATGTAGGTACTCTGACTGGTGCACGACAGCCATGGCTCACACGGCTAAACACATATGCTTTGTGCAATGTGGATGTTGGTCTAGCTGAAAAATACAAGAAAAATGCAGGGTGTTATGTTGTTCTTATTTTTTTGGCTCATACATCCTAAAAACTTTCCTGTCTGAACAATATATTTCATGCTTTCTGTTTGTATTCATGAGCTTTATTGATGACCACTTCATGCAGCAACTAGAGACTACTACTAGTAACCAAGTAAAACTGAGTTTTAAACAAATTTTAGAGAAAGAGTGATTGAGATATCGATTTTTTCATTGTTTTTAAAAAGTCTCATCTAAAAAAAATCTAAAAAAATGCAAAGGAGGGAAGGAATAAAGAGACTTTTCATATAATACACATTTTTTTGAAAGTTAGTTGATTGTTCAGCATAATGAGGTGTCATGTAATATGCACTACTGTATTCTTTTTACTGTTTTTCAGCTGAAAGGAGTAGTTTTTGTTTCCTTCAAGCAGATTTGAAAGAAAAAAATCCAGAAATGTTCCAAATAAGAAATAGATACATAGTACCTTGGGGCTTAAGGACATTTTATTTTCATGAGTTAAGACTTCCTCATTAGTTTCAGAACAAAACTGAGTCACAGGTCAGGGAATAGGTCACTCTAATGAGAAAAATAAGATGTGTAGATCTCCTCAAGAGCTATTGTATTTTATTTGTGGAATATTGGTAGAGTTTTATCCAGTTTCTGCTGAGAACTTTTCCATTTTGAAGTTGTGTTTATAATGTAAAACTTGTTTGTTTTTTTCTTTTTCTTCTAGAATATTCTCTTCTCTCATGCTGCCATATAATTTTAAAGGTGGCTATACTCTGAATGAAAGAATTTATGCTCAGTGTACATTTTAAATTTTAGGGAAATTATTGATATAAAAAGTAAGATGACAGCAAAGATGAAGGTTCTGTTTTCCTGGGTTTGGAATACAATAATTATTGTTGTTATTATTATTATTGAAAGCATTGGTGGGACATTTCCAGTACAGTATGCAAACAATCATAAATCTTGTCCCCAGGTTCATAGGTTATCTGGAAAAAAATCTGTACACCAAAACCATTACTGAGTCCCTGTCCGTAAAGGACCTTCACAGCCTAAGAAAGGACTACACCCGACGGTCTAATGAATCCATAATAAGTTGGATGGTCCGTATTTGGGATGGTGCAGGTGATGATGTAATGCTGGATGGTGCTGAAGCGAGGCATTTAGGATCCCTGTCACGTGATCCAGCTATTGACCAAAGGATGATAAGGGGGGCTGACTCTGCCAGTGTCTGGAGATGGCTCTTGAATGGTGTGAAGGAAAGATATCTGTGTACGGATGATCTCTA